>BSBM01000008.1:16905000-17225000 GCA_027924585.1 Larix kaempferi
ACTCAAGACAGTAAAAAAATCAAAAGGGCATCATGACATTTCTTATAGTGAGATCCAAATATTTGCTTATAGTGATTTCAAATGTTTGTCTATGACATTTCTCACACACTTTCAGTTACCAATCTAGTATAGAATTGGGATAGATATGATGACATCATTTAGAAAAGAAGCTACCACCCATATCTCTAATCACATAAATGAATGGAGAAGGATGATACATATGATTAAAGCTCATATCCTTGATGTTTTCCTGGTAGGATGTTTTTTAATTTTTTGTTCCCCTGTATAGCCAAGGATGGCTCCCTTTCCTAGGTCAAGATGGAAGAAAAAATTGTTGTTAGAGCCCAATAGTTAGAACTAGTTTATTGTAAGTTTAGGAATCTATATGACATTTTTCCAAATGTGTTGAGATATGAAATGGACCAAACAAAGCCAGAGCTAAGACCACATGCCAATGGCATGATTGGTTCTATAATTGGTTCTATAGAGAATGATGTAGTAAGACAGATGTCTAGTCAATTGGGAAAAATGTTCTTACACACTAATACGACAACTATTGTTCAAAGTAATGAAAATTCTACTAGTGCTACACCAAAGCTCCAAATTCATCTACGTTCAGTAGTTTGATTAGAAAGGGAACTAGTAGGATGGAGGAAAATATAAAGGTAAAAACAAAAATAAAGTATTTAGAAATAATTTAAACAACAATAACAATGTTGGTGGGGACAAAAAAGAGAAAAGAAAGTGAAATTCCCACGCAAGTTATGCCAAGAAGATAAGCTCACTCACCAATGCCCCAAAATGGAGGAAGCACAATGATTGATGGCACATCAAGCCATGACTTAGCATACTACTGTGCTAACAAATCCTTTTCTTCCTCAATTCTAACAACTTATTTCTAGGGTTCCGAATAACCCAACACTCCTACAAGGGGGCAATCAGGGTACCCCTGCATAAGGGGGAAACACCTTTAATGCTAATGTCTACATGCATGAAAGGGATATTAACATTATATGTAGGAACACAACTATGATTATTTAGAACCCGAGTCCAAGGATAAATAAGTATCTACATCATAACTGCCACAATCTCTACACATGGAGAAACTGGTCATTAATGCAATTCCATTCCTCCCCAAGGGATTTTTATGAACACCCACACACAGTCATAATGCTTGGGATTCCAAAAATTATAATATTGTACATTGAGGATATATCCACCTTCTCACTCTTCACATGCTCATTGTGATATGAAACTCAAACAAACACTCACTTTCTGTTGAATGTTTGAACAATGTCTCATTTTCTGTTGTATTGAGAATTTCAGAGCTCTCATGTTATGTACCACACATCTTCCCCACCTTAAAGAGTAACTCATGTTGGAGATGGTGATAATTGACATTGTCTCCATCTTCCACTTTGTGATGACCTTGTAGTTGTTGATACACCCCTTTGAATTCTCTGTCTTCAACATATTCTTCTTTGTTTGCCTCATGGGTAAGTGGATCTTCTCAAGGTTGTTAACTTTGGTGTTACTGGTCTTGATAAGAAATCAACCAACTTGTTGGTAGTGACATTCTTATATATAATCACCATATAAAATTATAATTGTAGACATCACATCAATCCCTTACTTTCTATAATTTACTCTCATTTTGCAGTAATTCAAGACCAGGTTGGTGGAAAAATGGGTAATGGTCTCCTTACCCAATAAATAGTGCATCTACTTTTTCATTGTCTATACTAGGGAATATAGTTCCTTGTCATAGAAAGGCTATTTCAGTGCCACTTCATCATATAATATGGCTCTGCCTATGTTACAAACATAAAAAAACTAAAAAAAATAATAACTGGTTTGTAGGATTGCATTCAAGAACCAATGATCCCTTATGGACCTTATTTCTAATGAATTAGTAATTGATATCGATATGATTGGATAGATAATGAAATGTCTGATTCTCAGAGATTTTGATACAACCTTGATTGTCATAGTAAATCATGGTAGTGCTCAAAGACGTTGCAGTAGAACCTGAACAACAATAGGGTTTTTTCCTTGTAGAATGTGTAGCACTTCTCTCCTCAACATCCAAGTCACCTTAATCCCATTGGATTTCCTCAAAATTTTCAATACCAATAGGACGAGTTTTAGGAAGATGAGTAAAATCCCCACCCAATCTAGAAAATTTGATACAATGTGAATATGCTTTTAGAAATAATCCTACAGGAAAACTTTGCTTCCCCCCCCTGGTAGAATAAATCCCATTCCATTGTATACTTTCTATATTGGCCCCTTCATTAATTCACATGCATAATCCACCAAAACCCTTAGACAAAAAAAAACAGTAGTACTGTGTATGCAAAAAAAAGAACAGAGTTATTTGAAAGACTAGGTGGAGGCATGTTATGATTTGCTCCTATATTCTTCCAAACAAGACACTGTAAAAAAATCGTGAACACTGAATTGGGTCCAATAGTGGCACATAATCAGTTTTAGCTATAGTCTTCTTGATGATGCAAATAATATTTGTGTTGGTAGACTCATCTACACTATTTCTTTAGTACAATGAGTTAGGATGTTTTCTCTAAGAAGCCAACAAACTTGGACACAACAAACATGAAATTGAAACTAGGTTTATCATGTGTAGAGAACCTAATTGTTTAAATGAAATTGAAACTGTGTTCCAAGTCTTTGAAAAAAATACTAAATGAGGATTTGAGAAAAAAAAGGTGGATTAAGGAATTATATCAAGCTAAAAGGATGTCAATATGATGAGGCTTAATTAACCTCATCTCAAGAAACCATTAAAGAATGTAGAAAACCGTAGACAAGAACATAAAATAATAGAGAAATGAAAAATCAGAACAATGTGGCTTACTTTATTCATCTTGGTTGATGGCCTTATATAATATTACAATGGTTCCACACAATCATACACACAACCCAATGGTTGAGATAAAATAATTAAATCATGCTAATGTATGCGATTTGAAGGCTATAAAGGTGTAACTACTAACTATATTCTAAGACATCAAGTAATTGCTCAACAACCAATGTTGGAATCAAGTAGAGTGTTCATATAATAATTGGTAGTTGATGTGGTTGTGTCATCCTTAGGGAATGTGACCTCACTATTCATATCAAATCCTCATGATTTAGTTCAAAAGTGTCCTCATTTTCCTCTTTATTTATGATAGAAGATAAAAAAATATGAAACTAGTACATAAATCTTCATGAAAATATGTTGTGTTGGGCCTTGAAAACCTTTGATTGGACCTAAGAATTGATGAATGTTGTACTAGAGTTCCATTGGACGTGAGGTAACAAATACATGGCCAAGGAAAAATTAAAAGGGTTTGAGTAAGCTATACTAAATTGGATTGGATTTCCATTCATACTGGAGCAAGCATGTGTGTTGATAAACTAGATTTTGACCAAAATTTGGTGAATGCACTCTCACTTTGTAGATGAGACCATGTGGCATATGTAAAATGAGGAGGAGTTATTGGGGAAGTCATGTTTATGGCTTGCATTACAACTTGAATGTGATCTTCCACACTTAGTGAATGTTTTATCTTTCCATCCTTGATCTTTATTCTATAGGAATACTATGTGGTTTGGATATGAAGAAAGTTATTGGTATTAAGTTGATGCCAACCCCTTTGTAACTACTAATTTGCATGTTCTACTATGGAATAATACTTACTCTAGTGAAACTGCATCATTTTACTGTTATTAATGTTCACTATAGAAACCCTCGAGGTTTACATATCACCAAAAATAAAAATTTTAACACTATCACCCTTAGACTTTAGGTCTACACATGTGATGGATTATATGAGTTAGGTGTGCCAATGTACTGTATCTTAACAATTGAAAACACATGCACTAGAACAGACAATATCTTCCTCAATGCTGGTCTGAGGTCAGAAATGCACCTATGTATGGCATCTAGGTAGAAAGAAGCAGTCTCAAAACCTGTTTTTAGGAAATCATGGGAAAACCTATGGCATTTTTTCCATCATTTAGTGACCAAAAGTTTGTGGACACCAATAAACTATCCTAATGATCAATTCTAAGCACTTCTGGGAAGTTCTGTGTGTAATTTCACCTTCCAGGACATCAATATTTTCAATTGTGGAACATTTTCGGTGGCAACATCCCTAAAAACCAAGTGTACTTATGTGAATTAAAGGGTCCATGTGCATGTTTTGGCTTTCCAAATCAGCAGTTTGTCCAAACCTGGGCATGCTAAGAATTTTTTTTAAAATAAATAAAATTGTGAAAATCTCATACTATATTATTGCAACAATGAACCACGTAGTTTGAAGTTTGCCATCTAATATATGAATATGAAATCCAAGCCTACAAGCACCTTGAACCATTTGAGAACTAGTTCATTGCTTCACTAACACATACATACACATCATTTTCTGTATACTGTCTGCATAATCATCTTGACATCCCTTAGAAAAGTTGCAAGTGTGTATGGTTTGTTTCATTCATTGTTTGAACTTGGATTTTATGAGTCTTGTGACATCATAACTAGCTTATTTTCCTCCTTACCATAGTTTGCAAAAGGTTTGTTCATTTCTGAATAGTCAAGGTCTTATGAGCATGTATATTTGAAATCCTTGATTACATTATTGAGAGAGTATATTGTTTTGAAGTAGCATCTTTCTATCTATTTCATCAAAATTGATATTGGAAGACCTTTTCAAGACACTCTTTCCCTTTTTGTTGAAAATATCAAAGTCATATTTTGTATTTGGAAGCATATCTTCGTTTCTTATTTGTCACATAGTTATACTCATTAGAAGTAGAATCAGTAGTAGATCAGATCCATCTTGTAAGAAGTAACATTAGTTTGGCATATTCAAAAAATAATTTTTTTTAGTGGTTTTTTCATCTTATTGAAAAAGTTTGTGCTTGCATTGATTGAAGAACTCTCTCCTTACCTTAGCTAGTATTCATTGAAAGGAAAGGATTATTTTGATTCATACTCATTTGCATGGTTTGAGTCAGTTATCACACCACGAGTTGCATTTCCATTACCCCACTGAGTAATACAACAACCATTAAAATTCATCTCCCTAACTCAACACACCTTAACCTCGCTTGAGGATAAAAATAATTTGGTAGTTAGGTAGGACACTGGGGATAGGAATCCAAATAATTCCCCCTTGTCATTTTCATTTGAGACATAGTTGTTGTCCTCTAGGGTACTAAAATCCTCTTGTACTTATTGACACGATCATCGACCAGTTTGTGGGGGTCCCTCCCATTTTTTCGGGGGTAAGCCGCGAGGATTGATTCCGGATGGACTTTGTGGAATGCCGCACTCCACTTAGCGCCTAAGGACATCTATCCATTGTATTCCTTGTATTTTACCGTATCGGTGATACTTGGGCTCAAAGACAGAAGTGCCATTTAACCTTCCCCGACGTGTTATGAACGAGGTAGCCTAGTGACTCTTCTTCTAGGGATCTTTTACCCAGGATCCCTTTCGGTAGAGGGATATCCTTCCACTTTGGTCTCTCATTTCATATTGTTCGACTTGGATTTCATCACCTTGCGAAGGATACGATTTGTTGAGGTCTCCAGCTCCTAGTTAGGAAGTTTGCTTTCTATTTCACCTTTTTAAAGGGTCTTTTTATTTTTAGTGCTGCTTGTTGGCATTCTGGCCACTTTTGTTTCATCTCGCTTACTGTGACACCAGTCCCAGTACAGTTTTTTGAGCTTGCTTTTTTGGCCTGCGAGCCTTGTCTTTTCCTAGATCCCCTTCTGCAACTCGGTTGCTTTAGGGTTTTTGAGTTCTTACACGGTTAGTTACCAATTATATAATGATGTGTGATGTCCTCTTCTCCTAGGTCTTCGAGATGGTTGAGTTAGATGGTCTTATCAAGGAACTGGACACCCCTTGATGGAGCCACTAACGCTTGACCTTAGGAGTAGTATAGAGGACCACATGATCACATCATTCGTGTGGAATTTTCCTTTTACAGTGATGATGGACTTTCAGGTTATATGGAACACTGGTACATTTCAGAGAGAGATGATTGGTTGTACCCCACCTTGGTTGATTGACTTTTGGTCCTTTCATTTTTTTGATAATATTTTTGTGGTACCTTTCCTTTTACCTTTTGGGTCTTTTACTCATCTTGAGCTATCTTTTGATTTGTACCACCTTTTATGTTTTTGGTCTTATGGGTACTATGATATTTTTTCCACAATTGAGGTGCACCCCCTTAGTACAAATGGTTATGATTCTTTATACCCACTCTTTAATTTTTGAATTGTACCTTACTGGTTGGTCTTTGTACCCTCACCTATTTAATTGTGTAACCCTGGTACCCACCTAAGAAATTCTACTTTACTTTTTATTTATTTATTTAATTTTTATCTTTGATTTTCCATATATGTCTTTAAAGTTTGAAGGTTATTGAGATTTGATTGGTAACCTTTCTTCCTACTGTGTTTTTCGATGTGCTCTCCTTCTCCCTGTTGGGGAGGTTGTGACACTCAGACTCAGCCGTGAGCCCTGGTTTTTCTCTGCTGGTTGTTTTAGTAAGGGCCGCGAGGTCTTAAGGGTTTTCTTTACCCTTATGTTTACTCATATGTGGAGGTCGTGAGTCTCTTTGGCCTCAGTCTATTGGCTGTCAGCTCATTTATGAGGGCCAAAATTTTGTATGGGAAATTTGGATTGAGTTTTTAAGTTTTTTTTTTTTTACTGACCTTTGTTTTATATGCTCATATTTTGTGTGTAGTTCTTAATTTGTGGTTATATATATTTGTTGTGTTTTATTTGTGATGCTGAGACTTATTAAGGGTTGATCTTTATTGTGACTATACTGAGCCTTTTGTGTTAGGATATTCCTATACTCCATCCTAGTCCTACCAGCATTATGTTAGTTCTACATGCAACAGTTTTTCACGCAGTCATGCAATTGCATGAATCCATGCAAATGCATGCCTTCCAGTCATCAGTATGGTGTCTCCCAGCACCTAGTGCTTAGTTTACTAGCCCCAGGAACCTGTTTCCACTCAGTTCCAACCCCACTAGTCTGTGATGCGCCCTCTCTCACCTACCACAGGAAGAAGTGCACCCTCTCTCACCTACCACCAGTGACACACTCAGTTAGTTACTAGATTTGTGGATCTGATCCTTGATTTGAGGACAGATTGACTTGTTTACTGACTGATACACTCAGTGAGACCTCCAGAGAGACTAATTTATCTGTTCTGACTACAAAAATTGTCACATCTATCAGTTAGACCCAATTACCTTCAGTTAGATTAGTTTGACACATGGACAACCACTTGTGATCAGATGACACCACTACTTATTCGATGATTAGGAATCCTAGTGTTGATAAGCCATGCTCATGCAGGATAATTCGAATTGCTACCTTGGCATTCGAATCCTCTCCATTGTATTATTTATTGTTCATATTATGATTAATGAATTAGTGTGATGTTATTATGCTTCTATCTGAGTTCTATTGTATCATAATTCTGCTGTTGTTTTACACTGCACTATCCACTCTTCTTCTATTTTCCTGCTTAATATTTCTTGTGAGGTATACATCAGCTCTTAGATCTGCTGTGAGGATTTTCACATGGTATCAGAGCATGTTGAGAGTATAGTCTATATCCATTCCTGAGAGTTTTTTTTGTAGGTTATTACCAAGATTTTGAGTGTAGCAGCAGTAGCAGTTGCAGATATTCTCCATTGTTTTTGCAGGTCTTCTGCAACAACTTCCATGAATCTGGAAGGAATTCCTCCTCTCTCTCCATTCAACTATGATGAGTGGAAACCAAAGATGATAGCATATTTGAAGAGACATTGTCTTTTTGATTATTGTCTTGAAAGAGAGTTCGAATCCTCTGAAGAGGAGAATTATTGGTTAAATGAAGGTGACAAATCCTATGAAGCAATGTTGACTGCTATGTCTCATTTTATGTTACCCCACTTCCATGATTCTGCTGAATCCCTAAAAGAGCTATGGGCCCAACTGGATGAAATATTTGGAAAACAGAATGAAGGGATTGGTGCAAACTATTTGGAGAGCAAGCCAAGTGATGCATTCGCCCTCCTTGACGATCTCTCTGATCATGATTCAGTATGAAACATATCTCATAATGAAGTTGTCCAAAAAGAAGAAGAACTTGCAGATTCAACACCCATGTTCTCAATGTTTTCTATTTCAAATTCTGAGCCAACTCACACTATACAAATTGAAGAGGTTCTTAAATCCTCTCTTGCACAAGAGTTTGTTGGTTTGCATAATGATGATCTATTGAATGTTTCGGAGGTTAAATCAGCAATTGGAGGTGATGCATTCGCTCTCCTTGATCACTTACCTCTTATGTACTACTATATGATCATTTGTACATGCTCTTAGAAGTTCATTAAATATGTAGGGAATTATCATTCGCTTGGGATCATTTCTCATGCATATCATGGTTTATTTGGTTTTGATCTCACCCTTGCTGGTTAAAAGGAGATCTCAAGAAACCATCCATCATTTCTTGGAGCTGATTTGAAATCCAAGCCATTACCATTGTTTCATGGTTCATTTGGTTTTGATCTCACCCTTGCTGGTTCAAAGGAGATATCAAGAAACCATTTATCAAGTCTTGGAGCTGATTTGAAGTCCAAGCAACCACTATCATGTGATGGTTCTTTTGGGCATGATATCACCTATAATGGTTCAAAGGAGATAACAAAAGACTATCTACACATTCATGTATTTGATCCTACCTCAGCTGATTGAAATCACAAGTTCCAGGATCATCCTCATACCTTTGGATTTGTTCTCATCACATTTGGTCTGAAGAGCAAGTACAAGCACATGTCTCCATATTCGCTTGCATCCACTGAAGGAGAACACAAGTACATGTTTTTGGAGCATGAACCATTTCTTCCCAAGAAGAAGATACCTCCAGACATATGACCAAGCATCACACCTTCTTGAGTTTGGAGCATTTATTTTTTGGTGTGCCTTACAGTCTCTTTTGAGGGGGGTTATTTTTCCCATGAGGTTTTTTTCCATTTCCTTGTTTCATGGACTGTTCTTTATTATTCATTGTATTGGGTGACCTTTAGTCTCAGTTACCAGGGCCTAGGATGGATTAAGGGGGGGTGTTAGGATATTCCTATACTCCATCCTAGTCCTACCAGCATTATGTCAGTTCTGCATGCAGTCATGTAATTGCATGCATCCATGCAAATGCATGCCTTCCAGTCATCAGTATGGTGTCTCCCAGCACCTAGTGCTTAGTTTACTAGCCCCAGGAGCCTGTTTCCACTCAATTCCATCCCTCCTAGTCTGTGATGCGCCCTCTCTCACCTACCACCAATGACACACTCAGTTAGTTACTAGATTTGTGGATCTGATCCTTGATTTGAGGATACTAAGATTGACTTGTTTAATAACTGATACACTCAGTGAGACCTCCAGAGAGACTAGTTGATCTTTTTTGACTACAGACAGTGTCACATATATCAGTTAGATCCAATTATATTCAGTTAGCTTAGTTTGACACATGGACAACCACTTGTGATCTGATGACACCACTACTGAACCGATGATTAAGACTCCTAGTGCAGATAAGCCATGCTCATGCATGCTAATTCGAATTGCCACCTTGGCATTCAAATCCTCTCCATTGTATTATTTATTGTTCATATTATGCTTAATGAATTAGTGTGATGTTATTCTGCTTCTATTTGAGTTCTACTGTATCATATTTTTGTTTCTCTTTTACACTACATTGTCCACTCTTCTTCTATTTTCTTGCTTAATCTTTCTTGTGAGGTAGACATCAGCTCTTAGATCTACTATGAGGATTTTCACATTTTGATTGTCATTGAATTTCTTTGATTGGCTGTACCATATCCCAGTCATCTCTCTCTCTCTGGTTTGTACTAACCCTCTAATAGGGTCACTTGGTTCCTAGAGTTGACTGGCCTCTAAGAGGCACAATCATTTCTAAAAGTAACTCTTCTGAGTATATTACAGGAAACATCTACACCCAGGTAAGTATCTTCACGTATTTATTTTCTTGTAAATTAAAACATTTTATTATTACATGTTACTGAAGGGGTGGAACTCCTCAACTGAACTTGTGAGAAAAATTATTTTGGAAAATAAGTGTCATGAATATGGGACAACAACAAATATCTATTCAACAACATATGAGATATTCTTGGCACTAGGTGGGAAAATAATTATACACCTTCAATTACCAAGTACTATAGTGATGAGTGACTTAATGAAAAGCATGGAAATTCCATCATTTAATAGGATATATTTGGTCAAAGCCATCCTTGAGAGGTGGAGAATGGATTTGTAGAGTTTTCCACTAAAATTGAGAGATTTAGATGTTACAACATGATAGGGACATTGGATTAAGAAGGTATATGATTAATGGGAAACACATGGGGTAGCATACACTCTTTTACAATAAGTCACCAGTACAACGTTCCTTTCTTATGTTAGATCATCCTTTTGTTACAAGAGGAATTGGTGCACATATGAGAATGTGAACACTTTGAAAAACAACCATCTTGAATAGTCAAGAGAAGAGAGAAGAGGTATTCACGTTTGTTCACAGAAACCTTTATCTTATATATAGGACAAGGGAAGAGTGGTCAAAGGGAAGGACATAGATGGAGGTATTTCCTATCGATATGGGTTTAGATAGTATAATTGAGTTGGATTTGGGAAACTTGTATCTAACTGCACCATTCCTATAACCAATCACTTTTGATGATGGTGATCCAATTGGGGATCCCTCAGAATAGTTATATGAAAATATTGGACTGGATACAAGGAGGTAAAGGAGGAGGAAGGAGAGCACTATGGTAGTGCTAGTGGTGGTGATCCAAATGAATTCGATTATGAGATGTATAGGAGGATCATTAATCAGCTATGAGTTTCTTCTACATTTTTTTCATTGGAATTCCCATCCATTGTATCAACGTATCTATTACTCAATACAATACATTTTGATGACATCGAATGAAAAAATATAGTTTATGGTTCTCTTATCACTCAAAACTGTCCTTGAAAAATTTAGTCCCAAGGGGATCGAATGAACACTTATCCTAAACTGACAATATCACCTCACATAGTCCCATAGCATTGGGTTTTGGCCATTTGTAACTTAGGGCATGGATCTTTACATAATATTTGCATACAATACACAATATCATCATTTTTGTTTTCTTCTAGTATGGTAAAAACTGATTCATTAGCAAAACACCCATTCTCAATATGGACAACCTTAGGTCTAGGAGTAGGACTGAAAGCTACCATTTTTCAAAACAACTTACATGTTTATGGGTTCATCGTTGCTTGATTCAGTTACTTTCAGTCCTCTAAGAAGACCATGCTTGATTACAAAACTACCAATGTGTTACCACTATTCAATGAGTTCATCCTTTTCCTTAAGAATATTTCAGTTTAAATTTTGAATAAGATTATACATGTTTCACAACATTATATGAAATATTGTTTTTGAAGATTTGTGAACACTTATTAACCACCTCAAATATCTTAGTTTTGAAAGTCATGAAAACTTTTAGAAGTTTTCCATAATGGTTAATTATTTTTATTTTATATTATTATTGCTAAATATAAATATCTTACTAAATGTGAGTGTAATTCAATGACCGAGGTGATGAACCCAAACTGATGGGATGAGAGAGACTTTAGGGACATGACGAAAAAGTTAGTTAGATGGTGTGATATGGGACTCGAGACCCAAAGGATCAATAAAAGACAGCTCATAATTGTATGAAATTCTACTCCTAAGAAAGATAAAGTGATCCTCTTCCTCATCACTTGAATGCCTACATTTTGAGAAAGGGAATGCGGTACAAGTCACCTTATAAAAGGCGCTACACGTCACCTTTTAAGAGGCGTTGTGCCTTGACGTCCTATCTAAAATTTTTTCCCATGGTGCAGGGAGAACCAAACAGGTATTTGTTAGATCTGTCTTCCTCGAGTGAGGGGAGTTTAGGAAGGCTAGAGGAAAGTGAGACATCCAGTAGGTCTACAAGAGTCTTATCAACTAGATGTCAAAAGATCAGAAGAAAATTCCATGAACGCATGGAATTTTTTCTCACTAAAGGGGGGTCATGTTCCTATGATGATGAGACAATAGGTGACATCGAGGTTCCCTTAAGGTACAGACATATATTGAAACAATGGGTAACCAAGGATCTTCCTCAACTGAACACAGATTTTTGTGTGAACGAGAGGATATATCGAATTGCACTGTCGTCATTACATGGTTTGGGGTTGTTTTGCATGTATGGAATAAAGGTCAGTTACGACAGATGTACATAATTGATGGAGTATGTTGGACCCTGTTACAACTACAAAGATTGGATGCGCCTGGTCCAATATAAATGAAATATGCATAGATATGGATTGTCAGCAAACTATTTACAGTTGAAAGACAAAGATCAAAATAAAGGAGCAATGTTGTACATTGACGGAAGGCCAAAGGCCATAAGGAATATTGCGGGGTTTATAAACAGTACACAACCAGGGTCTACAATTAAGCAACCCAACTGCGAATTTGAGGGGCGTGAAGGAAACCGTGTTTTTGTATGTGCCATTAAATCAATATCTGCAGGGGAAGAGTTGCTTATTAATTACAATTTGAATTGAGTAGATACAAACACGGTTACTATGGGAGTGGTAAAAATAACAATTTACCCAACCTTTTATTAATGAATTTAACATCTTAAGTATTTTTTGTTAGTTTATTTCATTTAAATTTTCTATATTTACTTTGCAGGCTAGTGATCGGGGAAAATCCCTGCCAGTAGATGGTTAGAGGAGTACAACTTCCTCTAAGGAGCAGGTATACATCTTTGTAATAGTAAAAATATAATAAGAAAAAGAGTTTTTTTTTGCTTTGTTTTTTCATTAGTATATTAGTTTGGTTTATATAATGTTATCTATATTTGATGCAGAACGTTGATCGGGGAAGCCACCCGACTGTTGATAAGATGATAGCAGCCTTAGAAAAACAGGTAAACCTGATTGTAATTGTACAATTTAAATTATACGTCAAAATGTTTTGTTATTATATTCTTTGATTGAGTATTTTGGTTTCGTTTAGGTAATTTTCTCTATGTTTTTATTTAGGGTTCTATAAGGGGCACCTCCCTATTAGCAGATCGGGGCAGGTCACCTATGACCATTGATCCGATGAGTGGATCATGATCCTCGAGGAAGCATGTATAATTCATTGGAACTGTACCAATATAATACGTAACACAATGTTTATTTTGTTATGTATTTTTCGTGTGTATACTAGTTTTGTTATGATAATGTTTTCTACTTCTTTTTTGCAGGGCCGGATGATAGGGGCAAGTCCACAACTATGGATCAGATAACACTATCATCCAGGCATCAGGTAAACTTAGTTGTAATTTTAGGAATCTATCATGATAGATATGTTTTGTTAATATAATTTTAGGAATATATCATGATAGAACTCAGTAGTGTTTTATATATTTTTGTTGCAGACCAATGAATCGCTATATGAAAAAGCATCACAGCAATCAATAGATCTTGAAGTGGCTGAGATGTTAGCCGATGCTGACATAATTGGTTCAGCTACAAACTCGGTTAAGATGATACATAACGTCTTGGAAAATATTAGTGCAGAGCTTGTTCGTCTGCTATTCCAAATTCCACAGATAGACACGATTCAAGCCAGGATTGTAGTGTTGAATCAGAGAACTAAAACCTTGCAAGTAAGTTGTGGAATCTTGAATCATAATATAATTCATTTATAACTTTATAATTTTCACTTTTATATGATAGTGAACTTATAAAATGTGGTTTGTATTTACAGAATTTTATGAGACCACACACTAGTCATCAAGGCGGTGTTGGCCCCAATGCTGCTCGTGGAGAGATGTCGCATCATGAGAAAATGACTCCACGTGCATTGAATCCTTCTCCATTGTTGTCGACTAAATAGTCGGAAACACGTTCTGCAACACCTCGGACCCCAGCTATGAGCGCACCGGCCGCTAGTGACCGACGCACACCAGATTGTCCAGAAGAAGGGGTCGACACTGAGCCTCCTAGTATTGATATTGTCAAGGCTGTATTTCCAGGATCTTCCCGTGTCACTTGCACGAGAACAATCGAGACAACATTTTTGGTGGACGAAGATCTCATCCCAACAAATATAGAGAAGATCTCAGGTAAATATACATTGAGCAAGTTAGTGTTTATAATTTGATTGTAATATACCGATAAAACATTTTTTTAAAACTAATTATGATCATGGCACGATCGTTTTGCAGGAAATGATGTTTTTTATAAAAATATGAATGATTTGTCCTTGGAGATCTTCGGGCCCACCATCCGCACAAGGTGGGATAGACAAATGAAAAATTTAAAAGATGAGCTCACTAATTGGTTGGTTGGCCTGTTCGGCAATGAGACCTTCGATCGAGCCGCGGTCCTGAAAAAGGTTGGACAACATATGAAGATTGTCCGAGACCAATATAGGGTTCACCTAGAAAGGAACCCTAGGTATGAGCACCCTCCCATTATTCCAACAAGAGAGTGGAAAGCTCTGGTGGATGATGGAAAGGAGAGGGGTATGAGAAAAGAAAGAAAGATAACACCAGGCACAGGGAGGTATGCAATACTTTCCACAATGTAATCCTAAACCTTATTATTATTGATTTCTATATCGAATTTGGAACATCTAACGTATTTCAACACTTGCATAGGCTGTCAGACACATCAAAGGCCACAAAGGAAATACTGGAAAAAATTGGTCAGCACAAGCTTGGGCCTGGTGGTTATTCCAATTTGGCGGCACGAATTGTAAGTTTCGAAAAACCAATAATGCATCCAAATAATAAATTACAAATTATTTTTCCTTTTATTGCACCGCAAAATGTAAATTAACGGCGTTATGCAAATATGCAGGCCGATCGATTCAAAGAAGTGCCCACTGAGGAAGACTTGAAGCTTGGCTTCTAGCACGGCTTTGGAGCTGTTGTTGAATGGCGAAAAAGCTTGTCTGGGCAAACAAAGTCTTCTGGTACTGATCCATCTGGTGCACAGGTATATAAAATCTATATAGTTTAATGGAGATTTATTACTTGTGCAATCTATTCGTTATAAATAATTGACATAAAATATTGACTCTGTTTTGAGTAGGAAAGCAATGATCCCCTTAATGTCGAGGAGGGACAAAAACAAATCGAAGATCATGCTTCGAATCCTGGTAATGAATTTATTCATATGCTACGATTTTATATATAGCATTGCAGACAGTGAACATTAATTGTACTTCTCCATATTTCAACTGTAGAGCATGTAGAGGGTCACACTATACAGGTTGAGCCTAGACAGGAAAATGAAGAACATGATGTGGCCACAATAGGTAAAAAAACACCTTTGTAATGTTTTTTGTAAATGAAATACTTGTCATTACAATAGAAAAATATATCGATGCAACATTTTCACATTGTTGCAGCAAATCCGAACCCCTTGCTGCAAAATCCACGTAGCGAGCACTTTAGGATGCATACATCACTACAAGCTGATGAAGAACCAAGAACTAGAGGATAATTTCCAGAAGATGATTTTCTTAGAGATTTTGTAAAGCGAAAATGAATTAAAAATAAGTGACTGAAAAAATATTGTCTAATTATTTTTGATAATAATATGTCGTCCATGATTTTTGGCCTCATGAATGAATGAATGGTTTAATGGTTTAATGATTCAGTGTAGTAAACTGTTACCTTTATTGAATGTTATCTTTTATTGAATGAATGTGTTCCCTGAATGAATGAATGGTTTATTGAATGTTATCTTTTATTGAATGAATGTGTTGACTGAATGAAACAATGGTTTAATGAATGTTATCCTTTATTGAATGAATGCTAGATGTTTGTTTATGATGAAATATGCATGAATTTGCACGTATTTTTTTTTTTCAAGTACATGCATTGGGTATGGGGAATTGAGAGTGATGTGAGGGGGAGAGGGGCCATAAGAGCTTCCACCTTCACGTGGTTGGCCCTGTTCAGTTGAGAATATTAAATTATTCTCGAAACAGAGAGGATCTCAATGAATGGCTACGGTGCTTCCTTTCTACAACCCACTCACGTGTCATCTAAATTTTGACAATCTATTGGAGCTTGTTGTGATGTTTGGTTTCTCCTCATAACCAATTTCGAGTTTCCACAACTTCAAAGGCTGAGTAAATGATGGAACCAATATCCTTACCCTTCTCTTTAATTTCCTTGGAATCTCCTTGAGAATATTTGAATGAGATATGTATCAAATCCTCTAGATCATTTGCATCCTCTCCGTTATGTCCAATTTTCTTGCAAAAGAGAAGATATCTCGTCTCTTTTTGTGGGGAGAATAATGTGGAGAGTGAAGAGTAAAGAGGATGAGAGGTTGTTTGCATCCCTAACCCAAGGATAAGAAATTGTCTAGAGAGTTATAAGAAAACTGAAGGTCAACGCTGTCAACGAGGTGGACATAAGTTGATGTTGACATATGGCAAAGGAACTTGATGCAATGGGGACCATTGGTACTCATGGGGGAAGCATTGATCCAAGTGGTCATCCAATCCTATCTAAAAAATTATCCTGATATTTTTTTTCGGTCAATATTTTACGATGCATTTGTAGTGCTTTCCCATCTATTTTTTAAGCCAGTGGCACCCTACAACTAGGGATCCAACTCAATTTGTGAATATACTTTCCAACGAGCTAAATAAGACCCAAAATAGAGGACATAGTGAAAAATAATGATATCAACAATGCTCCTATTTTTTGGATATCTCTCACTTAGTGTTAACCAAGTCAAGATTAGAGTTCTTGCATTTTAGGGTTTTTTAATCTTCGGTTTTCTATTATTACTATAAAATGTAGTTTCAACATCTCATTATGAGATTCTTGCAAATGTATGTACCATCACATATCTTATCAGAGATATGCTACCACAAATTCATTTTCCTCGCAGTGACCTACCCCTTCAACATACTTCACATCATTTTGGGGAAGGTAATGGATAAAATCATTACTAAGATTTTATATGTTGTATACTTCACAATGTTCAAACATTAAATGAATACGGATCCTTACAATTTCCTCAACCGTAGCTCAAAACCAATTCATAAAAATAAAAGACCTATGTCCACTAATATTCCATCCCTTATCAACCAAAGAATTCCATAGAAATTTAAATCCATCCATCATCAATACAATTAATAATCCGAAGTGGGTAGCCAACATTTCTCTTGTCATCAAGAAAATGAGCGATCTTGATCCAACTTGGCCATAAATCATTTCTTCCTCTAATTTAGACTATAAGAAACTTAAGCAAGGGTGATTAAATGATATAACTTGTGGATGGATACTTATGTTACAACTAGCAATAGACCTCTACTCCTTGGGCCGGAGATGTAGGAAAATATTCATCGTATTTCCTCTTCACTCTCCAAACTCTTTCTTGGTTGCACATTGGCTTGGGTGAATCTCCGAATGAAGCCTCTAACACTTCTCAACACAATGCCCACTCCATATCCCATATTCCTTAGTATCTTGGAACATATAACTCTTGTATTTGTTTTAAAATCACCAAAAAGTTCATGAGAATGGATTGAACAAGATAAATTTACATGTTGGTATTTTTCATGGTATTAGCCTTCACAATGGTACCGAAAGATTATCGGCCTTTTTGGTGCTCTTGAACATTCACTAGTAGCTTTTACAATGTCTTCTCTTTCTATGCCAACTCCTATTGTAGATAATTCTGCATGTAAATCAACTTGTCTTCTTGCTAGCTATCCATTTGAATGAGCTTATTTCCCAACTGCACAAGTTTCATTCTATGCTTGTTAGTGTTCATTGAATTTGTTCTTTAGCAAAGGAAACAAATTTATCAATGTCTCAAGCATCTTCTTCATATTTTCTATCCATTTATCATATATATGGACCTGCTCCTTTAATTTTGTTTTCACTTTGTGAAGTTGAGCATTGTTGGCCTACAAGTCTTCTAGCCTTCCTTTGTTTTCTTTACCTATAGTAGGCCTAAATTTTTTCTTCAAGTTATGTAAGTTTTTTCATGGTCAACAATTCAACCACTTTGATAACATATGATTCGTAAACAAGGGACTGATAGCCCACTTGCTTCACTAACACGAACACTAATCGGAAATAATATCTAGCCTATGTTGTTAATACTATAGAGAGAGCTATATCTTATGAATTGATTCTAAGGCCTTTGTGTACTTCGATAGGAAGTCATACTTCTTGTGTTAGGTCCAGGTTTGAGCCCAAACTATAGCCTATGTTATATGAATTAGTGACCAGATGTAATATATTATCCTCTATTAGCTTGTGCTTAGATTGTTCGGTTTGCACTAGTTGGAGACAACCTCTGAGTTTAATAAACCAACACTCTGATCTCTCTTGATTTGTATTCAAGTTTCCTCTGGAGCTCGCTCACTTGGCACTTGAGTATACAAAACTCTCATTCACTCTACATCAACTTAATGAGCATGTGGGATATGAATCATTTAGTGATTTCCAAGTTGAAAACCAAGAGAAAAAATGTGTGTGAAGCTTTAGTGAATGAGAGGCTCAATGCATTATCGTGAAGGAGCTCAACACATTACCATAGGGTGAGAGAGAGTTTTCTTATTGTTGTTGAGTCTTAAGGAAACACTCCCATTGATTTTTGAACAAGCCAACATTGTGCGTGAGCTCTTGAGGTAGTGTGCACTTATCCTAAGCCCATGAACATGATGTGCAACTACATGAAGATAACAAGCACTTGAAGGAGAAGGTATAGCCATTTGAACAAAGGATAGTAAAGATGGAGAAGAACCTTGAGACCTCAGCAAGATTATTGCACATCATGTTGGGTATGCTTATTAGACAAATATGGAAGTTTTTATTTTTATTTTTTAAATACAAATTCTCTGTCGGATATCCAACCATCACCCCCAAACAATCTGACACCTTTTCCATACCACTGACGGCTAAAGGCGTTGGATATTGGTCTTTTTTCTATGCAAAGGCTGTCAAATATATGATATCTGGCGTATCCTTACAAACAATTTGACGCCTTTTCCATACCACCGACGGCTAAAGGTGTCGGATATTGGAATTTTTTCTATGAAAAGGATGTCGAATATCCAACATATCCTTACAAACAATCCGATGCCTTTCCATACCACTGACAGATAAAGGTGTCGGATATTGGACTTTTTTCTATGCAAAGGACGTCGGATATCCGACGTATCCTTACAAACAATCTGACGCCTTTGCCATACCACCAACTGCTAAAGGCATTGGTTATTGGAATTTTTTCTATGCAAAGGACATCGGATATACAACTGCTTATAAGGAGATACCCGTTGGATATCCGACGGCTATGTTAAAAGAATATTAGTCGGATAGCCGACCTCTCATAAAGAGATACCATTCGTATATCCGACGGGAATGGTAAAACAGGAGATGTCGGATATCCGACTGGAGGATGTTGGATATCCAACATCCTATTTTAATGTAGGCTATCTGATGACATGCAACCGACGTTAAAAAAATATGGTTCTTGTTGGATGGTCGACAACATGATGTCGAAAATCGGACATCTATGTCGTCGAATTTTGATTTCAAAAAACCTAGTGAAACAAGATAAATATATTTCAAATAAACAATTGAATATACCTGACTGCATCATATGTCTTTGTCTAGCACTGATGGTACCATCACCAACATGTGTAGATGTATCTGGACGATCCATGTGTCCTCATTAAGACAAAATGAGAAATCAACCATTTTATAAATATCTCCAGGAATTAGAAAATGCAGCAAAATAAACTACAATGTAGTATCTCTATTGTTTGCAACAAATCTATCACATTAAGAGACAATAAAAACCATGGTTATTTAACTATTAAAACATGGAGGTTTTCTATAATGACTTCGTCGTTCATGTGATCTACACAACGAGGTTGAGTTTACAAGATAAGATGGCTCAACTAAAGGACCAAGTAGATGGTCGACTAAGCATTCCACTGGTTTGAAAGTTAAGAAAGAACAAAAGACTAGTGTGCAAAACAAGGCATGGTTTAAGGAGTTTGTTATGTGTCATATCCAATCTATGTGGACCTCATGTTCATCACTTCAAGGTAGTTGGTTAGATATTAGTGTTATATGAGATGGCCATATATCTAGATCAAGTAATGAAGAAAGTGAAAGTGTTTTATATGTGGAAATATTTCATCTTCTTAAACTTCTATGTATGTTGAGTTATGCTCGATTGTGATTAAGATTTGATATGAATGTATGCTAAATACAACAATATATATCTTCTATGAATGTAAGATTGGAGCTTCTTTATCACTGTAGGTATAGATATAGATATAGATATAGATACAAATAGATTGGAAATTGGACATTCCCTGTGAGAGACACCAATGAAATCGTCAATTATCACGATAGATATGGATGGATAGATTAGAAATTGGACATTCGGTGTGACAACCACCAAGCCTCTCCAACCTCTCCTATGATGTTTACATAACTATCCAAGATGAATAACAAAGTGGATTGGACATCCCTTCCCAATAGTATGTCTTGATGGTTACTTTTGTGTACATAATGGGAGCCTAAAATAATGGGAATATGTACATAATATATTGCATCTCAATAGGAAGCAAGAATCTCAATTTTTCCCCACTCCTAAGAAGAAAATAGATGGAGCTAAAATATCAAAAATTGAAATTCAATTAGATGTAGATATGGAAGAGGTCATCCAAGAGAAACCAAGCACTAAGAAGGCCAAAGTTGAGTAGCAAGGAACCATATTTGTGCATCAAATTTAGGAAGTTGCATCAGGGAGACTTGTTTTTTCCATTGAGAATTTTTTCACAAATACTAAAGATGGGTTGTTTTCTAATTATATGCAAATAAAGAATAAAAATGTCAATGTAAAAAGAGAGTTGTACCCCAGATCATAGACCTCAACAGGGGATCTTGTCTACCATAGACTTGAAGCAGGTTACATTCAAGATGGTTATCCTTGATCCAACTATCACTAGAGTATAAAAGGAAACTGCACACTATCAAAGCTACTCAGTTCACCATGAAATTGGATTCCCTTAGTCAAATAAACAAAATGAATTGGCATAGGAAGATAAGGGAAGTAATTTTCAGAGACATATTGAGATCAATAATGAATGCCAATAAAATTCAAGTGATGGTTACCAAGGTGGAGAGGAAGTTGAGACAAGAGAAAGTAGCCAACAAGGATAAGAAGTTGAGAATAAATGAGTTGGAATAGCAATTGGTGGAGCTAGGAGTTGACTCTGCAAACCCCACTCTAGTATAGACCTTTCTTAAAGATAAGGATAACGAGATTCATATTCTTAAGGAGAAATTGAAATTTCCTAGCAGAGAGCATGTTCAAACTATTGAGTTCATATATTTTTAAGAAGAAAAAGATCAGATGTTTGAACAAGCTAAATAATACAAGGAAAAGTTAGTAAAAGGAAAATATAGAGAAAAATGACTTAAATCTTGAAATTTCAAACGTATATATGCTAAAGGTGTTTCCTTACTTGCGTCAAAAAATGATCCAGCTGATCCCACTAACCATTTGTCTAAGGTACTAACATATATGAACATAAAGGAAGTGGAATTGAAGATTCTAAAGGAAGAATTGAGAAAAAGGAAGAGGAAGTTCAGATACTACACGATTTTTCTATAAAGAAAGAGGAAATTCTAACATAGCTGCAAGAAGCCAAAACAAATCTATAGAAAGAAGTGTCACATACCCAAATTTTGAACATTTTATGTTGTGAGAAAAAATTATGTTTTATGTTATTGTAAAAGTTTTATGATCATTGACCCAGTGGGTCAAGGATGGCTGTAATTAATCACTCTAAATATTTTATTATTAATAAATAAAAGAGGAGACACATATCCAAGGGAGGCTGTTGAATGAGTGTTCACTGACCCACTAGGAGGAATGGACTGGGGTGGAGAGAAAACTGACACTTGGTAGCATCCTCAATTCACTTCTAGCTGTTGCAGGGGGCAACTTCCCTATTTTTATGGTCATGTTCCCCAAGAAAGTGGAACTGAGCAGGTGGATCAATAACTAAGAAACTGACCAAAAGACCTAGGCATGCTATTTATCACCCATCGAAATCAGCAGGAGGCTGCCCAGTTTTTACCTTGTGATAATTTCTGAAAAAGAAAAAGAAGAGATCACAAGAGATTCGATGAGGGGAGAGTTAGGAAGTGATTGAGTGAGTTAAGACTGCATTTTGAACTAGTAAAACCTCATTGCTAAAGGCATAAGTATTATTGTTAAGTACTAATGCCGAGATGCAGAGGAATTTATTCCATTCTCCACACAACATCTTTGTCCCGGTGGTTCAGTGAACAGGCTCGGGGGTCCTAAGGCAAGTGATTTGGCTGTCTTCAGGAGAAGGTTGGGTGGAACGGGATTCCTTGGATGTTTGTGATCCTCTGCGGTTTTAGGTTCCTATTGTGTTATCTTATTTACTTACTGTCATTTTAGTTTTCTGAATGCTTTAATTCCGGACTATTATCTATTTCAGAAAATTGTCTTTTACTTAAATGCTAGATTAGAATAATGATTTGAAGGCTCTTTTATGAATAATGAATTATGATTGAATGAAATACTTCTTTGCATTTTTCCACACACTGATTAAGTGTCATACTCTAGTACAGAGAAGTAAAAAATTATAAATAGATTCGAATGATCCTTAGTGATAAGATGAATGATTTCTGAATAAATTTACAATCACCTTTTCTGAATTAAGTTATAGTTTTAAATATAAAATAGATACTGAAAAAAATGCTCAGATGATATCAGTTCTGTGATGCTTCTAGAAATTTCATATCATTTTTCATAGCTATAAACTTCTACAGTCATCTTAGCATTAAGTATAGATATTCATAGAATAAGTTAATATTTATTCATTGGTTTATTTTATAAACACAAAGTATTTACTGCATAAACAAATAGGTAATATATATATATATATATATATATATATATATATATAGTAAATAACATTACAGTCTCTATTATTAAACCAAAATAAATCTCTCTTTCCTTTATCGAAACATTTAGAATTCATACATATCTCTCAAACATCTCTTTTTATAATACATGGTAATAATCTCCTTAGATTGTTCTTAGAAAAAGCCTTGGTGAAAAATACATAGCTAAAGGTTAAAATTACTGCACCAAATTAATTACAGAGTATCGAAGTTTAAACCGACCACACCTTATTCATTATGAAAAACCAAACTAAGTTGTAATATACACAATACTTTTAATTAACTATCATAGCAATGCTGCCAAAACCTTTTTAAGATAGAGTTTTAATAAACAACGATTTCAAAAGGAGTTAATAAAAATGACCACAGGTTTTGAGTCTCTTAACTGACCTCACCCAACTATTTAGCTTTTATTTAGAAAATATTTTATAGACAGGGTTAGGGTTCGATGAGAATCCAAATACAAAGCTATTAAGCATTTATTTTAAAAAAATAGAAACGACAGAGCAAGCTCTGCCCTAATTTTCTTACGCAGAGTTCATCACGAGAGTATTTTACATGCCCAGAACTCAAAGGGTTTTACTACACAGTAACCAAAAGAAATTGAAATGCAGGAAAAACACCAAATTTAACAAATTAAAAGCAAAACTGCATCTTTTTTAATATAAATACAAAGTTTATGTGAGGGTCAGCATTATGCCCGAGGATCCAACAACCTTGACATACAAATGCCTCTGGAATCATATGTTACCAAAACTTAACAAAAATATAACTCTTTTCCATTGCTATATCTTTCAAACAAGAATTTACAAAGAGCCGTAGCTCGAAGGCACCACTTCCAACCATTCAAAGTCTGTACATACAGTCTCTAATTAAAAACCAAATTTTCATTATTAAAAACTTCAAAATAAGCGTTGAGAGATCAATGCGAGCAAGGGGCTCAAGGGTTTAACCCCTTCATTTTACAAAATGCCATTTGGATTACAAGTTTAAAACTGTAAAACAATTTACAAATAAAATGCATCTCGACGAAGCCATTTTAGACCGGCATCAATGCCAAACTTCACCATTTCTTCCTGAGTCACGAATGGGGTGTTCAAAGATAATCACTGAGGCTTACCAGGCCATAATAAGCATTCACTCCATTCTTCTCGACCTCAAACGACGACGAGGGACTAACCTGACATAGTTGTCAACAAAAACCAACTATTTAAAAATAATTTTAAAGAAATATTTTGAATGCTTCATAAAACATAATTTTTTTTTAACCTGGACAAAAGCTTAAAGTCGATTATGGCTTACCTTCGGTTAAGTTTCACGCATGAAACAGTGCCAGTGCTATCAAACGCGGTGGTTATGTACATAGTCAGCTAACCCAGTAGAGTAGAGATGCACCATCGAACCCTGTAAGGGTTATAACATGTTCATAAACCCCACACCAACAACAAAACCCTGGAAACGCTCAAAGTTAAAAAACCCTAAACAATGAGGGGCTTGTCGGCCTCCCTTACCACGAACTTTGCAAATGAATTGATCTATGAAGGCTGGGATAGTCTATCAATGCACAATTAGGGTTTAACCCCAAAACCAAAGTCATCACGTTATCAAGCAATACTGGTTCGCCACGAGGTTGCCAACGAGTTTTCCACTCAGGTTTCATTAAATGTCATTTAAAGTTACAGCTATCGAACTCCTGTACCCATGCCAACGCATAGTTCCACTAGGGATCAAATCTTGGTCCACGCTATGTATAAATATTATTTAGTCAGGTCACATTTCATCCTTATACACCAAACTTATTTCATATTGCAAGTTTATGATCATAGACACAACGTTGACCCTTTTAAATAATCATACATAAGAACTATAGTAATAGGGCTCGAAATTATCGATCATTTGGTGATGAACTAGGATCATAATATAATAAACTTAATACATGGTTATCACAAAGTATAGAGTTTGCCATTATATGCTAAGCAATTATAAAATGCACTTATGATAAGCATAAGTGAGAATTTAATCATATTTATACTTTCATTATTCTTGTTGCTCATAAATAAAATAAAACCAATTAAATAGCATAGTATGAATAGGGTAGGTATTACCCTAGGTCTTAAGTAGGATTTGTAGGCTTATGCCCTTAGCATCAACGTACAAGGTAATGACGTACATAAATTTAAAATCTCCAACTGAATACATCTCTTACCTACAAATTCGTACATAAATGTTACAGAGCGTTAGCTATAAAATAGCTAAGTAAGCCTCGGGGTACTCATAGGACCCCTTCATCAAAAAGGAAAATCAAACATTTAGTATCTATAATTGAAACAATAGTACAGGGTGAAATAAATTGAATGATGATGCATATACATATATAACAAGTAACCATAAATATTCGGACAATTAAGTTAAGATATAAACATTCGGCATGTCGTTACAACATTAATACATGCATTCAATCATTCGCATGCAGTAAAGACATTTACGACAAAACATGAACACAACATGTAATCGATGTAACGCATATATAAAAATCAACAACTAATTGAAGTATGTGTCGTCATAGAATATAAGCAGGCCATTGTTAAATGAATCAAATTACCATTAATACTACTTTCCGCATAACAATTATAAGCATTTATTCCTACTTAGAATTTTTTTTATTTTTTTGTGAATTTTGGGGATGTTACATGTGGTATCAGAGCGCAAGTTCAAATACTAGGCCTGAAGTGGCTCAACTCGCGCAATTAAAATTTTAAAACAGAATTGTAATTATTGATTTTTATTTTTTATTTTTTATTATTTATTTATTATTTATTATTTATTTTATTTATTTATTTTATTTATTATTTATTTATTTATTTTTATTATTTATTTATTTATTTTTATTATTTATTTATTTATTTTTTAATTTTATTTATTTTTTAATTTTTAATTTTATTTTTATTTTAATTTTTTCTGTTCAACATTTAAAAATTTAGTTGTAGGTATGGAAGGACTAGAAGAATCAGCTGAGGACAGGTCCCATAACAATGAGAAAAACAATGATGAACAGGGACATATTAATACAGAAAATTTATTTGTTGAATTAAACGATAATTCCTCTGAATTACTAAGGATAGTTAAAGATTTAAAAATAGAAATAAAAAATGTTAAGGAGGAGAATGAACGAATCCTAAAAGCTCAAGAGGAGCTGAATCATATCCTGTTGGGTAAATTCCATAATAACGATAATGATAAAAGAACAAAAAATAATTCTGAATCTGGAACCATGTCCTACCAACGTAAGGATAAAAAGTTAAAACTTACTAATTATGACAACAGTTCTTCTTCTGAATTTTATGAAAAAGCACGCAGAAAAAAGCACAAGTATTCCAGCGATAGTAGTGAAAGTGATTGCTACACTAAAAAGAAGAAGTACAAGCCATACAAAGAAATTTATGAAGAATTCAAGAAGATTAAACCACCAACTTTTAATGGAGAAACGGAAAAGAGTGAGGAAGTCGAAGCATGGCTGTCCGGTATGAATAAGTACTTTCAAATTTACAACTACTCAAGTCATTTAAAAACTAGAATGGAAATTTATAATCTGACTGGGAAAGCAAACATCTGGTGGCAAGATATGAAACATGTAAAAGGCTTAAAAGAGAAAAATGTAAACTGGAGTAATTTTAAGAAGTATTTTAAAAGAAAGTTTCTATCGGAACGAGCTAAAGAGTTTTATGAATTAAAGTTAGGTTCCATGGATATGAGGGAATTAAGCAACAAGTTTTTAAATTTGTTAAGGTATGTTCCTTACAATACTGAAGAAAAGTCTAAGGTACAAATATTTCTGAGTTGTTTACTCTCTCATATAAAGGACACAATTGAGTATGATGATCCTAGAACTCTTGAAGAGTCCATGAGAAAAGCAAATATCTATTATGAATAGAACAAGAAAAGGGAAGGCATACCAAACTGGAAAGGAAAAAGGCTTAATAATTTTGAACAAAAGAAAAAACATTTTTCTTTTAATCGCAACTTTGGAAATAATAATTCATGTAATTATTCTAACAAAAAAATTTCAAGGGAATAATGCAAGAGGAAATGTACAGTCAAATTTTACAGCCGCAAAGAACAGAGATCCACCTAAAAAAATTGTTAAAAATAATGAACATAAAGAACCTGTTAACTGTTGGGATTTTCAGGGACCTCACTATCCATAAAACTTCCCACTTAGAAAGAGAACCGTCAACAACATACACACAATACAGGAGGAGGCTAATATTGGTGACCTAGCAAGGGAAATGCCCAGAATCAATGCAGTCTTGGAAAATAGACAGGCTGATCATCAAACTTCCATGGTTGAAGTAGAAGGTATGCTGAAAGATAAACTCATTTATATTTTAATCGATCCAGGAGCAAGTCTTAGCTATGTGTCACCTGATTTAGTAAAATGTCGCAATCTGCAAATAGACAAGTTTGAAAAGTCATGGCTGGTCCAATTAGCTACTGGAACTAAAAGAAAGGTGACTGATTATGTAAAAGAGTGTGAATTATTGATGAATCAATTTAGGACTCATGCTAAGCTGAATGTATTACTATTAGGTTCTTACGATGTTCTGATTGGAATGGATTGGTTGGAAAAGCATAGGGTAGTGTTAAATTGTTTTGAAAAGACTTTTACTTGTTTGAATGATAAATGTGAAACTGTAACAGTAAAAGGAATTCCTAGAAAGACTTATGTTAGACAAATTTCTACTTTGCAAGTTAAAAAGGTTGTTTGTAAAGGGTGTAAATTGTTTGCTGTAAATGTAATTAATGACGAACAATCAAATAAGGAAGATAAGTTAAAGTTGGAGGACATACCCATTCTAAAGGAATTTTCTGATGTATTCCCGGAAGAAATTCCAGGACTACCTCCGAAAAGGGAATTAGATTTCACCATTGAGCTAGTACCGAGAGCGGTACCAAACTAAAAGGCTCCTTACAGAATGAACATTCTGGAACTTAATGAACTTAAATCACAGTTAAAGGAACTAATTGATAAGAATTACATAAGGCCAAGTGTGTCTCCTTGGGGAGCACTTGTCATTTTTGTTAAAAAGAAGGATGGAACTTTACGTTTATGCATAGATTACCGCCAGTTAAATAAGATGACCATAAAGAACAGATATCCTTTGCCCTGCATTGATGATCTATTTGATCAACTATGCGGTGCAACGATATTTTCTAAGATAGACTTGAGGTCGCGGTACGATCAAGTCAGAATTAAAGATGATGACATCTTTAAGACTGCTTTTAGAACCCGTTACAGGCACTACGAGTTCGTGGTTATGCCTTTTGGATTAACCAACACTCCAAGAGTTTTCATGTGTCTAATGAATAATGTTTTACATAATTACTTGGATAAATTTGTAGTGGTATTTATTGATGACATCTTAATTTATTCTAAGACTAAAGAAGAACATGATGAACACTTAAAGATAATTCTACAAGTGTTAAGAGAACACCAACTTTACGCTAAATTCAACCAATGTGATTTCTTTAAAGATGAAATACAGTATCTAGGGCATGTGATATCCAAGGATAGAATCGTAGTAGACCCGGACAAGATAAAAGCAATTAATGAATGGACTGCCCCTAAAGATGTAACCGATGTACGATCTTTTATCGGAATTACAGGTTACTATCGTAAGTTTATAGAAGGATTCTCACGAATAGAGAATCCTATAACCTATTTACAAAAGAAGGGTAAGAAATTTGTTTGGGATAAAAAATGTGAAGAAAGTTTTAAGAAATTAAAAGAACTGTTAACAACTGCACCTATTATAAAAATTGCGGATCCAAACAAGGATTTCATTGTTTGCACTGATGCATGCAATGAGGGACTTGGAGGAGTCTTAACACAAGAAGGGCATGCAATTGCCTATGAGTCCATAAAGTAAAAAATTCATGAGAAGAACTATGCAACTTACGACTTAGAGTTGGATGCCGTGATACATGTGTTAAAGATGTGGTGCCATCACTTAATCGGAAGGAAGTTTACACTAATGACAGATAATAAAGGTTTAAAATATTTGTTGGATCAACCAAATCTTAACGCGAGGCA
This sequence comes from Larix kaempferi, assembly GCA_027924585.1. Taxonomy (NCBI): domain Eukaryota; kingdom Viridiplantae; phylum Streptophyta; class Pinopsida; order Pinales; family Pinaceae; genus Larix; species Larix kaempferi. The sequence continues at coordinate 16,934,211 of BSBM01000008.1, forward strand.
AGCTAGGTGGCTAGTTTTCCTTAGCGAATATGATTTTGAGAAACACATTAAAGGTAAAGAAAATAAAGTTGTTGATGACCTGAGTAGAAATACTAGACTAAATTTTGTAACAACAATCAGCACTTATAAAATAGATTTGGAAGATCATCTTGAAGAAGGAATAAAACTGGATGAAAATTACATTAAATTACAGCAAAAGGTTGTTGAAAATATATTAGAAAATTTAATAACGGATTACAGTCTGAATGAACAAGGTTTAATTATGTATAAAAATAGACTGTAGGTACCAAATGTACCTAAAGTTAAGCTGCTAATTTTAAATGAAGTACATAAAAGTCCTTATTCAGGACATCTTGGTTACCAAAAGACGATAACTATGCCGAGGAAATATTTCTTTTGGCCAAACATGAAAAATGAGGTAGATGAATACATTGCTAGGTGTATGGAATGTCAGCAAATAAAGGCTGAGCATCAACACCCAGCTGGATTATTGCAGCCATTTAGAATTCCGGATTGGAAGTGGGAAACAATTAGTATTGACTTTATAACTGGTTTACCTAAAAGTCAGAAAAAAAATGATTCCATAATGGTAGTTGTGGATAATATTAGTAAAGCATCCCATTTCATACCTATTAAGACAACCTACAAGGCTGCTAACATTGCTAAAATTTGTATGAAACAAATTTTTCGTTTGCATGAGATTCCAAAAGTTATAATTTTTGATAGAGACTCTAAGTTTACAGGAATTTTTGGAAGTCTTTATTTAAAGGTTTAGATACTACTTTAAATTTCAGTACATCATTTCATCCACAAACGGATGGACAAATAGAAAGAGTCAGTCAAATTCTTGAAGATATGTTAAGAATGTATGTTAGAGATCAGCTAGGTAAATGGGAAGAATATTTGCATCTTGCTGAGCTTACTTATAATAATCATTACCAAGCTTCAACAAAAATTAGTCCATTTGAAATTTTGTATGGTAGAAAATGTAACACACCTATTTCATGGAGTAATCCAGTTGACAGGTTAATGTTAGGACCTGAGTTATTAAAAGAAATGGAACTAACCGTGAAACAAGTTCAAGGCAATTTGAAAATTGCACAAGATAGACAAAAATGTCATGCAGATCTCAAAAGAACTCAGAAAGAGTTTCAGGTTGGTGAAAATGTCTTCATCAAGCACTAGTACAAAATGAGAGATAAGTGACCAGGCGACCAAAAAATTTGGTCACCACATTTTTTTCAAGGGATAAATGACCAAAATTGAGAAATTTTAAGTGAACTGACTAAAAATGACCAAGCTAAATGACCAATTTGGTCACGTGATAAGAACTAAACTAAAAATGACCAAGATAAATGACCAATTTGGTCACAAGATAAGAACTAAACTAAAAATGACCACATAAAAATTGGTCATTTTTAGTTGTGTCATTCCAATAGTGAAAAATTATAATTTTGATAATGAATTTGTACAATTTACTAAATTTTAACACTGCCGATTGATTCGGAGAAGCCCTTTTAGGGGTCTCGAATCCATCTGCAGTGTTAAAATTTAGTAAATTGTAACATTAATAGTATACAACTTGGATTATTTTTCAATACATGTCTTCTAAGGGATCATTTCTTTGAGGCCATCCCGATACCTATTGAGTTAGATAGTCCATAGTTGTGTTGCACATCGAACACATAGCAGGGGGTATGGTGAAGGGTCGGCCTTAGCAAGATGGATCACTCAAATTATAGAGAAGGCGTTTTACTTCACTCAATAGACATTCCCCCCTCCTCAGCATTAGCAGGTTTTTCTTTTTCTTTTGCACTCTTTCAAGAGTTGACGTGAATGTATAATCTTCCCTAGGACCTAGTATATTAACAGCTCGTTATAAGGACTGTGCTTGAGTGCCTGACTGGTGGGTTCTTCTATGGACCTAGTGATTCTAGCGGATCTAGTGATTCGCATAGATGAAAGAAAGCATTCAAATCTTCCCCCTTCCTTGGAGTTGAAAAATATTAGTGGAGCTAACAATATTGTAGGAATAAGTGTGATAAACGACGACAGATAGAGGGAAACGACGGCTCTAGTCTACTAGGAACAAGACCATTTCTAGAACAAGCATGTTCTCTCTGATTCGGTGCTAGCAAATCACGAAGGCTTTAGCGGAAGTTTAATACTCCCGAGGAAGCACATAGCTTCTTTACCTTTATGGTTCAGATTTTTTGCAAGATCAAAGACTTGAAATTTGTTACTACTTTGTTGACTCTTGATCTTAGTGTTAGTGTGGACCTGCATTTTGTTTGCCTAACTTGTGTTGATGGTAAGCATGCATAGCAGTAATTTTTCAGTGAAAACTACGGAATGTGATTGCTTTTCATATTTATACCTAGTATCTTTATAAACTTACCCAAAAAATAAAAATAAAAATACTTGAATATATATATATATATATATATATATATATATATATATATAGTTTTTATATGACAATATATAACTCAACATACAATATATTACTACATACAATTCCTATATATAAAAACATAAAAACTATATTATTAAAGCATTTAACATAGAAAACATTCAAATTAAACAATATGTAATATAATATAACAATATATAATATAATAATAAAACAATATATAAATATAATAACATATTATAACTAAATTAAACAATATGTAATATAATATAATAATAAAACAATGTAACATATTATAACTAAATATTATAATATATGTAATATAATATAATATAATAATAAACCAATGTACAAATAATAATAACATATTATAACTAAATATTATAATATATGTAATATTCACAAATAAAAAAAATAAAAAGCAAAACAAACACGATGAAATGGGAATCGATGGACACAAAATAAAAACCAAAACAAACACAATGAAACGATAATGGATGGACATTAGGGTATATCATTGAAAAATTTGGTTGGGGTTCTCCTAAACGAGTTGAAGACGCAGAGGTTGAAATTAATCAGAAGCTAAGCATACGAGCTAATCAGAGAGAAGCGTTGGAGAATAGATCGTGATCTCCTCATCAAGGTTTTCAATCCTTAACCCAATTTCACCATTTTTTCTTTCAGCATTTGCATTTCTTTCAGCATTTGCAAAGTTTTTTTAGGGTTTCATTTTTTAGTTGAAGAGGGTTTTGTATTTTACAGGGTTATGGAAAGATGGGTTTGATTTTTTTAATTATTAGATTATACCACAAAAGAATTGTTCTTTCAGCATTTGCAGAGTTTTCTTAGGGTTTTCATTTTTTGGTTGAAGAGGATTTTATGTTGGATCTTGGTCAAAGCCGTGTACCTTTGCATTAGTTTAAACAATATGCTGCAATCCCCTATCTAGTGTGGAAACGTGTTCAAATACCATTTTCTGATTGAAACCTTGAGCTACTAAGGAAGGATGTTGGCATAAAAAAGTAATGTAAGTGCCCTAATTAATAATCTGGACAAGCCATAGTTCTGGACTGGAAAGTATCTTTTTTCTATTAATTGACGACCAACAGGGTTGGGAATTTGGAGATAGGATTTTGGAGAGTGTATGGGCCATGTTTATAGCAGGAAATTCTGAAGGAAATTCTGTAGGGTTTTCGTGCATTACTTTGGGTGGAGATGCCTCTGTCACCACCAACTTCTCCTGTATGGCTTCACTTGTTGCTTCAAGCCGCTGGGACGATGAGGAGATTGTTTTAAGATCTAATATGAATGGGAATACAAGCATCTATTCAAACTCGCAACCCATGGAGACGTCTTCAGGATTAATTAGGTCAGAACAAAAACACCACGGTCGTATTGAAAAAGCTCCTAGAAAGCGTTACAGAGGAGTTCGGAGGCGACTTTGGGGCAAATTTGCAGCTGAAATAAGGGATTCAACCCGACAAAGAGATAGGTTATGGTTGGGGACATTCAATACTGCAGAAGAGGCATCCATGGCATATGATAAAGTTGTTTTGAAGATGAGGGGAGCGGCCACCTTCATCAACTTTCCTCTTGAAATCGTGTCTAAGGCCTTGGCTCAAGATCTTGATTCGGCTCGCTGCGTCTTGCCCAAACCTAAATTAGCCCACGTAGAAACTATATCTCCGAGCCCATTGCTGTGCTATCCAAGAAGAGGGTCTGACTGGTCCGATGCTTCATCTTTTCCCGTGTATGCGAATTTCAATGATATATCAGTATGTGGTATAATTAGAGAGACAAATTCAGTGGAGCAGCTTGTCCGGAAGACGACATCTAACATCTGTTATTCCCTTACGGGAAAGTGGTGCAAAACAGATAGATAGAGAGATATTCCCATGGGGATATGTTTGGATTAATGGATATAGACTTGGCTGTAAGGAGTGGCCATATGAAGGAGATGTCTGTGTGAGGGGTTTGTCAATGGCCAGGGGAGATGTATTACCCAACATTCGAAGAACCTTCCAGTCCTGCTTGCATTCCAGTACTGCTTGCATTCCAGTACTGCTTGCCTTGAAAATCCTGCTTCTTTCACCTTCCCTCTGACCTTCTCCCTTTCCAACCACTACTTCAGGGAAAGGCCTTATGATCCCTACAATGTTTACACCAGTCCTATCCAGGCAATTCTCTGCCCTAATTCCTATCAGAGTTCGACTTAGGTTGTTCGGTAAGAGATACTCCTTTCTCTAGTTCTATAAATAGCTTAATAGAAGATATTTGAGGGGTAGAAGAATGTGATATTTCTATTGTCTTATTAGGGAATTCACTATGAAGCTGGTGATGTACTTGAGGTGATGCCATGTCAAAATGCAGTAGCAATTGATGCTCATTATTAAATGTTGTTCTTTGGATCCAGATGCCTACATTACGGTAGGTTGAGTATTGTATCTCTTTAGACTCTTCTAAGATTACATATTAATGTCATTCATATGCATATTTGGTACTTTATCAAGATTGGTATTGCACATAATTGTGCTTGCACTTGTGCTAGTGATATCATTAATTGTTTTGGGTGTGAATTTAGCCAAAATGAAATGCCAATTTTGTGACTATAAATACGAGGGAGATTGTTAGTAGAGGAGTTATACAAATATTACAATACAAACAATGATCCAAATCACAGATGAAATAATCATAATTGGAAATTAATGTGCAAGGGCCACGAAAAGATTAAATTGGCGATAATCGGGATTGCTCAGAAATAATTGGGAAAAATCGACCAATCTTGGTCCCCCTGTAGTGTTGAACAAAATAATCTGGATTATTTTGAAATAAATGTTTTGTTGATTGCATCAGGATTAGTTTGATCAATTGGATATTATTTCATCTATGACACAAATGAAAAGGATAGAATAAACTATTGACAAGATATGCGTTGATGTGTTTCGTAGCTATATATTTTAAATTTTTTATTAAGGTGGATGGATGGAGACCATGTCGAATGAAACTAAGACAGTGCCTGGCTCTCAAGTCATTATACAACAACGTTTTAACTAGGTCAATTTTAACATTAGTGTTCTTGTTCTTATGTTTTGTTGGCATGTCTTTTCTTTCCTGTTTCCATTACAAGCAAATTGAAGAGTTTCGAACCAGAATTCGGAAGAGTATGGCTGCAACCACAGCTACCTCTTCAGGGTCAACTATTCCCATGCCTGGAGCTAAAAATATTACAAGAAGTGAGCCTGTTCACAAGGTTTTGGCAAGTTTTAAGAGTTTCTTGTCTGAAGCAAAGGGATTTTACCATGAGTTGATTTTGAAGCTGAAGGCAAAGCATGCGCTTCCCCAAGACTTCTTCTCCAATGAAGAGATTAATTGTACTAACAACCGAAAGAGTGCTTCAGATTTGAAAAGATGCCAGTTTCTTACTGATGGTAGTTATTCTTACATATATAAATATGAATACAATTTTGTGTATTTAGTAAGTTTTCCTTTTTCCATTCTGATGAAGGTTTCACTGATACTCATTGAATTCTAAGATTTTGTATAGAAGAAGCTTAAATTGATTTAAAGTTTTCATTTGGATAGACCAAAGAAATATAAATAATGAATGATGCGTGAATGGGCCCTCATATAAATACAACTTGCAGGGGCCTTTGCACCTGCTAAATCAGAAGGTGTGTCTTATAGTATCTTTTATTATATTTATTGCTTATTTTTATTTTATGATATATTCATATTCATATTATTATATTGTTTATTCCCTATTTTTATTTATATATATAACATTTTGTGAAACTTTAGGAAGTTGTATTGGATGAAGTTTTCCTATTGATGCAATGGATTTGTGGCTTTACTTGCCATCGGGACCCTTTGGGTTTGTTGACATATATATGGCTTATATTTCCCATATGTATAATTTATAAAGCTCATTGGCTTTTTACACTGATCCAAATTGATACATGTTTACAATAAGCAGCTTGCAACTTAATCAGCAATGGAATGAAGCAGTTTATTATCAGTTCATAAACAAAAGAAATCAGAGAAGTTGAGGATTGGGTGAGATCTCTAGGAAAAATACTTTGGTACATTTATGCAGTTACCATTTCTTGTGTGATTTGGTTTAAAGTTGAATGCTTTGTAAATGTGCTAGCTTTCTTATGGCATTTCCTTGTTTTCATTTGCTATGAATTATTCAGGGAGATCCTTTAGAAACTGCTCAGGTTATAGAAGACACGGTCAAACGGAAGTTGGAGAGATGTCTTGAGGAAGCAGAGTACTATGAGAACAACATAGCACAATTGGATTTGGCACTTGTGATTGATGGAAAGTGATTAATGTATGCATTAGATCCTCAGTTACGAGGGAAACTGCTAAAACTAAGCATGATGTGCAAAGCTGTTGTTTGTTGTCGAGTATCTCCTTTGCAAAAAGCACAGGTGATATATGCTTTGAACTGATTTGGTTTCACTAGAGCTCAAAACATTAGATAAACTGCTATATTTGTCTCAGCAATGTTTAAAATCTGATTTAGAAGCAAACAATTGCTTTGCTTGGCAAAATATTAATGTGTCCTTGTAAAAGTTGACTGTTCTACTCCTTATCTCCAGATATTGTATGGAAGAGTAGTATTTAGCTTTAGGATGTCTTGCTACAGAGCTTGAGTGATAATATAATTTGTTTAAAGGCATAGCCTTTTTTAACATAATAATGATTTCTATGGACATTTGTTGTATCTATTATCTTAATCATTACCATTCTTGCATTTGGGTCTGTTATGTCTACATTGCCCCCCTGGAAAACATAATAGAAACTGAATTTTAAAGCTCCTCTTCCTTCAAAATTCATCAAAATATTTATTCTGCATGTCATGGTGTTTTCTTCCTCTAAGAGATCATAGAATCCCAGTTTTCTTTGAAATGCAAGTAAGCCTTGGTCAATTTGGTTACAATACTCCACGAAGATTTATTCGGCTAAGAAGCCATGGATGTGCGGTATCTATTCTGCCAAAGTTGCCCAAGACTTGCACCTTGCCCCAACCACTTGAAACAACTCATTTGCATGGGAATGTTTGTCCATGAGGGAAAACCATGTCTGTAAAGACTTTCAACCTTTTTGGTGGAAATGTCACCATCCCTGCTTAACCATAGAACCAAGACCTTGTTGACATCAACTATAGTTTTTAATTATTTTATGAACTCCTAAGTTTTCTGTGATGGTCATTCATTTGGGAGCAATTCAGGGGTAAGAAGTAAGAACCATGGATAAAATGGATCTATAATGTTTATTGGTGAAGGTATGCAGGGTAATGGTAAAATGGATTCGTTACTGTTGCAAATTCATGAAATAAAATTTCCTTTTTTGTTCAAGAAAGGATATGATAGAAGAAATGTGAATGATAAGCGCAGGGCCTGTGTGTTGTTGGAAAGCTTTATTACTTTTGTTAATATCAAATGAGATACAAGGTGGGTCATTTGTAGTTACCTGTATTTATGAAGCAAGGGTGGAAGGATCATAATTGATCCTTCTCTGAGAATATTTTTTGTTTAAATTGTTACACTAGCCAATTAATCATCAGAAATTTTTTTGCTCCAAAAAGGTGTATGGAAACTAAGTGTTCTTTTAGGCATTTGCCAAAAATGTCAATATTATTTGAATCCAGGAATAAGAGAAAAGTAAAGCACATTCATAAAATTTCCTAGCAAAAGTTTGAATGCATTTTAATGCTCTATACCTCTTATAGTTGTAGAATTAACTTTTGCTCACATTCATTTTTCTAAGAATTTTTTACTGCTATATCTTCAATTTAGTCTTTACAAAAACTTAAGCATCTTTATGGATGCATCAAATGTTATTTTTCAGGACAAATTTGATGCAACTTCGTTCAGAGTATAAAGATGCTTTCCTCGAAAAGCATGGTGTCAAGCTGGGTTTCATGTTAGGATTTGTAAAGGTAATCAGTTAGCTTATGTCATTTGAATCCATTCATGTCCAAGCATAAACAACTTCTAGATGTTCTGATTTATCATTCATTTTATAGCGTGGGTGCAGTCAGCACACTTCAAAATCAACTTATACTATTTTTTCTTTCATTTGTATCCAGGCTACAGTGAGTGCACTTCAGAACTAACCTACAGTTAATGCTGTCATAGATGGTGATGATATTATATACAGAGATTATGTTGACATCAGCATTTTTGTTGGTACACCAAAGGTTTGAACTTTGTTCATAAAATATTATGTGGTGCAGTATGCATATGCTTATCTTGATTGGTATGGAAAAGGTTTTTGTTATCAAACTTTTACCTTCACAGGTTCTAAACATGCTTTTTGCAGTCTTCATAAGTTGATTTATTTGACTTGTGCCTAAATTTTGATTTTTATGAACGGTATATAGATACAATGTATGCTTAGAGTAATAACAGAGGCAGTTATTTTGCAATTTGTAGTTCTTGATTGATGCAGTTGAGACTTGAGAGGGATCAATTTTAAATTTACTTCACTGTTTAATAGTTGTAAAACTAAAAATAGAGGGATAGGTTGTATTTGGTGTTAAATTCCGTAGTTCCACTGGTGGTACTTAGGGTCAACCTAAACGGTTATTTCTCACTCATCGAAGAAGTAAAAGTGATAATTAAAAGGACTTGTGCAAACTTTTCTATGCATAAATCTTGAATCTGCAAGCGTTGTTGTTGTGCTCAATTTCTTATGGGATTACTTAAGAGCTGAAAAAGTTTGTATAAATGTTTGAAATGATACTAAATAAGGTGGACCTGAGGGACTTAAATCTATAGGTGGCTGGAACAGAATCACGTTGAACCCCCCATCAATATTTGATTCTTACGAAAGCAGCTCCCCTCATATTATTGGTTAGCATTTTCAACATTAAAGCTTGGACTGCATTTTTTTCTTGGCAATAGCATTGGTTCAATGAAATTAATGCATGATCCTCCGTTCAGGTAAACCAAAATCATCAACAATGCTTGTACAGAACACAAGTACATGTTCAAAATGACATGTTTTGGATGATATTGGTAATCTTCTTCCTTCCAAGAAAGATGTCACACAGAGATGAATTCTATTTAAGGGTGCTAGCTCAATGGTAGAGCACCTGCCTTATAGGCAGGAGGTTGGTGGTTTGATTCCTCTGTGCCCTATTTATATTCTGAAACCACTAAAAAGAGATAAATGACTAAAAAAATGACCAAAATTTGCATATAAACGACCACCGATACAACATAAGAGATAAGTGACCAAAAAAATGACCAAAATATGCATATAAATGACCACTTTTGAGTTGGCGATCACTGGTAACAAATTAGCGATCATTTATCATGTGATAAAAAATGTGGTCATTAATTGTGACAATTAATGATCAAATATATTACCAAATTAATGACCAAATATACGACCAAATATATGACCATAAGATAAGCTATAAATGACCAAGCTAAATATGACGACATTTTTGGTCGCGTGATATATGACCGCTAATTTTCCACCAGTGGTAACCATCTCAAAAGTGGTCATTTATATGTGGATTTTGGTCATTTTTTTTGTCACTTATCTCTCATTTTGTACTAGTGAAGGTAAAACCTAAAAAGAGCTCCTTAAAGTTAGGAAGCTATGCTAAACTAGCACCAAGGTATTGTGGACCTTTTGAAATACTGTCCAGGGTAGGACCAGTGGCATATCAGTTGGCCTTGCCACCAAATCTTAAAGTACATAATGTGTTTCACATCTCTCTTTTGAAAAAATATGTGCATGATGCTACTCATGTGATTAATTGGAATGATGTACAGGTGGAACCAGAAGGCGATTTTCTAGTGGAACCGGATTGTATCCTCGACAAGAGGGAAATTTTGCTTCGTAATCGCACCATTGGACAGGTAAAGGTGCAATGGAAGCACCTTAGTCCTGATGAAGCAACCTGGGAATTGGAAAGTAATATGTGGGTGGCATATCCAATTCTGTTCTAGGTAAACTTAGAGGATGATGAATAAAGCAACATCGAGGATGATGTTGAACTTAAGAGGGGGTGTTTGTCATATACCCAAATTATGAACATTTTATGTTGTGAGAAAAACATTATGTTTTATGTTATTGTAAAAGTTTTATGATTATTGACCCAGTGGGTCAAGGATGACTGTAATTAATTACTCTAAATATTTTATTATTAATAAATAAAATAGGATACAAATATCCAAGGGAGGCTGTTGAATGAGTGTTCACTCACTCACTAGGAGGAATGGCTTGGGTGGAGAGCAAACTAACACTTGGAAGCATCCTCAATTCACTTCTAGCTGTTGCAGGGGGAAACTTCCCTATTTTTATGGTTGTGTTCCCCAATAAAGTGGAACAGAGCAAGTGGCTCAATAACTAAGAAACTGACCAAAAGACCTAGGCATGTTATTTATCACCCATCGAATTCAGCAGGAGGCTGCCCAATTTTTACCTTGTGATAATTTCTGAAAGAGAAAAAGAAGATAACACAAGATATTTGATGAGGGGAAAGTTAGGAAGTGATTGAGTGAGTTAAGACTGCATTCTGAACTAGTACATCCTCATTGCTGAGTTCAATATTGCTAAAGGAAGAAGTATTACTGTTAAGTACTACTGCTGAGTTGGAGAGGAATTTATTCCATTCTCCACATAGCATCTTTGTCCTGGTGGTTCAGTGAACATGCTAGGGGGTCCTACGGCAAGTGATTTGGCTATCTTCAGGAGAAGGTTGGGTGGAACGGGCTTCCTTGGATGTTTGTCACCCTCTATGGTTTCAGGTTCCAATTGTGTTATCATATTTACTTACTATCATTTTATTTTTCTGAATGCTTTAATTCCGAACTGTTATCTATTTCAGAAAAATTGTCTTTTACTTAACTGCTAGATTAGAATGTGGATTTGAAGGCTCTTTTCTGAATAATGAATTATGATTGAATGATATACTTCTTTGCATTTTTCCACACACTAATTAAGTGCCGTACTCTAGTACAGAGAAGTCAAAAATTATAAATAGATTCGAATGATCCTTAGTGATAAGATGAATGATTTTTGAATCAATTTACAATCACCTTTTCTGAATTAAGTTATAGTTTTAAATATAAAACATATACTGAAAAAAAAATATGCTCAGATTATATCAGTTCTGTACTGAATTAAGTATAGATATTCATAGAATAAGTTAATATTTATTCATTGGTTTCTTTTATAAACAAAAAATATTTACTGCATAAACAAATAGGTAATATATATATATATATATATATATATATATATATATAGATAGTAAGTAAGTAAATAACATTACAGTCTCTATTATTAAACCAAAATAGAGCTCTCATTCCTTTATCGAAACATTTAGAATTCATACATATCTCTCAAACATCTCTTTTTATAATACATGGTAATAATATCCTTAGATTGTTCTTAGAAAAAGCCTTGGTGAAAAATACATAGCTAAAGGTTAAAATTACTGCACCAAATTAATTACAGAGTATTGAAGTTTAAACCGACCACATCTTATTCATTATGAAAAACCAAACTAAGTTGTAATATACACAATACTTTTAATTAACTATCATAGCAACGTTGCCAGAACCTTTTTAAGATAGAGTTTTAACAAACAACGATTTCAAAAGGAGTTAATAAAAATGACCACAGGTTTTGAGTCTCTTAACTAAGCTCACCCAGCTATTTAGCTTTTATTTAGAAAATATTTTATAGACAGGGTTAGGGTTCGATGAGAATCCAAATACAAAGCTATTAAGCATTTATTAAAAAAAAAATAGAAAAGATAGAGCAAGATTTGCCCTAATTTTCTTACGCAGAGTTCATCACGGGAGTATTTTACATGCCTAGAACTCAAAGGGTTTTACTACACAGTAACCAAAAGAAATTGAAACGCAGGCAAAACACCTACTTTAACAAATTAAAAGTGAAACTGCATCTTTTTTAATATAAATAAAAAGTTTATGTGAGGGTAATAATTATGCCCGAGGATTCAACAACCTTCACATACAAATGCCTCTGGAAGCATACGTTACCAAAACATAACAAAAAAAAACTCTATTCCATTGCTATATCTTCCAAACAAGAATTTACAAAGAGTCGTAGCTTGAAGGCACCACTGCTAACCATTCAAAGTCTGTACATACAAACTCTAATTAAAAACTAAATTTTCATTATTAAAAACTTCAAAAGAAGCGTTGAGAGATCAACGCGAGCCAGGGGCTTAAGGGTTTAACCCCTTCGTTTTACAAAATGTCATTTGGCTTACAAGTTTAAAACTGTAAAACAAATTACAAATAAAATGCATCTTGACGAAGCCATTTTAGACCGGCATCAATGCCAAACTTCACCATTTCTTCCTGAGTCACGAATGGGGTGTTCAAAGAGAATCACTGAGGCTTACCAGGCCATAATAAGCATTGACTCCATTCTTCTCGACCTCAAACGACGACGAGGGACTAACCTGACGCAGTTGTCAACAAAAACCAACTAGTTAAAAATAATTTTAAATAAATATTTCGAATGCTTCATAAAACATAATTTTCTTTTAACCTGGACAAAAACTTAAAGTCGATTATGGCTTACCTTCGGTTAAGTTTCACGCTTGAAACAGTGCCAGTGCTATAAAATGCGGTGGTTATGTACACAGTCAACTAACCCAGTAGAGTAGAGATGCACCATCGAACCATGTAAGGGTTATAACATGTTCATAAACCCCATACCAGCAACGAAACCCTGAAAACGCTCAAAGCTTAAAAACCCTAAACAGTCGGGGGCATGTCAGCCTCCCTTACCATGAAATTTTTAAATGAATTGATCTACAAAGGCTGGGATAGTCTATCAATGCATGGTTAGGGTTTAACCTGAAAACCAAAGTAATAACGTGATCAAACAATGCTGGTTCACCACGAGGTTGCCAACGAGTTTTCCACTCAGGTTTCATTAAATGTCATTTAAAGTTACATCTATCGAACTCCTGTACCCATGCCAACGCATAGTTCCACTAGGGATCAAATCTTGGTCCACGCTGTGTATAAAGATTATTTAGTCAGGTCACATTTCATCCTTATACACCAAACTTATTTCATATTGAAAGTTTATGATCATAGGGACAACCTTGACCCTTTTAAATAATCATACATAAGAACTATAGTAATAGGGCTCTAAATTATCGATCATTTGGTGATGAACTAGGATCATAATATAATAAACTTAACACATGGTTATCACAAAGTATAGAGTTTGCCATTATATGCTAAGCAATTATAAAATGCACATATGATAAGCATAAGTGAGAATTTAATCATCTTTATACTTTCATTATTCTTGTTGTTCATAAATAAAATAAAACCAATTAAATAGCAGAGTATGAATATGGTAGGTATTACCCTAGGTCTTAAGTAGGCTTTCTAGGTGTTATCACTCCAGGAGTCTTTCTAGGTTGCAGTCGAAAGAGCCTGGTAACTTAATCAAAATATCAGTAATATAAAAAGGTTGGATCAAGTTGGATGACTCAATAAATCCTCATCCACTCAAAACTTATCTAAATGCGCTCAGAAGGGAAAGGCTCTCAACCACCAATGCTCAGGGGGTTTGTAAATAAATGAGTGTGTGGAGAAGTAACTATCATACCAACAGAATCATACATAAAAGCATATATATGAATGGCAGATTACAATAATCACAGAATACTTGCAAAGTTAAGCTTATGAATACATTGATAAGATGACAGTCATCAAGTGTAACTAAACATAACAGCATGAATATAATTTTCAAATGCAAGTACGGAATAGACAGAAGATGGAAATCTGAACAATTAATGGCGAAAGAAGCTTGTTTTTCTGATATAACATAAGAAGTCTGAGTTTACAACATGTGAAAAAGTCTCCAAATTTGAACCCTTGTTCTACATGAGTTCTGGGATTTATAGCCTTTACAAAATCTCCCCAGATCCTAAGAAGCTGGGTCGAATTTACTTCAGATGGGAAATCCAAAACCGTTTTTCAACAAAACAGAAAAATTCATTTTTAATTGGCCAGACTGCTGAAAAATGGGGCTCGGAGATGCCTTTGATTCTCCCAACCTGTGACACCTGTAGGAAAAATGAGAGAGGTTATTGTTCTCGGACGTTTTAGGAAGAAACATTTCTGAGCGTTTTGCAAAATGATTCTCCAGTCGCTCAGAATCATCATTTGAAAATGATGACTCTGCATAGTAAAAACGCCACTTTTGCTGAAACTGCTGAAAAAGAGGCTCAGAGATGGGTTTGGTTCTCCAGCTATGTGACACCTATGTATAAACCGAAAGAGGTTATTGTGCATTGATATATTTTGAGAAAAAACCTCTCGTGGATCTTTGAAACTCGTTTTTGTTTGCCTGCGATATGCATTTCAAAACGTGTGTCAAACAGGCAGGTTCTGGGATCCAAACATTTGTGCTCAGTGACGGATTCGATTCTATCAACCTGCAACACCTGTGGGAAAACGGGGAGAGGTTATTGTTCTCTGGCATGTTAGGAACAAATAAATTTGAGCGTTTTGCAAAAAGATTCTCTAGACTCTCAGAATTGTTAGTTGAAAATGATGACTCGGGACAGTAAAAAACGCCACATTCCTTCATTATTTCCATCTTGCTGGCACCTCAAAACTGGAACAGCACATTGAAATAGCTCCTATTAATTAAAAAATTCACTTAAAAACCATCCTCTTTCCATTTGGAAGCAAAAACCGTGATCTGGGCAAAAAACAATGCCTCTCTGCCCTGTTTTGCACTTTCGGTGGCTAAAGAGCCAAAATTCGAACCTATAAACCACCGGAAGCTCTGCTTTCGGTGGCTAAGAACAGCTGTGAAAGCTTGCCTAAACCACCGAAAGCTCTGTTTTGAAACTAATCTTCCAAAATGGAAAAAAAAAATGTATTTTGTCTCAGCTTCTTGATGACAAGTGAAGTTCTTTTGCTTTTTCGGTAGCTGGAATGAATTTGCATTTGAACACGAGCGTTGTCAAAAAAGTGGTGAAAATGCCTCTCCTTTTGGTAGCTTTGGGCAATTTTTCCTTTACGCTATCAAAACAGTGTTGAGAAAGCCTCCGCTTTTGGTAGCTTCGAACCATTTTTCTTTTGACTTGTAAGCTGCGAAAACTTATCTTCGGTGGCTAATGAACACAATCGTATTTGCCCAAGCCGTCGAAGACTGCCCCCTGACTCACGCTATATGTTTGCCCTTTCGGTGGTTAGGAGTGCCTTGAAAATTTCGTTTAAGCTTCCGAAAGCAGAGCTTTCGGTAGCTTAGGGGCCGTTTTGAATAAGCACTTAGCTACCGAAACTTGTTTTTTAAGTTTTTTGAAATAAAAACTTGTCTCGAAAGTTTCTTGACGTATTATGAGTTAGAACTCAGTAAAATGAGCCTAAACACAAACTTTAATAATGTGTTTTCATTTTCAAATGACCTCCTATCACCTCACATAATAAAACTTTAAAAAAAAATATTTGAGGAGATAACATCTGGCTCCTACTCGGGGATGAAAGCCTCCCTGTGAGGTTTCAAGAACCTAGTAGTTCTAGTCGCCTTTACCATTGGGCTATGGAGTCATTTAAACTGCCACCAAATTTCTGCAATATTTCCACAAATGTTAAACTGTAAACCTGTTAGCAACGCTTTGCATCCATTGGGCTATGGAGTCATTTGGTCTTTAGAACCGATCCCCTGCAAACCTGTAACCTGCATGTAGCCTTCCTGTTTATTGAAGAAAACTGAAAACAACTGAAAGAATCTACTTGCTCATAGGATGAGCTTATTTTCTCTACCTACTCCTAACCCATTTGTACTGTTGCTTGATCAAGTAAACTCATGCTTCCAATGAAGCCATATCAAAAACTGATTTACTGCTAACATCCTTGATCTTGACCCGAACAATATAGGAAACCATAGCATGCGAAAATTCAATTTGACAAGATGACAAGACCAACCTTCATCTGACATAAATATTTTTGGATTTATGTTGTTCATAGACTCCAAATAGCCAGCCAAAGGGTCATCAAATTCACAAAGAAATACCTCTTTGGACTGCAGATCCAACTGAAAATTGAAATGATGTTGAATGTCTTTAAAGCCAAATATGGACTGCTCAACCTCTGTTAGAGGGTCATATAAGATGGACTGCTGATCTGAACTTTTCAGCGCACCATCTCCCTCTTTTTATTTGCTGCAAACTTCCAGTCTCTGCAAATCTTGAAACTATAGGCTGCCCTCATCATCTTCTGCAGATCTGAAACTGTCACTTGTTGATCTGTCGATTTCTCCTGCTGATATATACATTCACTCTTTGACCTCAAAACTTTTAAAAGAAACATGTTGATCTTCATAAATATCTAAATCCATAGATACATCTGATATGATGTCAGTTGTTTCTATGTCATTACAATCATTCAATATCTCTTGATCTTGAAGGTGAATGTCTTTTTCTATAATAAAATTTTTATCACTAAGTTGACTTTCGTGACAAGCAAGATCTTCATGATACGAAGAAAACTCTTCACAACATCCTTCAAAAAGGCATTCAGCTGGAAAATATTTTTTACAAAAGGAATTGAAAGCTGTATGGAAACCTGTCAAAGAACTAACACTGGCGTTTGTAAGAGACCGATACCAGTCACTAGCAATTCCCTCTAATGAAAAACAGAAGAGCCGAATCTGAACATCCTCATGCAGAACTTGCAGCCGATGCATGCAATCATGAAAGTCCAGCAAATGTTCAGCTGGCACTTCCCACTCTTCACCTCGAAATCTGGGAAGGCTATTTTCCCATTCATCTCTACTAGGCACTAGATTAGGGAAACCAGAAATACTTGAGAAATTGCAAAATGCATACCTCTTTGCTAAGATCTAATTCATTTCATACCAATGGAGTCACCAACAGATCCGTCCTTCATGGAGTCGCCAGATAGATGATTACAACCGAAACAGTATCCAGACTTTGTCTATAATCAAAGCTAGGTCTTTGTCGTCTCCCAGGGAAGCTGAGCTTCAATCTCCTCTGCCCGACAACGGTGCCATTTTGTTATCACTCTAAGAGTCTTTCTAGGTTGCAGTTGAAAGAGCTTGGTAACTTAATCAAAATCTCAGTAATATAAAAAGGTTGGATCAAGTTGGATGACTCAATCAATCCTCATCCACTCAAAACTTATCTAAATGCGCTTAGAAGGGAAAGGCTCTCAACCACCAATGCTCAGGGGGTTTGTAAATAAATGAGTCTGTGGAGAAGTAACTATCATACCAGCAGAATCATACATAAAAGCATATATATGAATGGCAGATTACAATAATCACAGAATACTTGCAGAGTTAAGCTTATGAATACATTGATAAGATGACAGTCATCAAGTGTAACTAAACATAACAGCATGAATATAGTTTTCAAATGCAAGTACAGAATAGACAGAAGATGGAAATCTGAACAATTAATGGCGAAAGAAGCTTGTTTTTTCTGATATAACATAAGAAGTCTGAGTTTACAACATGTGAAAAAGGCTCCAAATTCGAACCCTTGTTCTATATGAGTTCTGGGCTTTATAGAATTTACAACCTCTCCCTAGATCCTAAGATGTTGGGTCGAATTTACTCCAGATGGGAAATCCAAAACCGTTTTTCAACAAAACAGAAAAAATCATTTTTAATTGGCCAGACTGTTGAAAAATGGGGCTCGGCGATGCCTTCGATTCTCCCAACCTGTGACACCTGTAGGAAAACTGAGAGAGGTTATTGTTATCAGACGTTTTAGGAAGAAAAAACTCCGAGCGTTTTGCAAAATGATTCTCCAGTCGCTCAGAATCATCATTTGAAAATGATGACTCTGCATAGTAAAAACGCCACTTTTGCTAAAACTGCTGAAAAAGAGGCTCAGAGATGGGTTCGTTTCTCCACCTATGTGACACTTGTGTATAAAATGAAAGAGGTTATTGTGCATTGATCTGTTGTGAGCAAAAACCTCTCTCAGATATTTGAAACTCATTTTGGTTTTCCCGAGATATGCATTTGAAAAACGTGTGTCAAACAGGCAGGTTCTGGGATCCGAAAATTTGTGCTCAGTGACGGATTTGATTCTCTCAACCTGCAACACCTGTGGGAAAACGGGGAGAGGTTATTGTTCTCTGGCATGTTAGGAACAAAAAAATATGAGCGTTTTGCAAAATTATTCTCCAGACGCTCATAATCGTCAATTGAAAATGATGACTCGGGACAGTAAAAAACACCACATTCCTTCATTATTTCCATTTTGCTGGCACCTTCAAAACTGGAACAACACATTGAAACAACTCCTATTAATTAAAACCTTCACTTAAAAACCATCCTCTTGCCATTTGGAAGCAAAAACCGTGATCTGGGCAAAAAAAATGCCTCTCTGCCCTGTTTTGCACTTTCGGTGGCTAAAGAGCCAAAATTCGAACCTATAAACCACTGAAAGCTTTGCTTTCGGTGGCTAAGAACAGCTGTGAAAGCTTTCCCAAACCACCGAAAGCTTTGTTTCGAAACTAATCTTCCAAAATGGCAAAAAAAAATGTATTTTGTCTCAGCTTCTTGATGACAAGTGAAGTTCTTTTGCTTTTTCGGTAGCTGGAATGAATTTGCATTTGAACACGAGTGCTGCTGAAAAAGTGGTGAAAATGCCTCTCCTTTTGGTAGCTTTGGGCAATTTTTCCTTTACGCTGACAAAACAGTGTTGAGAAAGCCTCCGCTTTTGGTAGCTTCGAACCATTTTGCTTTTGACTTGTAAGCTGCCAAAACTTACTTTTGTGTGGCTAATGAACACCATTGTATTCGCCCAAGCCACCGAAAACTGCCCCCTGACTCACGCTGTATGTCTGCCCTTTCGGTGGTTAGGAGTGCCTTGAAAATTTTGTTTAAGCTGCCGAAAGCAGAGCTTTCGGTAGCTTAGGGGCCGTTTTGAATAAGCACTTAGCTACCGAAACCTGTTTTTTAAGTTTTTTGAAATAAAAACTTCTCTCGAAAGTTTCTTGACGTATTATGAGTTAGAACTCAGTAAAATGAGCCTAAACACAAACTTTAATAATGTGTTTTCATTTTCAAATGACCTCCTATCACCTCACATAATAAAACTTAAAAAAAAAAAATTGAGGAGATAACACTAGGCTTATGCCCTTAACATCAACGTACAAGGTAATGGCGTACATAAATTTAAAATCTCCAACTGAAGACATCACTTACCTGCGAATTCGTACAGAAATGTTATAGAGCGTTAGATATAAAATAACTAAGTAGCCTCGGGGTACTCATAGGACCCCTTCATCAAAAAGGAAAATAAAAAAGTTAGTATCTATAATTGAAACAATAGTACAGGGTGAAATAAATTGAATGACGATGTATATACATATATAACAAGTAACCATAAATATTCGGACAATAAAGTTAATATATAAACATCCAGCATGTCGTTAAAACATTAATACATGCATTCAATCATTCACATGCAGTAAAGACATTTACGACAAAACATGAACACAACATGTAATTGATGTAATGCATATATAAACATTAACAACTAATTGAAGTATGTGTCGTCATAGAATATAAGCAGGCCATTGTTAAATGAATCAAATTACCATTAATACTACTTTTCGCATAACAATTATAAGCATTTATTGCTACTTAGAAATTTTTTAAATTTTTGTGAATTTTGGGGATGTTACAAGAAGTTAATCAACTATCCGAAAGGGTGATAGGAAAATCCCCTCTTAAGGGTTCTAACCACTTAATATAGGACATATTCACAGTCACACTTATGAAGTACTAGAGTTACTTTTTAATTGCACATGGCGAGCTAATGATGGCTATCAAGTGCATGCAGGATGTTAAGAGGACATTCAATGAATTAGAATATAAGCTTGAAATCACTCAATCTACGATCAAAATTTTGTACTCGAAAACCAATGAGGAATTAGAGGCATTAGTATTTAGATACATAACTAAGACCATAATGGAGTACACCAACATTATAAGTAAGGAAATTGTATCCCAACAGGTTCAGAATAAAGCAATACAACTATTTAGGGATGCGGCTTCTTTCAAAGTCATTTTTTCAAATGTATTTAACAAAGGGATACCTTCTCCTTGAGATGGGAATGGTGATATCTACCCCAAGTGCCACTATGATGATCATAGTACCTAATGACATGCAAAGGAGGATTAATTAGATAATATAGGTCCATCAAGCAAGAGAACAAATGGACACTACAACTCAAATTCACCAAGAAAGAATGAAGGCTGTATTTGATAGAAAGGACATAACGAGAGACTTCTAGTCAATAGATCTAGTCCTAAAATGGGATTCAAGGATAGAAGACAAAGGAAAGCATGGGAAGCTTTATAATCTCTAATTGGGACCATTTCATATCTTAACAGTGCAAGTTAACAATACGCATATCCTTGCTCATATGTATAGTGAATTGTTGGGATCTCTTCTCAATGGGAGGTTTCTCAAATGTTTTCTTCAGTATTGAATTCAAGATGTCTTACTCATGTACCATATTAGTTAGGTTCATTTTACAAGTACTTTCCTTATTGTCATTATTTTCGTGTATAGTTTAATGTTTTGTTCTTTTCAGTCTTAAATGAGAAGAAGGCCGCTAGAAAATCTAGTCAGGGATATTTGATGACAAACTCCATGAGTCATTGGAAAAGAAGGCACTAGCCTATAGTTATCAACCTCCCTCAAGTAGAAGACTACCCATGTTGGAGCGAATGTTAGTACATACATAAAAATTGGATGGTGTTGGTTATAGAGTGATTTAAATGAAAGGACAAGATGTGAAATTCCAATGTTTATATCTATTTAGCTTTGGATAATATTATTTGAAGCACGGTTCAAAGATTGTTATATGTCTAAGTGGTGAAAAAGGTGTCCATGTGATCGACAATTATGACCAAGGGATAACAATCAAAAGGTGTTGATGTGAAGAACCTGCAATAATTAATTAATGCAAATACACGAGATATCAGAAATAATAGAACTCATAATCACTTTTATATTGATCATAGGCCACTTCGAGGGGGAAACCTCCTTTGAGCAAGCTCAATACAATTAACTTCACGGTGCCTTCAATGACCTCAACACACACTTATATACTAAGTCTATGCCCAATACTATGAGTCAAAACCATGGGACATATAATACTACGGGACGACTTACAAAGCATATGCGTCCAATACTATGGGTCAATACCATGGGCTAATATAAACTATGGATCAACAAATATTACGGGACGACTTACAAAGCATATGCGTCCAACAAAAATATACTAACAAAGTAAAGAGAAGGGTTAACACAGTTTCCTAACATCCCCTCTCCCTTAGAAAAAGCTTTGTCCTCAAAGCTTTGGTTGGGGAAATTGATGCAGAATCTGAATGAGTGGTTCCCCGATAGCATCCTCGGGTTGCATTTCGGGCCACTGACGCCTTTGGAGTTTTAGGGAGGATTGCTTGGAAGGCTGTAGATGAAGAAGAACCATATCAGCTGCGTGAAAAGTGCGCTCAGAATGGTGCTGATCGGCTTGTTGTTGCAGTCGAATTCTGGCCATGTGAAGATTGTCCTGCAGAATGAGAAGAATCTGATCGCGGTTTCGAAGAACTGAGTCAATTTCCTGAACTGGGGAGCTACTAAGGGTGTATGGAAGAAGAACTGGCGGTGTCTGTCCATAGACTGCTTCATATGGTGTCCTTGTAGATGTGGTATTGTACCACTAGAGCTCTTCTAAGAAATCCATAGAAATAGTTGGCCAAATCTGTGTAGGGATGGGCAAGGGTTTGAGCAGTCTCAAAAGGAGTGTCGTTTCACCCTTGTTGACCTGGAAAGTATCATAGTCAGCCACCCTCTGTTGAATTTTCATTGTCAGTTCCTGCCAAAAGAAGTTACATTGTTCCCGGTCATACATTTTGAAGAACCTAGAGTGCCCTGCTGATGAAGAAGCATGGATTTCATAGAAGAGATAGCCCTGTTGAACATATTGCAACCAATTTGGAACAAGCAGAGAAATAGCTGTAAGAGAAACTGGGTCATCAATTATGCAAGAAGGAGCATCTGCCACCATATTGTCCTTACTCTTATTGTAAGTGATCGCGTAGGGATAACCCATTTTAGGTGTGTTGGGGAGGGGACCCAATGTTCCAGGAAATTTTCCAGACCCTGGAGATCAGTCTTGATGCATAAATAATTCCCTAATAGGTATGGCTGCCACTTCTGTACTGCATGCAAAATAGACATCATTTCCTGTTGAGAGGTAGATGCGGCTAAATTCTTACCGAAAAGGTCTCTTGAAGGCAACAAGCTCATTGGTTCAGCAAAGACACCTGCATATCTATCCAAGGAAGTAGTGGAGAATGTTGATGGGTGCATCTGAATGGAATGGAGCTGAGCGATGACACCATGTGAATTCGTCTTAAGGATTTTTTCCAAGCGATGTGAACTGATGATGCAGAGAGACCCTGGTTGTAAGCCCATAAATTTGTGTTGTGCCCCATTGATTGAAAACTGCATCCAAATTTCAGCAAAATCCCATAAGATGGGGCCAAGTGTGCGTAACCATTGAACGCCCAAAACCACATCAAATCCGCCTAAAGACAAGGCAAGCATGTAAGAGCGAAGGTTATAATCTTCCATAGAGATACGCACATTGTGACACTTCCCCTTGCAATGTAAGGTGCCCCCATTGGCAACCATGACTTCAAAGTTGGAGCAAGGATGGACAAAACAATCATCCTGTTTGGCAATCTGAGGGTCAATGAAGTTATGAGTGCTACCAAAATAAATGAGTATGGTAAGAGGGAGCTGCTTGAAGTATCCCCTAACTCGCATTGTTTGTGGGGTGCTGATGCCGGTTACAGCATGGAGAGAGAGCTCGGGTGGGTCATCCTGAGATGGGGTGTGAACAGGCGGGTGTTGAATGTCGACCTGATCATCTACTGTATCTGGAGCTTCTTCATCAAGTGCTGAGGTAGGCGGAGAATCCACATCCAAGAGATAGAGCTTTTGTTGAACACATCTATGTCCCCGAGTGAATTTCTCATCACAATTATAACAAAGCCCTTTTTCTCGGCATGCCTGCATCTTTGTTTCAAACAAATGCTTGATAGGAGTTGGTTACGGGGCAGGCATGATGGGAGGTCATTGGGAACCCATATTTCTAAAGGGAACAAAGGTGGGTTTGGAGCGTTGTTGAGCTGCGATCTTGTCCTCTGCCAACTTAGCCAACCCTAGGAATTCCATCATTGTGTTGGGACATAACATTTTGACCTCTGAGCGGATTTCATCCTTGAGACCACTGATAAAATAACTCCTGTAGAATTCATCAGACAATCCTTCTGTGTGGTCGGCCAGTTTCTCAAATTCTGTCTGATACTCTCTCACTGTGCCAATTTGGTGAAGTTTAGTGAGTGCTCCTGTGAAGTCATCAAAAGCACTAGGACCAAATCGTGGCAAAAGATGTTGGCAAAAATTTGTCTAGTTTGGCTCGGGATGAGCTTTGATGTACCAACGGTACCATTGAAGGGCTTCTTGTTCCAAATGAAAGGATGCAAGTGGAACTTTCTGGACATCAAAAGTATTATGCAGACTGAAATATTGTTCTACTCGGTATATCCATCCAGTCGGATCAGTACCATTGAAGTGAGGAAAATCAAGCTTCGGCCTACGAAAATTGCTGGAAGATGAGAACCTGGTGGCTGCAAAAGATTCTGGCTGTCGGTTATTGTTCATGGCCGAATGCCGAAGATGGAGGTTGAGAAATTTTTCATCCAGATCTTGGAGTTTGGTTTGGATGGCTCCAAGTGCTTCCTTCATGGTTTTTTTTTTTGGAAATGGATAGAAAAACAAAAACAAAAGAGCTTATTTAGTAAAGGAAGATTTGGATTTGGGAAAAACTCGGATGGGTAATTGGGGTTTGACGAGGTTTTGGACACTTTCTGATGGGTAGGGAAGCGAAAAATGGGGATTTCAGAAGCGGGGTGAAAGAATGAGAAAATTTGGTGGAGAGAGACAAAGAAGCAGAATTAGGAAAGGAACACAGTGGCAAAAGTTGATGGCGTTTGGGTGAAAATTGAAGGAGTTATGGCAAACCCTAAAAATAGACAAATGTGAGATTTCTGGTCTTGGGAAATGGAATTTGGGATAGGGTCTTCAGGAATGAAATATGCAGAATGGGATTGCAGGGATGTCAGTGAAGTTTCAGGGAAAATAGAGTTGAAACAAGGGAGATATGGCTGAAAAACATAATTTTATACTTTTCTCCTCTTTTTTTATTTTTTATTTTTAGAAATGGATCGGCAACAGCAGCGTGGAAGGGATCCGCAACATATGGATTTGCAACAGCACAGAAATGATCGAAAACGACTGGATCTGAAAAGACGACTGGATCTGGAACGACTTTCAGAATAGATCTGAAACGACTGGATCTGGAGCGGAAGTGATCGGCAACAGTTCAGCTGAAAATAGATATGGACCCCAGGTATGTGCGGCTTCATATCGGTTTAGGGGATTCACTCGGCCACCAATGCTGTCTGACGGCTTGCATATTGGGGCAGTACCCTCACTCCACGGCTCAGGTAAAACTGATAACCACTTTGCCACAAATGATAGCTCTTGGTTTACCTCACGGGTGGGAACTAGTCAATCAGGTAGGGGTCATTTCCCTTTTCACTGGCAGGTCCTCTCAATGGGCTAACTACTTTGGGGTTCCTGTGGTACTCCTCATAATGAGTTTTAGGGCTTATGCCTAAGTACTTCCCATAGTTAAGCGGATAGGGGTTATCCCCAGATCCGAATTTGCAACAAATGCAAAATTTTTTTGGCAGAAATTCCACCCAACGAGCCTAAGAAAGTGCTCTGATACCAGATGTGAAGAACCTACAATAATTAATTAATGCAAATACACGAGATATCAGAAATAATAGAACTCAGAATCACTTTTATATTGATCATGGGCCACTTCGAGGGGGCAACCTCCTTTGAGCAAGCTCAATACAATTAACTTCATGGTGCCTTCAATGACCTCAACACACACTTATATACTAAGTCTATGCCCAATACTATGAGTCAAAACCATGGGACATATAATACTAGAGGATGAATTACAAAGCATATGCGTCCAATACTATGGGTCAATACCATGGGCTAATATAAACTATGGATCAACAAATACTACAGGACGACTTACAAAGCATATGCGTCCAACAACAATATACTAACAAAGTAAAGAGAAGGGTTAACACAGGTTCCTAACAGTTGATGATTCCAGTGAGCATGATGAAACTTTGAAATATTAGATCGACGGTAGAACACCATTCAGGATCAGAAAGTTTCTCAAGTGTTGAATTAAAATGCATGATCCTAAAATACAATATTGTTGCTTTGATGTGGCATCTCCATGCTCCTTTAGGATCCCAAAAGAAGTATCCCAAAACCATTCAACCTGCATCCTAAAACTACTTATTGGAAAAGGAGGGGTCCTATATTCACTGGTGTATCAATACAATATGTTTTGTTGACATGACTAAGGTCAAGTGACCCATGGATTACAGAATGGGGGCTCCAAAAAATAATGCACGCGATTAAGGGTGCTAGTGCAAGATCAACAGTCGACAATATTTTAGGCCCATCAACTTGCTCGAGCGTAAATTCAAAATGATGAGCCTGAAACCCCATGCCATCATTTTGACATGGAAGATCCACGTTCTTTCAAGATCCCAAGAGAAGGAAAGAAAAACCACCTTCACTGCAAGCCTAAAAACACCCAAGAAACTAGCCATAGTCAAACGTGATAACAAACCACATAAGCAAATTGTTAAGAATGTTTTCGAATTGGGTTACACACCTGTGCAAAGGAAGGGTTTGAATTGGCGGTCCTCTTCGTGTGGCCGTTCCCTTCGTCTTTGCGTATGCCAAGTCATTCCCTTCGTCTTCCCTTCGTTCCTGTGGCCATTCCCTTCCCTTCGGTGTTTCAGTGTCCTCTGGGTTTGAACGACGGACAACGACTGGCGTTGAAAAATGACACACAGCGACTGGCGGGGGCAGGGTTTGCGTTTATATAGTTAAACATTTTCCGGCCGAGAGTTTAAAAGGAATCTAAACTCTCGATCGAGAAACTTATCCGAGAGTTTAATATAAAAAATATGATTATACTCTCGGATGAGAAAGTTTAATATTCTCGGCCGAAAAATTATCTAACTATGGAAGAACTCTCGGATGAGAGAATTTTAACCGTGGTTAATTTATTGTCCGAGAAATATTACAACTCTCGGCCGAAACAATATGTTGACTTTTTTCTCGGCCGAGAAACTGGAAATTATAACAAAAAAAGCTAATTGTCACAAAATTGTTTCCCAACTTGGTGTTTTCACCCTTAATCATAAACAAACATGGGTAACTAAGGTCAACCAAGTTTAACTAATGTCCACCATGTCCATAGTGAAACATCTTGAATCATAATAAACTAAATGTTACTATAGTCAATCATAGTCAGCTAATTTATGTTACTATAGTTAACCATTATTAACCATGATCAACCATTGTCAATCATGGTTAACTACAACTAACCATGGTTAACCAAATCAACCAAACTTAATATAGCCAATAAAGTCAAACATATTCAAGCAAAAGTCAACCAAAATCAAACATGGTCAATATTAGTCAAACATAATCAAGCATGGTTCACCTAAGTCTTCTTGGTCAACCATGGTCGTCCAAAGTCAACCATTGTTGCACATAATCAACCATGGTTAGGCATAGTCAACCTTGCTCAACAATATTGAAATTACAATAATCAACCATGATTAATCGTGATTAACCATACTACCATAAACAACCTTATAAAACTAAATCAACCATAGTCAAACATCTCAAAAATATAATCAAACATTATGAAATGTTAGAAAAATCAAACATAACAAAAGTTATACTAATAACATTTATACTTTTATAACTATTTCTATTAATAATTTTTTTTCTTATTTATATTATTATTAATAATTGTACTCTGACAATACCAGTCGTGGTATTGATATAAATGTGACTCCTTGGGAGTTTTTAAATGAAAAAAATAGTGTTTACTTAACTTAAAATTTTGTCATTATATTAAAAAAAGGGTGGAAAATGGTATATCAACTATTTAAAAAAATGTGATTATGTTAATTTAATTAATGAAAAATATATCTAATACTTAAAACAATGTGATTATACTAATTTAGT
The DNA here is from genome assembly GCA_027924585.1 of Larix kaempferi. NCBI lineage: Eukaryota > Viridiplantae > Streptophyta > Pinopsida > Pinales > Pinaceae > Larix > Larix kaempferi. Next base: position 16,961,876 of record BSBM01000008.1, read on the forward strand.
TTAAACTTGTATAATATAGGTGTGAGGGCACAAATTTCAAATTTATTAAAAAAATGAGGATTTCTCATCATAATTTTTATTTATTTATTTTTAAATTCATTTTTTTTCTAATCAAATTATAATTTTGAATTTATAAATGAATTGGCAACCTCAAAAACCCCAAAACACCTATTTATTTTTAAATTCATTTTTTTGCTGTTCAAATTATAATTTTGAGTTTATAAATGAATTAGCAACCTCAAAAACCCCAAAACACCTATATTCTAAGAACTTAAACATTGTTATTTGAAATTTTAAAAATTCTTTCTCAAAAATGGCTTTGGCTTTAGAAATGGTTGAAATCTTCTGTGGCTTTTAGGCTACTCACTATCGAAATCGTCCAATTTTTAAGACTTCTCCGAAGAATATAGGAAAAGAAACTAGAGTGACGAAGACAGTTCGATGAGGACAAATAAATTCGCGCACATCACCTTGGGCCAGCGCTCCTCTCCTCCGGCCCTTTTGATCACGATATCCAAAATGGATGGCAGAGATGGACTGCGGACAGTTTGGGTGATGGACCTATTCCTATTCTCATCCCTCCCCAATAAACTATGACCGTCGGATTAGCAGTCCAGATCGGACGACGGCGGAGCTCCTGCCGAGACGGGCAGATGAGCTTGCCTCACTTTCATACAATCCCTGAATCCGAACCTTAGGGACTGAAGGTTTCCTATATAAAAGCAAGACATATGGTCCAATTCAAAATAACACTCTGAAAAAGACCACCCTTTGGACTTTTATCCATAAAACATAGAAGAAAATTGGGCTATTCACAATATGTTGTAGTTACGGGCAACATAATGAATCGACATGGAAAAGTTAAGTTCATGCATGCATGGACTCATTCAAAGCTTATCACGTGATCTTGTGTGTTGAAATGTGAGCAAAGTGGATGGCATATTTTGGTCATGTTTCAGACGTTTTCCATTGTATAATGTTAATGATGAAGTGAAATTTATATCAGAATAGTCCTGTAGATTAGCATTCAGAATAATATGTGCCCTGCAAGCTACAAAGTAAAAAAACGTAGAATTTATTGATAATCAAACGATTTATACGAACTGGAAATTAAAAGAAAACAGAAAAATCAATTATGCTTGAACTTCTTCAAAAATATTGATATGCGTCACCAATTATTTTGAAATACATGGCAATTTGAGAACTAATTTTCCAGCATCTGACCCAAATTTAAGAATTAACTGGCTGCAATTTTATTCAAGCTGTAATAACTGAATGCATTATCTAGCATTGCATTCATGTGATGGCAGAGACAAAGGGGAATGTAAGACAAAGCAATGCAAACGTTGAAAATGAATTGAGTTCAATTGTTGATCAACTGAGAACAGTACGACAGTTGACCCTGATTTCTCCCTTGGAGCCTGTCAGAGGGCCGATGTTCCCCATCTTCACCATCGATTCTGCAAACTGTTTCAGAAAGAGGTCTTCATTTTCTGCGTATGCTTTCACTGTCTCCATCGTCTTCCCTTGGCCCTTTGCGAACAATTCTTCGTCTGTGTTCAACAGCCCTTCACCGCTCAGCAAATTCTTGAAGTAGTAGTTGTCGAATTTGGTAGGACTCACCAAATCCAGTGGGGACAAGTTATTATCTCCACCCGATTTGGGACAGGCAGATATGAGGCGACTATAGTAAGATTTGTCCAGGGTAAAGTCTGGCTGCCCATTTCCACTCTGGTTGTAAAGCCTCTGCCTGAAACTTGTGCATCGAGATTGGCCGATTGTGTGACTTCCTGAGTAATTAACATTTGCATTTATATTTCAATACATAATAATCTGCACTTAATATTGAATGCTACAAAACGAAATGAACGTACTACAATTGACGAGGCCACAATTAAATACAGTATATACCTGAAAGGGCTACCAAGTCTACTTCATCGAGACCCTGTAGTTTAAACTTGGTAATGAGAGTCTGGAGAGTTGAGTTGGGCGCTGGGATATTGTTGTTCGACCCACTCAAACTTGCACTCGTCGAGTCTCTTCTCCCCAGTAAAACTTCCCAGCCCAGACCTCCACTCTGGTATTAATATTCATAATGCATAACACATTACTATAACATGTCTTTGAAACCAATTCCTAGGAAAACATGTTATTTTGGAAGAATGAAATATTGACTAGTTAAAGAGATTGATATGTAATATATTAGCAGGACCACCGAGTCACGAGATGAAATAGCAAGAATATATGCACAGGATACAGTTTTTGGGCACGCCTTCTCCACTTCACTCTTTATCTGATCAACGACGTCAAATCCTCTGGCAGAGTTTCTGTTGGGATTCGATCTCTTCTCACTCACGATGCTTCCGCTGTCATCCAGTAGCAAAGATGCGTCGCAGCCCTACACAATATGATACATGCATTCTATTATTATCAAATCATGAGGAGTCAATACCAGTAACACTTAGATGCATCTGCGTGACGAAATATTTGGGATCACCTGGACAAAGCAATCATGGAAATGAAGCCTGAGTAACGACGCCGCCATCCGAGCTTCCTTCATCACGGCCTTCTCTACAACTGATTTTACAATTTGTTCGGCCATGGGACATGACTTGGCATAAAATTGTGGAATCAAATTCTTGGATTCATCATAACCCAACTGAGGCTGACGATAGGATAATGAGAATGATATTAAGAATGCCTGTAGCGAACAAAGTAGCAAAACAGTGAGAGTGAAGCGGGGCGAAATAATTTTGGCCATGATTCTCATGAATAAATGAACTGCGCCTTGTCCTATCTTCAAAAAGGAGAGGAAGAAGAGTTAGTAGATGTTGTTTATGTGAACGTTTATTTATATAAATGCATGAGCAGTCCTCTACCGCGTTACTGTTGTATTCAGGAATAGAAAATTCATGGAATTCAATGGAAGAAGACCGCTTAGCTACTCTACTCTACAACCGCCTACGACGCGGTATGATGATTAAGTGATTTCTTTAATTATTACTAAAGATTTGCTGGTCAACACAAACGTCAAAATTTCCTGTCGGTGACTCGGCTTCGGTATTAAATAAATAAGAAAAAGGAGCATGTCATTGATTAGATTATAGATGATTATTGGTTAGTCAACTGACTGAATGAATATTCACTGGTCATAGCTCGGGAGTCGGAACGATTCACATGTAACTAGTAAGATGGACGAAAGTTTCAAGGGCAGGTAGCCGCCATGGTTATTATTATTTTTGAATTGGGTGTATATATAAAGTAGCTGCTATTGTTATTATTTATTAATGTTTTTGGATTGAATGAATATAAAATTCAAATTCCTTTTAGTTGTTACTTGCCGCAAGTGCCTTCCCAGTTCCATTCCTTTTCTTCTCCTGTAAATAGGAAGCAAAAAGCAAATATAATAAAACAACAACCGACATGCTTCAACCAAATTGCCTTCATTGATGTTTATATATTAAAACCTTATTTATAGCTATGAATCGTCGCTGGGTCATATAATCGTGTTTTTAACGATTCTATTGCGTATGATTGTTTCTTTTATATAAAAAAATAAACAACATGAGCTTGATATGGTAATCAACATGAAGGAAACTAAGCCAAAGATAGCATGTGTTGCTTGCATATTTTCCATTGCATCAAAGATTGAAGAGAGGCTTCCTTTTGGTTTATGCAACCAAAGTTCCAAAACAAATGTGCAATCAAAACCTCCTTTTTAAACTCCTACGATTGTGTTTCATATTATTTAATATTCATGTAATACACATAATATCTTCATATGGCTCTTCACTAGCTGCCCTGCAGCCAAAGCAAAAATGAGAGATAGCTCACTAGCCAAAAATGCTCCTGCCACAATCCTGGCCAAGAGCCGAGCATTCTCCATGGGGGATTGTGAATTTGGTCCTTTTACACCAAGCAAATTCAAGCAAGCAGCTTGTGAATCCAACTGCGTTCCTCCTCCTATTGTTCCCACCTACAAGCAATGGATACAAATATGCCCACAGTATGAACAATGTTGGAAGAGGTTGAGGGGGAGTAATCATTTTTTCTCTAATCCTTCTTAACTACTCACAAGATGGTCTAATTGTCCAAATCAAAGTCCTCCTCATATATAAAAGCCTATAAGTGATAAATACACAAACTCCGATTTTTAAAAGGCTAAGATTACTAAAAATCTAGTCCATCAAGTACTCCCCAGTAATAAGCAACCCATAAGTCATAAATACACCAACTCTAATTTAAATGCCCAATATTAGGGATTCTAGTTTGTCAAAATCAGGGATTACATCAAACCTTCAGCATGATCCAACTACCCCCCTTAAGATTCTTTTATAAATTTAATTAAGATTTCTTTCTGTCATCTTCCTCAATTTCCCCAAGAAGTCAAATAGGCCTCAATTGCTTTTCTTAATCCCACATTATTTAGAGATGATCTTACAAAAGTCAGTGGATATTTTCTTACCTAAATACAAGGCATTGTGACTAATACATGCAGATCCTTGCCACCAGTGGATGTCTCAATTTCCCCAAGAAGTCAAATAGGCCTCAATTGCTTTTCTTTATCCCACATTATTTAGAGATGATCTTACAAAAGTCAGTGGAGATTTTCTTACCTAAATACAAGGAATTGTGACTAATACATGCAGATCCTTGCCACCACTAGAAGCATCCATCATTGTAATGCACTTATAGCTCTCAATTTTTTGGGTGGGATCTTGGCCGATTGCAATGAATACAGTAGAGACAATATTGGATGCATGGGCATTGAACCCCCCCATGGCACCAGCTAGTGCATATCCACTTAACTTCTTGAACATGTTCAATTCCAACAAAGTTGGAATAGTAGTCTTCAAGACCTTCCTAACAATGGCCTCGGTCATGACAGCCTCACACACTACTGATTTCCCAACACTCTTTAATCCAATTCACAACCCTTTGATGAAGGCATAATGCAAACATGTGATGGCTGGAAATGCATGCTCTTGCTTAAGCATGAAAAAATGCATACAAACAAGCTAAAAAAGGTGAGCTAAATATGAACATGTGATTGTGAGAGAAGAAACCTTCTTCATTCTGATAAAGAGGGCTTCAAAAAAGTATTTTTTAAGCTTCCATGTAACTGCTAGATAAGTATTTTTCATGCTAAAAGAGAGGGCTAAAATTCCATTTTCACACAAGGGAAACAATAATGAAACTAAACATGTATTATCAGGGAAACTACATGATAATGTTCAATCCTGGTAATGATATTTGTCTGGAAATATTCAAGTCATTACTATATTTAGCATCCTTGAAGTGTAAAATGGTCAAACCTTACACTTCACATTCCAATGTTGTAATAATCAGGAAGGAAAAAGACAATACATTCGATATTCCAGATATTGTTTAAGAGTTTGTCACATGAAACAATAATCAATAATATTTTCAATGTCTTCATATATAAATCAAAATGAGAGATTGTTTAAAGCATTTTCAGAAAGAAAAATAAGTAAAATGTTTCTTCTTTGAAAAATTTCAAGTTTATCACAAATTATGAAATACAGTAACCAAAATCTTTTTGTACCAAATTGACCATTACCTTCACCAACAATGTGTTATTTCCTATATTTGACATAACAATGATCCACATAGACTTGCGTGTTCTTCGTAGATGAGGCTGCTGATTCACTTGACGCCTCGTCTCCTGGCGAGAGGCCTGATAGCGGGCTTAGAGATGCCCTGAATGTTATCTCGGAGCACTTTCCTGTGCCTCTTGGCCCCGCCCTTTCCCAAGCCCTTGCCTCCCTTTCCACGCCCGGACATTCTTCTTTTTCCCTGCTGTTGATCTCAACCAAAACGAAAATGATAAAAGAAGGTCACCGATTCCTAAAATAGAGTTGAGCGAGAAGGATATATACAATAGATGCGAGCGAAGAGGATATACACAGAAAAAGCGAGAAGGATATATACAATAGATGCGAGCGAAGAGGATATACACAGAAAACCTCTCCCCTCTCCGCGCTTCACTTCAAATGCCTCTCATCAACGGTTGAGAAGTCTCGATCCGTTGCATCCCGAACTTCTCCCTGCAAACCATAGATGAGAATTTATCAACGGCTGCAATCAAATCGAGGTGTCCAAGAAAAATTCCTTCTAATGGTGGAAATCAGGGCTTGAGCATTCTGGATTCTGGAAATTAGGGATGGATTCTGGATCCTTGGAGGCATTGTGAAGTCTTTGACCTCAAAATCAAAAGAAGTTATTGAATCATATCGCTGTGATTTGGAACAATTTTGTTCAGGGCTATAGAAGGAAACATAGGCGATCCGCGAAGTTGCGAGCCATGCTGTGAAAGATTTTCCAAATTCTTTGGAAGGGCCTTTGTGTGCAAAAATACGTAGAGTCCGTGGGATAGGTCATTGACGAATTTGGGAGCTCGGTGTGGCGAGGGACGACTGACATTTTGGCTGAAGGATTTGGACGCAATGCAATGGAAGGAACTTCTGGAACATGCATTGTCGACAGGATTTGGACGCAATGCAAGGAAACTTCCGAAACACTAAGAATTAACCCACGTTAAAACCCTTATCTCAAACATTAAACGTGGCAACTTTTTATTCGCGAAGTGTGTGGGCAACTTTTCATTCGCTAGAGAGACGACGAAAAACTACAGTACTTTTTAAAACGCCCTTCAAGAAAAAACGTCTATCAACGTAATAAAGTAGCAGCTATTGTTATTAATGTTTTTGTATTGAATAAATATAAAATTCAAATTCCTTTTAGTTGTTACCTGCGGCAAGTGCCTTCCAACTTCCAATCCTTTTCTTTTCCTATAAATAGTAAGCAAAAAGCAAATATAATAAAAAAACAACCGACATGCTTCAACCAATTTGCCTTCATTGATGTTTATATATTAAAACCTTATTTATAGCTACGAATCGTCCCTGGGTAATATAATCGTGTTTTTAACGATTCTATTGCGTATGATTGTTTATTTTATATAAAAACATTCAATAGCAAATATAAACATTCCCTAAAATATTTCCCCATAGCCAAACCCCAACCATATCCCGGTTGTGATCATATCGAGGTTGGTCGCGACTCGCAACCATAGTTTCATCCCGTGCTTGTCATGTCACCTCACCAAGACAATAAAGATTAGAAAAATTGCAAACTGAGAATATATCTTAAATAAAAATAAAGCACCTAGCTATTGCGAATATGATCTTAATTTAGCAACGTCTTCCAAATTTGACACCAAATTGAATTAATAGTTATATAGCGAATTGATTGTCATCTAATACACCCTCGATTTCTGCCCATCGTTGCCAAAAGATGGTGCTCTCTTGAGGCAATTTGCAGTGCAATGCACCTATTTCTCTCCTTTTGACGAGAGGTGTAAGATTGGATTTCTTCTCTAACCGAAAGTAACTATATTCAAGTGGTTGATATTTCCCCAATTCTTACTTAAAAAATATATTAAAAAACCCATTCAACCTTAAGGATTCACAAAATATAATCATCCATAAAACATTAACATTTATAATTGAATGCAAAAACTACTTATAAGTTAAAAAATTAATAATACATCTAACATGGGATATCTAAACATTTAACTTTGAGAGCACAAATTCATGAATAAAAAAATAATATTATGAAATAATAACAAATAATAATGTAATGACTTTATCTCTGAGCAATCTAAGCAATGATTACCGGGGAATATTACATCTTTGTCTTAAGTTTTAGAAATATAGCAAAGTCACCATTGAAATGAGGGTTAAATTATACAAGTTTAGTTTATTATTTAAAATTAAAATTTGAAGTGTTTTGTAGCTTGATGGTTAGACCTAGACACCATGGAGGAAAAAGAGACTAAAGTTTCCATTCACTTTTAATGAAAAACTCAAAAATATATAAGAAAGAAGGAAAACCTAAGAAGAAAGGTCACTAAATTAATTAGAGTTTTATGTTTAATTAGTTATTTAAAGTTATATATTAATTATGGTATGGTTAAAGTTTATAGAAAATATATTATATTAATAAAAAATAAATAAAAGAAACCAAACTAATCTAAATTTAATTTATCATTCTATTTTTGGATGAGCTAACTAACTTTAGTATTAGGAATGATGGAGATGAGAAATGGAAAGAATAATGACACTAAGCTACATTTGGGGACGAATCTCAATGTTTTTTTTCGACAATTATGTCGGAAATAGTTTGTTTTGTTAAAACAATTTTGAAATTACTAAATTATTTTGTGTTTTTTCGTGTCGCCAATAATTTCATTGTACTTTGGAAGTAAATAGTGAGTTTTTACTTATCGATTTATTGTAGGGGCCTCTACACCTGGTAGACTGGACGATGTCACAATGTCGGGCTTGTTTCTTTCGTGTCTGAATATTTGCAAGTTATTATCGCAGGGGCCTCGTCGGGCTTGCTTCCTTCATGTCTGAATATCTGCAAGTTATGATCCTACTACCTTTCTTCAACCACTCCTTAACTTGTCGAACATGCGCGACGTCTTCTCCTCATAATTTATGCGGCTTACTGCTATTCACGACCAGAATGATGAATCCTGCGAGAAAGAGGCACTTGCAGAAACATGCTTATGGGTGAAAATGTCTTAGACAGATGAAAGAGACAATCTCAAAACTGGAACTAGAATCCAAGATTTTATTAACTTGCAGCGGAAACATTATAGAGCAGATAATATCAGATTTTTTTATGAATCATGCGATGTTATACCCAAAAGGCAACTCGCAGAGCATAATCACAATTCTGCAGACACTTGATTTCTTAGACAAGGATTTCAAATGCAGTGTGATCAGACTACGCTACATCTGCAGAGCATACTCGACCATAAAATTAAGGAATCTCCACTCCACTCTAGGATGCGCCCCTCTGTGAGAGGAGGGAGGCATTATTTATAGATCTTCAAGAGAGATGGATCCTTCATCTTGAAACAAGGAATCCCTTCTGACGAACAAGAGCAGGGAATCAAATCGTCCTTATGATTTACTTGTTCATAAAAGCTATTTGAGATGTGGCTCAAACCGTACCAAAAGTCGGGAAAGTGTCCCAAGTCTCAGAACATCTTTCAAAAGATGATTCAAAACTACAATAGTATTGCATAAATATCTCTTGATCTGACCATACAACGGAGTGGGGTGATTCCATGAAGATGGATAACTATTTTTGGCCAAATATGACGATGAAAAACATAAATTTTACCCATGTATTAAATTGAAGCCCTCGAAACTCATATTTGCCACATGAATTTTGACATGCGGTTAAAAAACGAAATGTAGAGAATTATGTTGGCTTTCCAATTATATTTTTTTCGAAATATACCAATGTCATTTATCGTGACAAATTTTCATTTAATGAAATGTGTGTACTTCAAAATTTGAAGATCAATTATTAAGTAGTTTGTGTGTGTGCACAATAATTTAATGTTAAAGGGTGATTCCATGACGATGGGTAACTCTTTTTGGCCAAATATGATGGTGAAAAATAAAAATTTTATCCATGTATTAAATTGAAGCCCTCGAAACTCATACTTGCCACATGAATTTTGACATGCAGTTGAAAAACGAAATGTAGAGAATTATGTTGGCTTTCCAATGATATTTTTTTTCGAAATATACCAATGTCATATATCATGTCAAATTTTCATTTAATGAAATGTGTGTACTTAAAAATTTGAAGAGCAATTAACAAGTAGTTTGTGTGCGTGCACAATAATTTAATGTTAAAATAATAATTTTAAAAATGAAATATGTGAACATGATCTAGACAGAATGCACTAAGGCTTACATATTTTTCTTTTAATTTTTTTCGAAAAAATATATTTATTATTATTTTTCGAAAATGACCAATGAATATTTAAGTCGTATTTTGCACACATGTGTGTGTGTGCACGAAATCTTTTGATTTTTTACATAATTTGCAAAACTAAAAATACCATTTTAAAGAGGACGTGTTTATCTAGGGCATGTGTACTTTTTCAAATTTTTTGGATGTGTATTTTGAATTTTGTGGATTTATCTTTGAGCTCAATCAAAGTTGTCGGCATGGTTTTTAGGGCAAGTTTTAGTAGAAATTTAAAAACAAAAAACATATCAAGATAAAAATTCATAATTTTTATATATCTGGATAGAGGATTCGTTGACGAATCCAATGGTATCAAGTCCGCTCATTAATGAGCATTTAATGACATGGTTTAACTCTGTGGAAGGTAGACAAACATTCCATTCTGTAGGGAAAAGGGCTCTCGGCCTGTATTTAAGCCCTCGATCGATCTATTTTAAATACCTTGATCGAGGGATTAACAGAACCTCGATCGAGGGCTTAACAATACCTCGTTCAAGGGTTTAACAAGACCTTGATCGAGGTGTTATTAAACCCTCGATCGAGGGTCTGTCAAATAGGCTCGATCGAGGGTTCGTCTGTGTAAAAAAAAATCTAAACCAACCGGGGCGAAACCGCGAAAGGAGTTGGCAACAATTAATGTTTCCAACTACCCTGCCCTCGTAAAAACATCAACGAACCTGTATATAACTAGCAAAAAAAGATTCACAAACAACAATTTACCTCATTTCTAGTTTTTTTCTCCATTAGAGCTTTGTCAATTTGATATTGTTGAATTAGAGATTTGTCAATTTAATCTTGTTGAATTAGAGATTTGTCATTTTCATATTGTTGAATTAGACCTCATTAGACATGTAAGATTTCTTTGTAGGCATAATTCAAGATTTCATACTAACATTTTGTTGTTTGTTATAATTTGAAAAAAAAATTGCGTGTTTTCATTGTAGATTGATTCATGTATGATTTATTTGTAGGCATATTTCAAGATTTCATACTAACATATTGTTGTTTGTTATAACATTTTGAAAAAAAATTGTTTGTTTTCATTGTAGATTGATGGGGAATTAAAAAAAAAGACAAAGAAAACATGCTAGACAACAAAATGCCAATGAAAAATGTGAGTACAATAGAGAACAAATGAGACAACAAAGAGCAAGGTTGAGAGAAGAAGAAGATGCACATTTGGTGCATCAAATTTTAGTGGAGGACAACCAAGGTAAATTATTGAATTACATGCTATCATAATTTAAATATCATGCTACATAATTTACAAAATTAGTAATAATTTTCCAATAAATTTAACTAAATTTTATAATTTAATTTGTTTCATATTTATTTGTAATGATATTCTTATTTATTTCATCAATTTGTTATTTAAATTTCAAAGTTTGCAACAATTTTTATGTTAAATGAACAATTTTCAAGTAGCTTTAAACAAATGTTAAATTAGAACAATTTTCAAATGAAACATGTAAATTTAGATTCCATTTTCATGTTAAGATATGAACATATTTTTAACTATTTTCAAATTATTTCAAAGTTGCTAACAATTTTCAAATTATCCTTCAAAGTTGCTTTAACAATTTTCAAATTATTTCAAAGTTTGCTAACAATTTGCAATTTTATTGTCCAACAATTTTGAAATGAAATGTACACTTAGATTCTATTTTCAAGTTAAAATGTATGTACATATTAACTATTTTCAAATTTCTAAACTTTACTAACAATTTTCAATGTTATTAGAATAATTTTCAAATTAAATGTACACTTAGACACTATATTTTCAAGTTAAATTGTACATATTTAACTAAGTGCAATTTTTTTAAGTTACTAACAATTTCAAGTTAAATGTAATTTCAATTTTTGTTTTGTTAGAAAATTCAATTTCAAAACAAATGAATGAATATTTTGAAATTTATATGTTTGATAGTTATGTATTAGTTAGAATTTATTCAATTTGAAAACAAATGAATGAATATTTTCATAGTTATGGTAGTTGGCAATATTTTCATAGTAATGAATATTTGAATACAAATGAATGTTCAAAGAGCTATTTAATAATAATGTTTACTTTAAAAAAATTTCATTTATCACATATATTTTTATTTGCATAACATGACATATCACCATGATAAGATTAATGATTAGAATCATATATTTTGTTAGGACAAATTGGAAATAATTAAATTTACAATGTTTGCAACCTTGCATTGATATGTGAAGCATTATTGATAAAAAATCCTTAAATTGCAATTTATGATAAAATTACAATTTCCATTTAAATGTCTATTGTTGAAATTGCAAAATCATCAACTAAGGAAAATGTTATTTTGCATTAAAAATTATGAATTTCCCCTCAATCATATCACTACAATGTTTTAAATTAAATATCGTATTCATCTCTAAATCAATGTTTTTTTCCCCACATTTAGAGTACAATAGGTATGTTATGATGGGTAGAAAATCAATCTTAAATTTTTATTTCACGTATATACAACATGGGATGCATGATGTTGTCCTTGAAATTCTAGGGTAGAAGTGTTGTAATCATTTATTCTTTGCATGGTGATTTGCAACTTGTATTTTAAATATTTATTTATTTATAAATTATACCATAAAGTTAAAATGACATTTTTCTTGTAATGTAAAAGTAAAATGGACATAAATTGAATAAAGAAAATTTGCCGACAATTATATAATGTGATGATTGTAAATGATATTAATTTTTATGCCCACAATAATTTTTATTAAGTTATTAATAATTATCTTGACTTAAATATATATAGTTGATTTTCAAGTTACTAGCAATTTTAAAGTTAAATGTACAAGTTACTACCAATTTCAAGTTACAAGCAATTTCAAATTTTACTAGGAATTTCAAACTTTACTTCTAGAACAATTCTCAAGTTTAATTAAGTTGGCAATTTCAAGTTACTTGAGCAATTTCAAATTTCAAGTTACTAGCAATTTCAAGTTATTTGATGTTAAGATCCTAGTGGGCGGCCTTCACTAACAGCTCGGGGTTTTGGTGTAATGGTCTTGGATAATTTTAGGGGCGAAATTTAGCCCATGGACTATTTTTCCATTTTTTTTCCAAAATAGGATTCGCCAATTTGTATTTTTTAAAGCCCCATTTCGCCTAATTTTGATGGGGTAAACTTTTTTCACTCTAAAAATTGCCAAATTATTATATAAACTATATAAAATCCTTAGAAATTGAAATAATTTTCAAAAAATATCTCCAAATATTTTATAGTTGACATTTTAAGAATTGGTAAGATTCGCCAAGGTTTATACACTTTAAAATAAGTATGGGTCCTTAAAATTGTCCCTGGTAACGGTTCATATCATTTGGTATCAGAGCACGTTTTTGGGCTCGTTGGGTGGAATTTCTGTCATTTTTTTTTCCGCATTTGTTGCAAGTTCGGATCTGAGAATAATCCTTGTCCACTTAACTGTGGGAAGTACTTGGGCATAAGCCCTAAAACTCATTGTGAGGATTACCACAAGAACCCCAAAGTAGCTGGCCCATTGAGAGGACCTACCAACAAAAAGGGCAACGACCCCTGCCTGATTGACTAGTTTTTCCCCATGAGGTAAACCAAGAGTTGTCGTTTGTGGCCAAGTGGTTATCAGTTTTACCTAAGCCGTGGAGTGAGGGGTACTGCCCCAATACGCAAGCCGTCAGATAACATTGGTGGCCGAATGAAACACCTAAACTGTTAGGAAGCCGAACATACCTGGGGTCCATATCTATTTTCAGCTGAATTGTTGTCGATCACTTCCATGTCATTTTAGATCCATCGCCGGCATTGCAGTGTTCGTCCGGGGCTCGTACGACGCAAAGGGGACACCATCATACGGACGCACATCCAGCCCAGAGTCTGGATTGCGGAGCGTGGTGGGATGTTAAGATCCTAGTGGGCGGCCTTCACTAACACCTCGGGGTTTTGGTGTAACGGTTCGTATCACTTGAGCAATTTCAAATTTCAAGTTACTAGCAATTTCAATTTTTACTTAGAACAATTCTCAAGCTAATTGTATTAGTTGGAAAATTCAATTCACATGCAATTTTCAATTTTTCAATTTCCACATCAAATTTCAAGTTACTAGCAATTTTAAAGTTCAATGCACAACTATCAAGTAACCAATTTCCAGTTTGTTAATTTACATGTTATGTAGGGAGAGATTATGTTCAGACATCACATCATGGTGATCAAGAATCACATGACCCTGTGCCCCCTCATGATCCTGATCAGCCATCAAATGACACCTTTCCCTCCCACATTGAAAATATAATTGGGAGTTGCAGTGGGGTTGGAAGGGGTGGAAATTTTCTAGAGGATTGTGCAGTTGTTTCTGCACAAGAAGAGATTGGGAACTCGATCCCTGGTCGGAGAGTTAGAGAGCATGCCAATAACATATTCAAGTCATATTTTGAACAACATTCAACGATGGCACAAGCTCAAATCCTACATGGGTTGATAAAACATAAAAAATTGAAACGTGCCACAAAGTTATTGGGTTTTCAAGATGTTAAAACAAAAAAGACATGCGAGAATGCAATAGAAAATGTAAGAGCTGCATTATCTTCATTTGGAAAATCAAGAAACAATGACACCCGAGCTGCTCGTAGGGCAATTTCAACGGTTGTTGTGGCACAAAGCACCTCAAGAAATCGAATGGTATCAACAATGGCATCATTGCTCAATGTTTCAAAAAGAACATTGCTCAAATATACTAAATTCAGGGTCCGGATAGATGAAAATGATGAAGTTGCTTGTTGGGCTCTTATTTGTAGGGAACCCTATCGAGGTAGGATGACAGCAGGCATTAGAGAGAAGGTGACAGAGTTTTGGGATAGCCATTCTCGTGCTATTCCAGATCGAAAGCATGTCCTGCGACAATGTTTATCCAGAGGCATTTATCAGGAGCATTGTAAGCATGTGATGGAGATGAAAGGAGTTGCACTTTACGAGGAATTCTAAGAAACCAATCCTGGTGTTCAAATATCATTTAGCATGTTCAACAAATTGAAACTGTGGTATATTAGGCCGAATATGATTTGTGACACTTGTTGCTGTTGGTACCACGTTGAATTTCAACTATACTATGACACATTTCTGGATTTTTGCAAAAGGCACTGGAACGGTGTACTAGCTCCTCACATAGTGCGATATTTTATTTGTATGATACTATGCAACAGGAATCCTGAACACGTGTTTTTCAATAAGAGGTGTGTAGGTGGGAGAAAATGCCATGAATGCGACGATTTGACATTGTTCCATAAGAACTTTTCTATCGATCCAACACACCATGGATTGTCAGATATCACCGTTAGGTGGAAGAGGTACGAGTACGTCACCATGAATCCAACATCTTCTTCATCTGTGCCATCCAAGAGGATCGACTTGCTCGATGATGAGATTCATGTTCTAGATTTCATGGAGAAGTTTCAAAGTCAGATTTATAAATACATAAAGCAGTCCCATAGGTCTAGGTGGCAAGCTTCAGAATTCAAGCATTCTCATGACGTATTTGAGCTGGGCACAATCTTATCAATGGTAGACTTTGCAAAGAACTACACCTTTGCTCCTTAGAGAGAGATACAAAGTGAGTACTATCACTCCGACCAGGTGTCTATCTTCGTACATGTATTGTACAGACATGCTCAGGAAAGCATTGATGGTAGGGGTAGCACTCCCCAGTCACGTGAAGTGATCAAGGAGTACCATTTTTATGTCAATGATGATCGTGAGCATGACACATTGTTTGTTCAACACTGCTTTGGGCTGATTTATGATTCATTCAGGTAGAGAGGCTTATCATTTACTGAACACTGGATTTGGTCAGATGGGTGTGCAGGGCAATTCAAATCAGCACACTCATTTTATTGGTTGAGTCGCATGCACAAACAGACAGGAATCCGACACACCTGAAGCATAGTCTCACAAAACATTATTTTTTTTGTTAATGTAAGCATTCATTAACTTTACATACTCGCATTCAATAAAACGTTATTTTGTATGTTGATGTGAACATTCATTACTTTACATGCTTGCTTTTAATAAACATTTCATTGCTTTTGTTGCCTAAGTATTTATTTTGTGAGACATATAAATTGCAATAATGGTTTATCTTACCTTTCTTTGTATATATCAAAGTATATGAACTTCACATTTTGTATAATCAAAGTATATGAACTTCACAAACATTCACTATAATTTCTAACCATCAAACCTTCTCAATTTTTGGATTACATGCATAAAAAACCATCTTTATCACGCAGTTTTGCACGCATAGGCATGGAACCTCTTTGAGAGAAATTAGTTAGTATTATATGGCCTTGCTTGCATAAAAAAACCTCAATTATAAAACCAAAACACTTCTTGTACATGCCTTTGTTTTTGAACTTGTACAATTGTAGTGTAATTGAAATTGAACTTGTAAATTGGAACAACACATTGAATTTTCAATTGAAATTACACATTAAATTTGAGATTTAATCTTCAATTGTAATTGAATTGAAATGTGTAAATTGTAATTGAATTGTAATGTGTAGACAACATAATGTAATTGCAATTTCAAATGTATTCTAGTTTTACATTTTGATTTCATTTATGCAATTGCAATGTAGTTGAAAACGAGCTTTTAAATTGTAATTGATTTGGAATTGAAATTACACATTAAATTTAAAATTTTACATTGTAATTGAATTGGAATTGTAATTTCAATCTTAAAACGTAATGTATGTATTCAATTTTAAATTTTCGAAGATGTTCTGTAATGTAGTCGAAATTTTCATTTTAAATTGAACTAAATTGTAACTACACATTAAATCTGCATTTGAAATGACAAAACATAAATTTGTAACTATAATAACTATATCCAGATCTAATATAAAAAACAATCGATTTCAAATCAGATGCAAAATACACATCAAGACATCAATATGATAAAATATACAAAATATCCAAAAGTCCATATCCAAAGTCCTTATATGATAAAAGTCCATGTATAAATGATAGAAATCCATATCCAAAACATGAAAACGTATACATAGATCATCCAAACACATGAAAATATATAAAATATGAAAATATCCAAAACATGGAAATGTATAGATCATCAACTCATTGGCCACTACCCCCATGAGGCCTGCGATTGTCCCTCTGACTGCCCTTGTGTGTAGCAGCCAGCTATTGTCTCTGAGACTCTAAACCCTCAAGGAATTCCTCCATATCAATCGTGTCAATGGTGATATCCGGGATCTGGGTAGGAATACGGGTAGATGGCCCTTCATCAGGACCATGTACTCAAGCTACATCCCAACCATATGTGAAATCCATTGCAGCATTGACACCTGCATGTAGCGATGCCTGTGTAATATGCCATTACATGTAATAAGTTAGATTTATTAAAAATTAAAACTAAATTTAACATAATTTAAAAGCTATCCGTAAAAAAATGAAACATAAAGTACAAAAATCAATTACTAAATGTGACTAAATAACATGAATTGAAACATAAATTGAAACTCACATGTGTGTCTGAACCGGGCTCATCAAGACCTTCACGGTCCTCATGTCCATAATCAGGATCTACCTCCTTTCTTTTGCCCTGTACAATTTGAAATTCATTTGAAGTTAAGATCTACAACATAAAATCTCGAAAATTAAGAAATAAAACACAAATTATTTAAATTGAGAAATAATATTCAAACACAAATTAAATTGGAACATAAATTATAACTTACCTCTACTACTGTCGTCTGCGGGTGGGGACGAGCGGATGGACCAACCGATGGCTCGCTACCAAAAAGTTGATCCATGAATGGGGTCATGGATCAATATAATACAACTCCCTTAAGTATTATTGACCATTCAATTTGCGACATTGATATGATGAACATGAAGAACATATATACATAATTGTACAAAAGTATACCTGTCCTGTAGTGACACATCTATGATATAATTGAAAGTATGCATCTCGCGTTGACTCAGCATACTGCAGTAGGGTCTCGCCATCGAAACTCCTGAGCATGTCAGTAGAGACATACTCTATCTCTGGCTCTGCAGGTGGAGGGGGTGGTCTAGATGCCTCTCCATGCACAACAACAATAGCACTACCCATGGCAGTGAACAACGACTCTGCAAGGTCCTATCTAGACTCTACAGCAAGCTGGGATGATTGTGCCAATCCCCCGACCTGATAACCATCCTGTTTGGAAACGGTACCAACCTCGCAGCGGGTTTCACGAAGGCAGGGTCTCTCCGAGCTCCAGGACATTGGTAGGAGCGTCCCCTACCAGCCCCATAGAATTGGGACCTTGTGCTAGTGTAATCCGAGTGCATGTTCAAAACAAACTCTGCATAAAAATGTTTTGCAAAGTACAATGGGACCTGGTCATGGTGGGGGAACATGCCCCACGCTCCCAAGAATCTATCATATAGATGTGGTGCAGCGACCTCCAACTTAAACTCCCTGAGTCTAAGCGGTTGACCGGGGGCGCGGTCATGAGGGATGTTGAATAAAGCACCCTTGATGTCATGCCCTCTTATGGCGACTTTGACATCCTCCCATTTGTGGATCGCAATGACACCATGTCTCCTCCTCTGGCATGAATGTCGCCAAATGTCACTAAGAGGTCCTACCCTCTTGTAGAGGGCCAACATCTCATCAACTGCTGATAACATCATCGACAAAGATCACCATGTGGGAGAATCCTCCCTCAAAGTGAACACACATGAGCTCACCCACTCTCGTTGGGAAATGATATCAGCGGAGTGATCTATGCGACCTCATCATCTTACGATCCCCCTGATGGGGCACTTGTGATCCAAACCAAAACACAAATGTTACTAAAAATATATATTATAACTTGCAGCTAAAATTCAATGCATTATATACTAAAAATTTACTGAAAATGTGCTAACAAAAAATATGCACCTGATGCACTCATGTCTTGTTGCACATCCTCCGCCTGGGGATCCACATGTATGTCTTCGAGATGAACCTGCACACTATCTCTCCTACTGCCGCCACCAGTGGCAGCCGACCCCGGCCTGGCATCACTCCTAGGTGAACGGGAGCGTTGTCAATGGCCGCCATGTCGGGCGACGTCAGATCCTCTCGTGCTTTGCGGAGCACGAAACACTGAATCTCTCTCTTCAGGACTATCTGCATCACATTTCAATTTCTAATTCTAATTTTCTTTCAAATTCTATTCCAAATTTCACATTTCAATTTCAAATTTTCTCATTTCAATTTCAAATTCTATTCCAAATTTCACATTTCAATTCCAAATTTCACATTTCAATTCCAAATTTAAATTCAATTTAAATTTCAAATTCAATTTCAAATTTCACATTTCAAATTCAAATTCAATTCAAATTCAAATTCAAATTTCAATTTCAATTTCAAATTTCAAATTTCAAATTCAATTCCAAATTCAATTTCAATTCCAATTCAAATTCAAGGCCACAACTGGACTAGAGTTTGCTCCTATTGATCCTCAACCATCGAGTGAGAGGAAGGTTCCTACAATCATTGTTTTAGATTTTTGGATTCAATTTTGCAAGATTTATTTTTTCGGATTTGATGTTTGATAGAGCTAAGTGAGTTATTTGAATTGTTGAGTGAACTAAATGAATATAGCCTCAATGTTTAATATTGACTTCTGGAAATGATCTATTAAGCAAGTTGCATTAGTTTAGATGCCTAGTTTTGCATATATTTTGTTGGCATCTCATAATTTTACAGACACCCCAGATTGATAATTTATGTTACCAATTTAAGTAATTAAATTGACCAACATTTTGATGATGTTGTTGGGGAGATGCTAAGGGATTAGGCATTGGTAATTTGGTTTTAGTTCTTTCATTTTTCCTTTATGTATTTGCATATGATTTTTGGTTGCGCTAACGTTCCAGATGCAGTGAGATAGTGATGGTAAGATGGGAGGTAAGAACCTATGCTTTCACTATTGTGAGTATGATATCACGCAAGATTTGAAGAATGATAGTATATTTTTCTTTATTTTGGTTTGATTCATGGAAAGTACAAATCTAACTCATGTCAATAGAGAACTTGGTGACAACATGGTCTTAGTAGCATGAAGGCATACAAATACATGATTAGTTTTGCATTGGAATTTTCTAAGTAGGGTGTGTTTTCTATAGATTTATTTCATTTGAATATATTAATGGTAGAGTAGTTTTTAATTATTTCAATTTCATTTGGTGGTGCAGTAAGAACCACCCCATCCACTAACCATTGGACGGAAAAATTATGAAGGGATGCATATGAAGGAGGAAAAACAAGTAGAGTTTCAGGAGTTAAAAGTCTGAGGTTTGGATACGAGGTGAATTTTTTTCTACTATGATTTTAAGTTGTAGATTTCAAAATATAGAGAGTCACCATATTCATGAGTATGCTCTCTTCCCATGTCTAGTTGTGATTTGGAAGATTAGAAAAGAAAAATATGGATACAAGTCTTTATATCAACTTGTAATTCTACTGTCGGGGTTTTCTGAAAAATTAAATCCGTTTGCAATTCATGAGTGCATGATCTCTTTATGGGACATGTTTATAACGTCCAGTTCTAACACAATATGGAGAAGGTGATAAGCTTACCCCTTGCAAGGTAGTGAGCTCAAAACCTTGTAATGTCTACTTTGACTTGACCATCTACAATATTTTGTTATAAATTGCCACAAGTTGTTTAAAAACCATATTTAAGATCTAAGAGATAGGTATAGAATATTTTTTGTGGGGTGAACTCATAAATTCACCACAGACACACTCACCAAGAATATCACATACCTAGATCAGATTTAGGGAGAACATTGTAATTTTTTAATTTTGACTATCATATTCTATCATCTTGACTATCATTTTCTACGGGGGAATCGATTTCAATATATCATTTCATACTTGTCAAAATGCACTAAGGTACCTTGATACTCATTTTGGGCGGATCGAATGGGAAAAGTTTGTAGTTCTAGCAATAATTATTTTCTAGTTCACTAAATAATGGAGGAATTATTTTGTATTGTTCATGACCATTTTTTTGTGCATAATTTTCTCATAATGATTGTACTTGTTTGAATAATTTCTATGTTTGTAAAAACTATGACGGCCTAGGCTATGATCCCAACTCTAGTAAGAATGAATTTCAAATAATCAATCATGTGCATGCCCAAAATTCAGGAATTTTATTTTCTTGCAAAGGATAGACCACATGCCTTCATGAGAAATCCATGTATCCCTCTTTGACCACTAGTCCCAATATTTTTTAATAACAATCATAAATCTATGGTCAAGGGACTTAAAGGATATAAATAAAATAATGTTCTTTCATTGTATTTTCCTTATAAATAATAAGGTTGACAAAGTAATGTTAGGTAATATGAGCTTGTTCTAAGAGGACCTATAGTCATCCATTGCCAATTTCCAAGGAGCATTTCCATAAGTTTTATTTGTCTAGCCATTTTTATAATTTTTACATTTTAGAAATGTCCATATTTTTAAAAAGGTGCTTTTATTATTGAATTGTAGTTTGTATTCCACAAAGATGGTGGAAAAATCTAATCCAAACACATGTAGTCTAGTCCAGCAAAATGCATTTGTAGTGGCATATATCATTCAGAGATATCATCTAATGATGTTAGGCCACCTGATGTTGGGAATTTTTCCAAGCTATCCATTATGGTTCCAGGCCAATTTATCTTCATTGATGCTCACATTGTGGACATACTTTTCATGGCCTAAGAGGGGATCCTATTTAGGACAATTTGGCAAGTTGGTTATGGTTATGATTAATAATATATGATTATATATTATTGATACTCATTTTTAAATTTTTTATATTATATTATTAATATTAAATATTATTATTTTTAAATAAATTAAGTAAAACTTAATAAATAATATATGATTATATATATTATTAATATTCATTTTTTAATTTTTTATATTATAATATTAATATTAATATATGATTTTTTTTCAATCTTCTTGGCGTTCTTGGAGGATTGAAAAAAAATGGGCAGTATTTATGCTTGTAAAAACACATTTTAAAATAAAACCGGTAGAATTTATGCGGTGAAATGCTACCGGTTGATATATAAACAAATTTACATACCAAAAAATTTTTAAACAAATAAATTCAAAATAAATTTAAAATCCTAAACTTATTTAAAATTTCAAATAGTTTTGGTTTTTTTTTTGAAATGGTTTTTTGTTTTAGGTTCAAATGGTGTTTTTTTTCAATCCTCCTGGAGTTCTCGGAGGATTGAAAAAAATCGGGCACCATTTCTGCTTGTAAAAACACATTTTAAAATAAAACCGGTAGCATTTATGCGGTGAAATGCTACTGGTTGATATATAAACAAAAATAAATCAAATAATTTAAACAAATAACTGCAAAATATTTAAAACCCTAAATCAATTTCAAATTTCAAATGGTTTTGGTTTTGGTTTTTGTTTTGGTTTGAAATGGGTTTTTGTTTTAGTTAAATCAAATGGTTTTTTTTTTTTCAATTAGTTTAGTTTCAATGGTGGTTTTCAGTTTCAATCTTGGTTTAGTTTCAATGCCTACATCCTAACCATTTCTAGAAAACCAAATTAAAACTAGATTTGATCAAAAACACAAATTTATACAACAAATACAATTTTTTTTTTTTTTAAATAACAAAAAAATGGTGGAATTCTACCCACCGGGTGGAATAGATGACATGATGGCAACCATGTGGGGAGGTGGCATCGGGCGTGAGCTCGGTCGAGGCCTTCGGTCGCTGCTGTGTCCGTCTCTATCAAGCCACTGCAAAAAACAGGGCCGAACAGGCCGGCCGAGCCCTGTTTTGTTTTTTTTCCCTGTCGCATACCCTCGATCGAGCAAACCCTCGATTGAGGGTTTCGTTAGACCCTCGATTGAGGTATCTTAGAGCCCTCGATCAAGGTATTTTTAAACCCTCGATTGAGCATTTAAAACCTCGATCGAGGGCTCTAAAATACCTCGATCGAGGGTCCGAAAAACAAATTTTCCCCATGCGATCCGCCAAAAATGGTGAACCATATTCGTGGATTCACCCTAAAGTAATAATTTTAAAAAATGAAATATGTGAACATGATCTAGACAGAATGCACTAGTGCTTACATATTTTTCTTTTAATTTTCTCGAAAAATTATAGTTATTATTATTTTTCGAAACTAACCAATGAATATTTCAGTCGCATTTTGCACACATGTGTGTGTGTGTGTGTGCACCAAATCTTTTGATTGTTTACATAATTTGCAAAACTAAAAATACACTTTTAATGAGGACACGCTTATCTAGTGCTTGTGTATTTTTTCAAATTTTTTGGATGTGTATTTTGATTGTTGTTGATTTATCTTTGAGCTTAATTGAAGTTTTCGTCATGGTTTTTTAGGGCAATTTTTAGTAGAAATTTAAAAACAAAAAACATATGAAGATAAAAATTCGTAAATTTTATGTATATGGATAGAGGATTCATTGACGAATCCAATGGTATCAAGATCCACCCATTAATGTGCATTTAATGACATGGTTTAAGCCTCTGAAAGGTAGACAAAACTTTGTTTTTGCAGTGAAAAGGGATCTCAGCCTGTTTTTAGGCACTCGATCGAGGTATTGAGGGTTAAATAGGACCTCGATCGAGGTTTTTACCTAGACCTTGATCGAGGATTTTACCTAGACCTTGTCGAGGTATTTTCAAGCCCTCGATCGAGGGCCTAAAACGCGCTTATTTTTATTTTTTTTCAAAAGTTAGATCTAGCTTTTCAAAATCTCGATCGAGCTTTTCAAAATCTTGATCGAGCTTTTCAAAAGCTAGATCGAGCTTTTGAAAAGATAGATATAGATTTTGAAAAGATAGATCGAGGTCTTGTTTCAACCCTTGATCGAGGTTTTGATAGCTCGATCGAAGTCTTGTTTCGACCCTTGATCGAGGTCT
Organism: Larix kaempferi; assembly: GCA_027924585.1. NCBI lineage: Eukaryota > Viridiplantae > Streptophyta > Pinopsida > Pinales > Pinaceae > Larix > Larix kaempferi. The sequence continues at coordinate 16,985,713 of BSBM01000008.1, forward strand.
TTTAAATCCATCAATCGAGGTCTTTTAAAACCCTCAATCAAGGTTTTAATACCTCGATCGAGGGCTTTAAAAAACCTCAATCGAGGGTCCGCAACACAAATTTTTGGCACTTTGCTCGCCAAAAATCGTGAACCAACTTCATGGATCAACCCAGGAACTAAAGACCCCTTAGTGGAATGCCTATGATTTTCCTCTCATGAAGGGGTAGGAATAATTGTGGCATTAGTTGTCATTAGACTTGAAGTGATAGCTATTAAATTCGTACAATTTTCCATATGTAACATTGCCTTGTCTGTAATGTATTGACTCTTTAAGGATGATTTCCTTATTCTTCTTCTTTTCTCTTAAATTTGATTATGTAAATTCCCCCTTACTACAAAGATCGATGTCAAAAGAAAAGTTAAGTGTACTCCTTAAAGTCACTAAATTATAAAAATTTATTTACATCAAAATTATTTCTAACATTTTATTATTATTCTATTTTTTTATATTTTTTTAGAAAATAAGATTATTATTAATGTTTTTTTAATATGAAAATAATATGCGAGCATTTGAAAAATAAGAAACATATACCCATTTATAATTGGGCGAGAGAAAACATACATCCATAATGTGTGAGTCTTTTATCGGTAAACAGACATGCATTAATAAGACCTTAAAACCTTTTTTAAAATCAAAATTGAAAACATGGCCATTGTGGCTTTCTTCTATCGGCTTCTCCTCCTTTCCAAGTACTTTAGTGCTCGGAGTGTCCATAGTGGTCACGTATGTCTAATGAAGAATGTCCTCTTCCATCCACTTTGAACCAACATAATGAATCATATAAGGCTGCGTACCTTGCGATAAAACTAAAATGATGTTGAATTGCATCTCTGTATCACTAATCAACGTATCTACCCCTCCCTGCTCAACCCTTCTCTCTATATCATTTTGTCTTGCATCTTGCTGCTCAATGTGAGAGTTAATGTTATTAATTGACCCGTTCAATCCATCCATATGGGAGCTCAAGTAGCACATAATTTTCTTAATCTTATGAATATCACCGAGACTATCCCCCCCATATATTCCCTAGCTCGAGGGAATGGCCATTTCAACATACAAAAATTTCCTGCCTAGAAAAAAGGGTTCCTACCATACACAGAATTCAAGGGACAATAGATAGGTCTGCATGAATGTGATTCATCAGTTTCCACTTCAAAATATTCACTAAACATTAAAATTTTATTCATTTTCCAACCAAATAAAACAGAGAGAAGGTTGTTGTTGGGGTTCTTATCTTTCTTTACTACCCAAGAAATTGAATATGCACCATTGAACTTTGAGACATAAGCCACCAACCATCTATGCATCCCAATTCTCAAGCTGCCCCTAGTATTGTTCTCTAGAGTTATCCCACTGGCACAAAGGAAAGGCAAGGGGAAATCCATAAAAGAATTAACACTTAGAAATTATAGCAAGCATATGAGCGAACCAAGAACACAAGGTAGTGTTATGAATCCCTCACTTGCCATAAATTCTTATTGTTATCAATTGACCCCTTCAAACCATCCATATGGGAGCTCAAGTAGCACATCATTCTCTTAATCTTATGAATATCACTGAGACTACCCCCCATCTATTCCCTAGCTCAAGGGGATGGCCATTTCAACATACAAAAATTTCCTGCTTAGAAAAAAGGGTTCCTACCATACACATAATTCAAGGCACCATAGATAGGTCTGCATGAATGTGATTCATCAATTTCCCCTTCAAAATATTCACTAAACATTAAAATTTTATTCATTTTCCAACCAAATAAAACAGAGAGAAGGTTGTCGTTGGAGTTCTTACCTTTCTTTACTGCCCAATAAATTGAATATGCACCAGCAAACTTTGAGCCATAAGCCACCAATCATCTCTGCATCCCAATTCTTAAGCTGCCCCTATTATTGTTCTCTAGAGTTATCCCACCAACACAAAGGAAAGGAAAGGGGAAATCCACAAAATAAATAACACTTAGAAATTAAAGCAAGCATATGAGCGAGCCAAGAATACAAGGTAGTGTTATGGTTCCCTCACTTTCCATAAATTCTTATTGATCCCTCACATGAAGATGATATTTCCATTTGTAAGCCATGCCATAGAGCCCTATGTTCATTGTATCAATTTGAGGTCCACGATATGTTTCCTATATTTCACCATATAAATAAATTTAGGGGAGCAACCTATGCTCTGGAAGGCCCCCATTTTGCATGAAGACCCCCTTGTCTAATTTGACCGCTTCATTGGAAAGCTTGTCTGCCATCAAGTTGTTATACCTTTTGAAATGCACAAGATTTTCTTCGTGTACCTGGTTGAGGTTCCAATTGATCCTTTCAAATATTCTTGATGGGTTTGATCCCTCTTTGACAATTTTTTTCCTTACCTGCTTGATGACAAAAATAGTCACCCATGATTTTTTTATTTATCTGGAGATAACTGACTATTTCCAAACCCATGTGCAATGCATACATCTCCACGTGATTGTTAGTAACCTTGGCAATACCCCAATATAAGGTCAATACTATCTTTCCATCGGAGTCCAAAAGAACCCCACACCTGCCACCCTTGAAAACCCTAAACCTTATGCTATGTGTAATCATAAAAAAATACATAAGCAATTCAAATGACACCGAAGCACATCATAAAAATTTCATATTAATTTGGTGCTAAAGTTGAACACCAATACTTATTATTACATAGATTAAAACCATGGCCCATACTTAGTTAATTGATTAACTAAAGCAAGGATTAAAAAAATCACCTTCCACACGAAGAAAACTGATAATATAGTGTGATTCCTATTTTATTCCTTCACTTCTTACGATCCTGGTTTCATTGTTGAAGTCTCACATGAAGTAACGAAGGTTTTCACACTTTCTTTAAGACTCTTGTAGAATAAAGTTCCTCATCATAATGTATCTTAAAAATGTCAACGTGGTGATTGGCAATAGGCGAGGAGGAACTCTAACAAGACCGTCTTTTTTCTAATTTAGAATTAGGGACAAGGTATATGCGGTTATTGTGGAATTATGTAAAATCAAATCAATTAGAAATGTATTTATTATTAGGTATGGGTTTTAAGGTTTTGAATGTAATTGGATGGGAAAATTAAATTTTAAATCTTAAATGAAGCCTCTAATAATTTAGGATAAAAAATGATGCTTCAAATCATTACATATGGTCTTCTAAACGTATAATTGCTCTCTAAGTGATGATATATATTCCATTTCGATTTTTTGAGTACTAGGTATGGGTTTTAGGACCTTGAACATGGTCGAGGGAGGAATATCATGCGTTAACTGATAAAGAAATATTTTAGGCATCATTGATCATCAATAATGCCTTGAACCACCACACATGCCCCCCCAAGTGTATACAAAGGCCTTTGACTAGGGATATTGATGGCATTTGTAGGTTTTGAACATTTAGTACAAGTCTTAGGCCTCTCAACATGGTCAAATGAGGAAACCTGGGTCTTAATCTCCAAAGGAATCTTCTAGGCAACCATATCCAAGAATGAAACCTTGAAAATACACATGGTATTCTGAAGGTATTCTTGGTGTTTGAGTGATTATATCGATACCATTGAGATTTTTGAGTACTATGTATGGATCTCAACACCCTATACATGGTTGGTTGATGAAACATAGGCCTTAGACCCTAAAGGAAGCTTCCCGGCATCCAAGGCCAAGAATGACTACTCAAACCACCACACAATATCTTTCGATGGTAGCCTTGGCCTCTAACTAGTGATATGATACCACTGGTAATTTTTGAGCATTAGGTATGGGTTGCATGGCCTTGAACATCGCTGGGGAGGAAATTCAAGCCTTAGTTTCTAAAGGGATATTTTAGGCATCCAGGGCTGAGAACAATGCCTTGAACATCACACATGACATCTCAAGGGTATCCTTGGCCTTTGAGTGGTGATATGAATGTCATTCAAATTTTCTTAGGAATAGGTATGGGGCATGAGGCCTTGCCAACATGGTTGAGGGAGGAAACACGAGTCTTAGGCTTTATTGGAATCTTTTAGGCATGCATGGCTAATAATGATGCCTCCTGTTAAATTTTCAGAATTTACTTCAATCTGATCTAGGATCTTAACTGAGAGAACAACATGTACAGCAAATCTATAGCATATCAATCATGGACACAATAATGCAAGCACACAAGAGACACAGAGTTTACTTGGGGAAAACCATAAAGGTGAAAAATCCCAATAACTTCCTCAGAGATAGATGGAGCAATGATACAACCAGAATACAAGAGATAATCTTCTCCTAGAAGCAGAGCCTCCTCCTCCACAAGTGCGCCACTCTACCAAGTGCGAGTGAGAGAATAGAATGTGTAAAATGAGAGAGACACACTCTCTATTTATACACTAACTTGACTTGACCTTTACTCAACTAGGTCGGCCTCAACTTAACCACTTAACATAATGCTGACTGGGCCGACCCCCATTAGGGTGGTCTAATAACCTTTTGAACCACAAGGCCAACCCCCAATAGGGTGGTCTAATAACCCTTTTACCCACATGACTTATACAGGGCGGACCCCAACAAGGTGGTCTAATAACCCATCAAGTATAAGTTACGATACTTACAATATAAATGACGACACTTCCGTATAGAGGAATAATAACATCTCTATAGGAATACAATATACATATATGTGAAATACACGAAGTTACATATACATCAACATTCCCTCTTAACTAGGAAGGTATTTCTCGACACAGGTCTTCTAGCACAAGTATTCTTCTCTGGATCATCGTCACTGGATAATCGTCATCGAGTCATCATCATCGTCACTACTGCTGCTATCTCAATCAATCTCTGAATCTACTCGTCATAGGAATTTCTACAGAGCCAGTCCTTTTTCATACTAGATGTAAGCCCACCACCTGCAGGTCTTCGTCATCACTAGCCATACTATGGAATCCTCAGGACTTACTACGTGCATCACAAAACCTCGAAAGAGCTTCCCAGGCTGTTACGAGCACACGACTCTACCTATAGGATCTCCCAAGGCCATATTATATGTGACCTCACCACAAAACCTCGCAAGAGCATCCCAGGCTGTTACGAGCACACAGCTCTACCTATAGGATCTCCTAGGGATAGATTATATGTGGTCACCACAAAACCTCGCAAGAGCATCCCAGGCTGTTACGAGCACACAACTCTACCTATAGGATCTCCCAGGGCCAGATTATATATGGTCATGGAAAAACCTCGCAAGAGCATCCTAGAACTTATTAAGGGCACACAACCCAACCTATCGGATCTCCCAGGGACATATTATATGCCATAGGACAAAACCTTGAAAGAGCATCTTCCAGATATCCCAAGGCCAGATTATATGCCATAGGCAAAACCTCGAAAGGTTATCTGCAGATCTCCCAGGGCCAAATTATATGTCCTCCCAGAGCAAAACCTCGAAAGAGCATTTGCCAGATATCCCAGGGCCAAATTATATGCCATAGAAAAAACCTCGAAAGACTATCTACAAATCTCCCAGGGCCAAATTATATGCTCATCTGCACAACCTGATCCACGGCCATAGAGTATCAACCTGATACTCACCATACATCATCCTGATGTATACATGATCATCCCGATCATCATCACTGCAACATCCTGCTGCAAGTCATCTGGAGCAACATCCTGAAGCTCGTCATCCACGATCATCCTGATCATATCATGCATCTACCTGATGCATACCACGTATCTACCTGATACATATCATCATACATGATCCACCTGATCATACATGATACATATCAACATACATGATCTACCTGATCATACAATGTATCCACCTGATACATATATAGATACATGATCCACCTGATCATACATGATACATATCAACATACATGATATACCTGATCATACAATGTATCCACCTGATACATATATAGATACATGGTCCAAGCATCCAACACGATGCATATACAAAATACATACAAATGATCCAACCGATCATATCCAGCATCCAACATGATGTGTACATACATAAATGATCCAACTGATCATATCCAGCATCCAACATGATGCATACATACATATACATATAAATGATCCAACTGATCATATCCAGCATCATCCTGATGCATATACAGAGCAGTAACTGGAGCATCGTCCTGATGCTCATCATCCAATGCTTACATCCACAGCCATGTGAAGGATCCTCCTTCCAACATGCTTGGAATGGCTTTTGCAAATGTGTCCATCACTTTTTCCTCGAAGTGTCATCAATCCGAAGAACACTAAGCCTCTCTTTGAAGTACTCGAACTTCACTCTGGCTAGTGGTTTCGTCAGCACATCTGCAGTCTGCTCGTCCGTCGCAATGTACAGGAGCTTCACAACTCCTCTCTGCACCATATCCCTGATATAGTGATATTTGATCTCTATGTGTTTCGACCTGTCATGAAACACTGGGTTCTCGGACATCTTCACACAACTCTGGTTATCACAAAAGATACCAGTAGCATCCAATGGGAGATCAAATAACTCAGACAGTAGCTTCCGTAGCCATACTGCCTCACAACTAGCTGAACAGGCTGCAACATACTCTGCCTCAACTGTACTCAGTGCTACACAGGACTGCTTCCTGCTAAACCAAGAGATCACACCTGATCCCATACTGAAGCAGCATCCAGATGTGCTCTTCCTATCTACAACACTGCTAGCCCAATCTGAATGAACATAATCCTGCAGGTTAAACTTTTTATTCGCTTCATACTTGAGCCCATAATCCACTGTACCCTTCAGGTACCTCAGAACATGATTTACAGCAACCAGGTGAACACTCCTTGGATCCGTCAGGAACTGGGTCAATGTGTTCACCACAAAGCAAATATCTGGTCTCGTGTTCATCAGGTACATCAAGGACCCAATCATCTGACGATACATAGAGACATCAACCGGCTCAGATGAAGCATCACAAAGAAGCTTCAGATTCGATGCCATTGGTGTGGCCATGGCCTTGCAATACATCATCCCGAACCTATTCAGGATCTCTACTGCATACTTCCCTTATCCAAGGAAGATTCCATCTGCACTCTGCCACACCTCCATGCCAAAAACAAATAGTGCATCATCCCCAAGTTCTTCATCTCGAACTCGGCAGCAAGCTTCCGCTACGTGTCAACAATCAATCTATCTTCACCTGTAACAAACAGGTTATCCGCATACAAAAGTAGTATCACTGGATTGCCTTCCTCAACCTTGTAGTAAAGGTTGGAATCCGCTTTACTCTTGGTAAAGCCCAAACTGGATAGAAAGCTATCTATCCTACCAAGTTCTGGACACATATATGACTACACCATTCAAGAAGGTTGTTTTGAAATCCATCTGGTGTATCTTCTATTTCATCACTTTTATATTTCTCTATGCTTCCTTCTGCAGCATGCTTGATCTGATAGTTCCATTTGGAAGTCACAACAGACTTCCCTTCAGCTCTTGGGACTGCATCCCAAACATCGTTCTTCATGATCGACGGATCATGGCATTCTTCCCGTATCCTGGGAACTTCAATATCTTCAATAGATAATTTTGTTACTTGAACAAATGTTGTAGTCCTTCTTTTGTAGGTGAAGGTATATGGTCTTTTCTACAAAACAAGTTAAATTGCATGATTAGAAACATCTCATAATTTTCAGACAAATTCTTACACATAAAGAAATATGTCATACAGTCATGCAATTATCTTAGCCAATGCTTCAATACAACAATTATCCATGTTCCACAACTTTCTAGATGCCTTCCAGTCTCTACCAGAACATTGTTAAGAGTTTGCACTACTCCCAACATGTCAGCAAAGAGGTTTCATTCTAGATAAGTAGCACTGGAATGTTGTACAGTGCCATAGGCCACTTACCCATCACATGCATATTAGTAGAATACTGTTCATTAATGCAATCATTCTAATATGCACAATACATATCCTAAGTCTAGGAACATGAGCATATACATCATTGAACAATTTTATTTAAACAAACAAATAAGAAATGATAATTAAAAATACTTATCTTTGTTTGGTTGCTGGGTGGGCTCCCTCTGAGTCTTTGCTTCCTTGCAGGAGCTGCTAAAGTAGCTTCTTCTACACCTTTTTGTTGTGGAATGTAGAAAGATGGTCAACCTGTCTGAATATCTGCATCCTTGCAGAAACTACTAAAGTGTGCTCCTTTGCTTTCTTGCAGGAACAACTGGAGTGTGCTCCCTCTTGATCTTTGCTTCCTGGATTACTTGTCCTTGAACTTACATCCATCCTTAATCACTGTAAGCCATACCTGTCAAGATTGCTTGTAATCTTCTTATGGAAGGCCTTAGCCTCATCTCCCTCTGAGATAGGAACTTCTTCACTTATGCAGGTGACCAATCCATCTTCTTCTAGGATTAACCCAATCCACTTGATTTGAAAGAACCGGGCCTAGAGCTGGATTAGGGTTTGTCAAGGAAACCCCAAAAATTCACACTTTGAATTTCGAACTTCCGAAAGAATAGAAATATGTGCCTTGATGAGTTGATCAAGTTGGTATATTCAGAATTTGAAAACTGCAAAGTTTCATCCCTCGAAATTGCCTTTTAGATTTCTGGATTCACTAGGGAGGACCCTGAATTAGGGTTTGAGTTTCCCGGAGCTTCGCCCAACCAAAATATTTGATTCAAAGCTCTAAGATTCGATTTTTCTGAGGAGCTTCCAGCCGTGGTCACAGATTTCCAAAATTCCAAGTTTTGCAGAAGCCCTAATTTTCCATCTTTCCGATCAAAGTCCCGAACTAGGGTTTGATCAAGCCCGGCCTTTTGCCAAACCAAAAAATCTGATATTGGTCTCTAAATTTCGATTTTGATGAGTAGCATCCAGCCGTGGTCTCTGATTAGAGAAATTCCAACTTTCTCCGAAGCCCTAAATTCCGGAAGCCATGAATGAAGGTGCTAAAAAATAATTCTGTTTTGACAGAAATATGTACCTGATTGTTTCTAGTGTAACTCTGAAATTTTTGATCCACAGGGTTTGAAACATTTTGCTGAGATAGTATGACCTGTTATCTTTCCATCACAACAGGTATGACCTCAATTGGATTCTCTGATAGAGAATTATGCCAAGTGTTGCAACGTGGCCTGTTTATGGGATAATACAGGAGAGCGAACTTGTACGGCATGCCACATGTCACTATTTCAACTTTGGCCTCTAAACAACTTTCGTGAGATAGTACAGTTTGTGTACTACCTGTCATGTTTTACGAAATTTCATTTGGAGCTTCCTGGCCCAAGTTATGACCTTTTTCCCAAGGTCACCTGATGTTGACTCAAATCTAGAAGAGGCAGAAACCCTATATTGTACAGATCATAAATCACAAAGTACAACGAATTAGAGGTTGTCCTTTGGACACAAGGTACATGGGGATCTGATATTCGACCTGTAAAAGTTTCAGATCCGAAAACGTCGCCAAAATGGATTTATAGCGAAAGTGCTACGATGACTAGTTTTTGCTATATCAAGCCCTAGCATCGTAAGTGCAACAAGTGTCATACATGCCATATCATGCCTTCTTTCAGGCTAGCTCTGATACCATGTTAAATTTTCAGAATTTACTTCAATCTGATCTAGAATCTTAACTGAGAGAACAACATGTACATCAAATCTACAGCATATCAATCATGGACACAATAATGCAAGCACACAAGAGACACGGGGTTTACTTGGGGAAAACCATAAAGGTGAAAAACCCCAATAACTTCCTCAGAGATAGATAGAGCAATGATACAACCAGAATACAAGAGATAGTCTTCTCCTAGCAGTCGAGCCTCCTCCTCCACAAGTGCGCCACTCTCCCAAGTGTGAGTGAGAGAATAGAATGTGTAAAATGAGAGAGACACACTCTCTATTTATACACTAACTTGACTTGACCTTTACTCAACTAGGTCGGCCTCAACTTAACCACTTAACATAATGTTGACTGGGCCGACTCCCACTAGGGTGGTCTAATAACCCATCAAGTATAAGTTACGACACTTACAATATAAATGACGACACTTCCGTATAGAGGAATAATAACATCTCTATAGGAATACAATATACATATATGTGAAATACATTCCGAAGTTACATATACATCAACACCTCCAAATACCATACATGACCCACTTAGGGTACCTTAACCTCTAAGTGGTGACATGGAAACCATTTAAAGTTTTTGAGTACTAGGCATGGGTTACACATGGGTTTTAGGGCAATGAAAATGGTTGGATGAAAAAAATGAAGACTTGGATCGTAAAAACAGGTTTCTAAGCATACATGATAAAAAAGATACCTCGAACCACGAAAAAAATGACCTCCTAAAATAATCCTTAACCTTCTATTATTCAATGTTTTTTAACACTAAATATAAAGCTTTAAAATCCTAAACCTCCATGAAAATATAAACCTACACCTTTAACCCCAATATTTTTTTTCTAAAACTCACCTTCCATGAACAACAACTCAAATTACTAAACATAACCTCCTATGAATATCCTTGTACAATAAGAATATCCTTGTACAATAAGAGGAAATATCGTATGAATATCCTTGTACAATAAGAGGAAATATCGATAGTTTCTAGTTTTACCTTCCATGAACAGAAATTCAAATTACTAAACATAGCCTCCTATGAATATCCTTGTACTATAAGAGGGAATATCGATAGTTTCTAAACCTTACACGTTCTAATAGAACAAAACAATGGGTAATAAAATATAAAAAGATTATTGTTATAAATATAAAAAGAGAAAAAGACATCTAGTCGTAACATAGTGCATTTACCATCAAAATTTCATATCAATTTTTGTTAGATCACCAACTATTTCAATACAATTTCTTTATTCTTGTTTGTACTATTTTCATGCCAACGTTTGAACATCAAATATCCACGTGATATATAACTTTTTGACTAACCATATTAGTGCCAATACAGATGTATTTTTTCTACGAGGTTTACGATGATGCCGACATGCACATCCATCTTATTCATGTCCAACTGGGTCATAAGGTTGAACCATGTGCCACAGCCACTATTTTTGTTTCTTAGCACAAACACAGATCCAAAGTGTTTAACCAAAGAAATGTGCATTGTACTGGTTATTATCAATAAGTTAATATCTTCTGTTCTTCTTATTGAAAAAAGAATGAGAAAAGTGTATTTCTTATAATTGTTGTTTAAAATTTCAAATAAATAATTATTAAAAAAAATAAAAAATAATTGGTAAGTGATGTATGGTTAACTCATAACTCATGTATGGATAATAAATAGATAACCCATTTAATTAAAAAAATAACATATAACCTTAGCTAAAGCATGGAGAAAAATAGATGATTACAATTAACATCACTTTGTAATCAAATAAATTATACTTAACGACAAATTCCAAGCTTATGTCCTTTTTTTTTAAAAATACGATCGGGAAGCAGAATTCAACCATGATTTTTTTCCAAGAATCTTGAAATGAAACAACTCAATAAGCCACACTGCTTCGATTATGTAGATATTCTTATTACATGGCAATTTCAGGTGAACGTTGAACTAATTTCCCTCTATTGTCTGACCCTATTAGAAACTCATACTCAATTGGTGGTAATATTATTCAAGCTGCGAAACTCATAATTAACTGGGGGCAATATTATTCAAGCTGCGATAACTGAACGCACTGGGAAGAATTATTTAGTAATGGAAAAGCTACAAAGGGGAATGGAATACAAAGCAATGCAAACGTAGTAAATTAACTAAATTTTAAGTACTGATCAACTGAGAACAGTACGACAGTTGACCCTGATTTCTCCTTTGGAGCCTGTAAGAGGACTGATGTTCCCCATCTTCACCATCGATTCTGCGAACTGTTTCAGAAAGAGGTCAACATTTTCTGCGTAAGATTTCACTGTCTCCATCGTCTTCCCTTGGCCTTTGGCGAACAATTCTTCATCACTGTTCAACAGTCCCTGTCCGCTCACCAAGTTCTTGAAGTAGTAGTTGTCAAATTTGGTGGGACTCACAAAATCCAATGGGGACAAGTTATTATCTCCTCCGGATTTTGGACACTTGGATTTGAGCTGAGCATAGTAAGGCTTGTCTATGGTGGAGTCTGGCAGCCCATTTCCACTCTGGTTGTAAAGCCTCTGCTTGAAACTTGTGCATCGAGATTGTCCGATAGTGTGGCCTCCTGCGTAATTGGCGTTTGCATTTGCATTTGCATTTATATCATAATCTCCACCTCATATTGAATTCTACGAAACCAAATGAATGAATTACAAATTACGAGTTTCAGTTATATCCAATATACATACCTGAAAGGGCTACCAAGTCTATCTCATCGAGACCCTGTCGTTTGAACCTGGTAATAAGAGTCTGAAGAGTTGAGTTGGGCGCTGGAATATTGTTGTTGGACCCACTCAAACTTGCACTCCTAGAGTCTCTCCTTCCCAGTAAAACTTCCCAGCCCAGACCTCCACTCTGAAATTATTCATATTCCTTAGCACATCACTATGTATAATTATGATTTACTAGATTATAATCTTGTCTTGGAAACCAAGCGCTAGCAAAATATGTTATTCGAAAGAATGAATATGGACTAATAAAGAGATTAATATGTAATGTATTACCAGGACCACTGAATCACGAGCTGAAATAGCAAGAATATCTGCACAGGATACAGTTTTTGGGCACGCCTTCTCCACTTCACTCTTTATCTGATCAACGACGTCAAATCCTCTGGCAGAGTTTCTGTTGGGATTCGATCTCTTCTCACTCACGATGCTTCCGCTGTCATCCAGTAGCAAAGATGCATCGCACCCCTATCATAGACACATTTTATTGTTAGGAATTCACGAGTAGCAATACTAGTAGCAATTAGATCAATCTACATGACGAAATAATATTAGTGACCTTGACAAAACAATCATGGAAATGAAGCCTGAGTAAGGACGCCGCCATGCGAGCTTCCTTCATCACGGCCTTCTCTACTACCGATTTTACTATTTGTTCAGCCATGGGACATGACTTGGCATAAAATAGTGGAGTCAAGTTATTGGAAGGCTGAGGATAGGATAATGAGAATGATATTACGAATGCGTGCAGCGAAAAAGAGATAAGAGAGAGGCGGGGCGAAATAGTTATGGCCATGATTCTCATGAACGAACGAACTGCTATTCAGATCTAAAGGAAGAAGAAGCTGTTGTAGGTCTTGATTATGTGGGACGTTTATTTATATCAATCACATGTGTGCTTGTGCTTGGACAGCACTCCACCGTGTCAATCTTGAATTCAAGAATCGAAAAATCATGGAATTCAATGGAAGAAGACCGCTCAGCTACTTCACTCGACCACAACAGCCTGCGCGGCCTGATGATCGATTCATATATTTAATTAATACTAAGAATCTCTAAGTCAACATAGCCGCAGATAATCTTTGTCCGTTAAACATGTTTGATATTAAATAAAGAAAAAAAGAATCGCTAAGTCAACATAGCCGCAAATATTCTCCCACCAAGTCACTGATTACAGATAATTCTTGGTTGCATGAATCTTAACCAGCCTATCGCTCGGAACGATTCACAGGTAGCAAGTGAGACGGCTGGATTTCAAGGGTAGGTAGCCGCTATTGTTGTTGTTTTTCTATTCCGTATAATATAAAATTCAAATTCTTTCCTTCTCTTTTCATTTAAAATAAAAGAGGAAGAAAAAGCAAATATTTCACCCAGAAACAACCATTCCAACTTTCTCCGGTGCTTCACCGAAATTTCCCTTCGATCTTCTTATATTAAAGCCAAGTAGTACACGACTCCTAGTTTGGTCATAAAACTATAGAATATATATATATGACTATGACTATTTTCATGTGAGATCCCAGTCTATAGTCATAGCCGTGTTGGTTAGTGGTGGCTAGGATAGATAATTACCATGTACTTGTCATGTTACCGACTCTAAATCACAAAGTCCACTTTGTATTTTCCAGTGAACTATCTAATTCTCTCGTGCTACAAATGTAAAAAAATTGCACCTAATTATAACGACTTTATCCTTCAATTTAGGAATGTCTTTAAAAATTATAAAATTATAACCATGTGCCAAATTAATATTTAAAATTTAAAAATTATAACCTTGTATGAAATTAATATCTAAAATTAACCGCTTAGGTATGGTTTAATGTACACCTTCAATTATTCGCTCATTAACATAAAAGATAGCCGCTTAGGTGTGGTTTAATGTACACACCTTCAATTATTCACTCATTAACATAAAAGATAGTTACTAAGGGAGGCTAGTGAAATGAATTCATTTCCCTTTTTTTTAAGGGAAAACAAGACTAATCTAGCAATTAATCATAAACTTTTACTTTTTTTTTCAATCAGAAAAAAACCATACTATTGTTATTTAAACTGAATCAAATAGTACAATGATTGTTTAAAAATACAACTGAATGATGATCTTGATCTCAAGAAAGCATCTAGCTTATCAGCTGTGTCCTGTACAAAAGAGGAACTTACTTATCAAAAAATCACTCACATGTCGTACATCATTTTTCAACAAGATAGGACCAAAATTCAAAAGAAGAAAAAGGTACCCTTATCCAAAAAACAAGAGTCCAGCCATTCTTCCCAAACTAAGAAGCCTGCAGTCCCCTCAAGTGCCTGCTTAGAAAGATGATCAGCAAGAGTATTGTGTTCTCTGAAAATATGCTAAAAAACGATGTACTCATGTCTGGAAATCTCATGACGTGTTCGAAGACACCAATGCCTGAGAGCAGTAATGTTCAGCTTATATTCATTAGCTGCCCATTTGATGGTCACCCTTGAATCGTTGAAAACTTTTAGATTAATCAAACCAAAGATATTTGCCACTTTTAAAACAACCCAAAGAGCCATCATCTCAGCCTTCATATTGGTCCCTCTGCCACCATTAAGTCATAAGGAAAAGTAATGGCCTTCATTTACGAAGATAACACCACCTGTCGCACATAAACCATCTTGAGCCGCCCCGTCAAAAAACAATATCGACTGAGATACAGTGAAAGAAAATTGACTAATTCTCTCCACTTTCTTAGATCACTTGAATCCTCCTGATATAACTGAAGCATTTTCATAACAGACATCATACAAGTAGCAACCACTCATGTTTTTTCCTATTTTTTTCCTGAAATATCACTTCATTCCGAGTGAACCATAGAACCCAAGAAACAAAGATGGGTAAAAACAAAGGCTTTTTAAAGTCTCTAAGCCAGTTGAGCAAACATGAGCCAAAATCCATCTCACCCCAGTCCAAACTTGTATTGAGTTCTTTACAACATAATGACCAAACCTCCTGCATAAAGCTACACTTCATGAAAATATGGTTAATGGTTTCAGAACTCTTTTTGCACAAACAACACCAATTTGGTCCATTCCAGCCACACCTGAGCAAGATATCCCAAGTCTTTAAACTGCCATTGAGAGCGTGCCATATAAAGCATTTAATCTTTAGAGGAAATGACCACTTCCAGACTTTCAAGTACCACCAATGCCGAGGAAAGATACAAACATCTTGTATCACTCTGTCATATGCAGACTTTGCCATGACACATCCATCTTTTGTATTACCAGCCCAAATAATATTATCGGAACAAACAGATAAAGCAACTCCGGCCGATCTTAAAGCCGTGATATAGCATTCCCATTCATGAACAAACTGTCCTGAAAGCTCCAGGTCCGTGGTATTTAACCAAACATTTTAAGAATGATAACTATGATTCAATTTTTTAATATCATTTAGAGTAGTGATCCCCATTATATTCAGATGTGAAATAAAGCTGTCAGAAAGTTTATATGCCCCGAACAATACTCTTCTCCCATCACCCACCTACTAGCAAATATCATATGCAATCCATTCATACACCTTCAAAAAACCTCTCCAAACTAGAGAAATATGCCCACAAACAGACTTCGGTTTCCTTAACCAATTGATTACATCAGTCTTGATATATTTTAAATGAAGAACCTTCGAGCACAAAGTATCCCCAAAGAGACCGCCAGAGACTTTTGAGCCGTAATGCCTTACTGAAACTACTAATGTCTTTGATACCCCAGCCACCAAATTTTTCTGGGCGTGCTAAGACCTCCCATCTCACCATCACTAACTTCGACCTTTCAGTGTTACCCGACCACAAAAAAATGAATAAGAACTTCCTGAGCATGTTTAGAATGTACACCAGGATCTCAAGTAATGCTAACCAATATACAGGAATGCTTGAGAGGACTGCTTTCACTAAGACAAGTCTACCACCAATGGAGAGGAGCTGATATGTCCAATGCTCAATAAGTCTTTCAACCTTTCTGATAAGCCATCTCCAATCATTAATATGGTAGGAATTAGGTTTTAACAGAAAACCTAAATATTTCAAACCATCTTCTAAATTGAGACACTTATATAAATTATTTTGTTGAATATTTAAAATTTGTTATTCTATTTTATGATTGGTTAAAAGTCATGAAGTGCCAAATTACTCTTGATGGGATGCAAAATTGTTTAAACAAAATAATAATTTAAATTTTAAAAATTCAATCTTTTTTAGCTTGACATCTATCTTTGTACTAATTTTTTATTAATAATAATAAATACTATTATTTTGTACACTATATCTTTATCATAAATATAAAATTTCATTAATTCTTTTTATCTAAATATAAATAAAAATCATTACATATAATAAAATAATAAAAGGGTTAGCTTGAACATAGCCAACAGATCATTAAAGTCTCCATTATCTCCGTAGTTACCCTATGTCACATTGCGAGTGGCCCTATGTCACATTAGTGCCAGTGGCAGGGATTTATAATGCACTTGAACTGAAGTAGGAAAGTGTGCATATTTTTTCATAGAAAAATTCAACTTACTATTAATATACGAAATGGTAAATAAAACCAGCTGTCAGAAACATACAAGAGGATCAGGGGAAAGGCTATCAAAGTGACAGATGTGTTGTCAACTACAACATAAATGACCAATAAAAGAGCCATAAGTCCACAAGACAATACAGGATTCCATCCTGTATATGGAACAGTTCCAAATGTCGCCAGCACAAATGTATCCATAGCAAAAATAAATAGAAGGTCTCATATACAGTCTTCCAAATACATCAAATAAAGGATCCATCAAAACTATAAATACCGAATAGCCTCCATAGGAGTCTGACATATATGCCGCAAATGGTAAGTATACAAAAACTTCCAACAAGTAGTTGGAACTAGTACCTATCAAGGATCTGCACATAGCACTAACTAACATATAAGTATATCGGTCCGCATAAATCTGGAAAGCACAAACAAAATGTGAATAATATAAATATAAGAAACATCATATCCAATGTAAATGATAAGAGCCATGGGAGGATATACTTTTCACCCATGGCTCTTATCCCTGATAAGCATCTGTGCCGCATCCATCCAGTGTGAAAGAAGCAGTACATTGAGTGTTGCCTTGCCTCTAGCCCAAGTGATAATGGATAATGAATCACCAAAGACTACAAGAGAGGAGATCTTCCTCAACCGAGTCCAGAACAATAAGAGCCAAAGGGCACATAACTCGCTCCTAGTATTGGTTCCATTACCCAGATTTAGCCATATATGTATGGAGACATCGCTGGAAATGTGAAGTGTAGCGCTCACTCCACCCCCCCCATCCCGACCCGCAGCTGCCCCATCAAAGAATCCACATGGAAAAGTCAACACAGGAGGGGCATGTCGGTGTCTCATATTCAGACAATCTCTGCCCCCAACAGTTCCATGAACAGAGATAAATTCTTTGTGCGCTGCAAGTGATTTGAAGCATATCCCATCCCTATAAGGAATCCTGTTTTCAAAGATATACAGGTTTCGAGCTTTCCATACCTCCCAGATCATATAATATGGAAGTTCAGTACATCCAGCAGATACACGGGACCAAGTATCGAGGCATTCACCAAGTGAACTGTGGTTCCAACTAAATTGCACTCCAGCTTTGTATGCAATTAGATCCCAGAGGTCCCGTATGAACTGACAGGAAGAGAATAGGTGGTCTATTGTTTCCTCCTATGAGCAACATAGGGAGCACCATCCCAGGCCACAGAACCCGGGATGGTTCCAACTAAATTGCACTCCAACTTTGTATGCAATTAGATCCCAGAGGTCCCATATGAACTAAAAGTGTGCATATTTTGTGGAGTGGAGATTGAATTTTATAAAGGTTTTTAATAGAAAAGCGAGTCCAGGATTAGTAAAGTAAAATTAGTGTGAATAAGTGGACCAAAAGTTCCAAAGATGGTCCCAATGGTTTTAGTGGACCCTCCCTGCATTTATTTTGCTTAATAAATTCTAAACAAATAGTTACTAAATAAATTTAATATTTTAAAACAAACATAAGATACCAAGGTTACCGAGTCATTAAATGAATCCCGAGTCTCACCAACATGCTAAAGTTCACTAACAAATCTTTAGCGATTACTATATTACTTGGTAATAATAATAATAAAAACTTTAACAAATCTTTAGCAATTACTATATTACTTGGTAATAATAATAATAAATTTTAGTAAGTTGAAAATTTAATTGAATAGAATACACTATACATTATATTGAATAATAATTTCTTACAGAAAATAGACATAGTATTAAATTTGTGGTCATGTGAAAGCACCATATTTGTTTTGGCAAACAATTTTAAAAACCCATAATTCATAGCATGTATGTATGTGAACAATGGAATAGATTATCCAATGTGTTGTAAATTTACTATTCAAATTACAAGATTATGAAACTACCTTTTGATCCAAATTGTTCATTAATAATTTTGAATCGTATTTTGTAATTCAAAACTACAATAATTATTGAAAACAATAACATATAAATGTTTAAACATTTTTTATAAACTAATATATATAAATTTTTATAATACATGGATAATGTATAAACATTTTTTTTATTAATATGTATATTTTCAATTAATAAAAATATATAGATATAAGATTTTTTAATATACATTTTTTTCTTTTAACTTAACACTAATATATACATATCGGGGCTTCACTCAATAAACCGCTATCATAGCACGTTCGTTCGTGGTATATGAAACAATACCCCTAATTTCACTAAATATTGGAAAATACCTTCCAAAATCTTTTTTTTAACCCCCTCTCAATATGCCTTCCCAATTTAAAAAAACCCCTATTTTCACTAGATATTGTATGTATCAATTTTTTCATTAACATATTGTATACCCCTTTATATTTATAGCTAGTATATTGATATGATACCCCTCTTATGACCCCACATGCATTCTATAATGCACCTTGCTTCTTTTGATGTATATTGTGGATGCACATTACTTCACCCACAATGCAATTACTCAACCACATATCATTATGATTTGCAACATCTAATGGTATAATGAAGAGATAAGAGATCACTTCTTGTATGTCACTAGAGCCAATGCACATAGTACAACATTTAGATTGCATGTTGTAGTTCCCCAATCGCTGATTAAGCCTGTTGTGGGCTAGGTATCCAAGCCCCCAGGGTCTGTAACAAGCTCCAGGAGGCTAAATAAACCTCCCAAGGCCTGTAATAGGCATGAGTGGTTGGGTATTCAAGTCCCCAAGGCCTATTGAGGGCCTATAACAGGCCCTGGAGGATTAGATCCTCCCAAGGCTATTGGTAACAACCGGCTGAGTGCTATTGGTAACAATTGGTTGTCAATGACCACTATCTCTTGACTATGATCAGGTGGAAACCCCTTTCACCATGAAACCCCTGTCCTTAAGCATGCCTCAAGACGCGATTTCCCTGCGTACTGGTAAGCCCGACCCTTTCCTCAACGCGATTTCTCATCCATCCGTGATCCTGCCATCTCCATTTGTCGGATATTTGTCAGCCCACCCATATAAAAAAGACCCCAAAGTATTTTGTATTGTTACATTAAATAAAAAAAGCCCTTTGCCCCTTAATATATAAGCAATATAATTTTTAGGTTTACATGAATATTTAATACCGCAATATGAATGAATGTGGTATTATATTGCCTTCTAGTGAAGCCCCGTGTATATACAAACTCAATATAAGTTTTTTTTTTTTCACAAAAAAAAAATCATACTCTTCTCATTCATAGCGAAAAGGGAGAATACATTCCATATGTGCTTTTGCATGAATTAGATTTTGCATATGCCATACATTCTTTAGCTTTCAATTTCATCATTCTTCAATCTAGTAAAATAATATAATTTTCAAATTCTTTTCTCTTGACAGTATTACAAAATACAAAAAACTTATTTTTTTCATTGTAAACAGATGATTCTTTATTCAGCCTTCTCTCCAGTAGTCTAGTATCTTTCTCTTGTATTCCTGTAGGTCATTTCTATTAGTAGTAATCAAACACACTCTAGCTTCGATTTCTAGCCCTTCTTTTGATAAAGCATCTGCTTCCTTATTTTGTTCCTTGTAAACATGTTGAAAAGTAATTTTGGAGAAAGAGGAAGCTACACGTTCCGGGTTGTGACCAATGTTTGTAAGGTTCATATTTCTAATTTTGTTTTCCTTTCTCATATGATTCATCCATAGTTTCGAGTCCCCGAAAATCTTGATAGTAGTCACTTGTTCCTCTAAGGAAAGCTGTAATAACATCCTCAGAGATAAACCCTCATCTCGGTTGTTTGTTCCAGGTCCCCCATTGGATTTGAAAATTATAAAGGCATCCTTTGAAATTCTAAAAAATCCACCCATACACAGGTTCTTGTCTCATTTGCGCATGCTCCATCGAAGAAACCCACGGTTTCTTCCTCTCCACTATTGATTTATTTCCAAATTATGGCCTTTGGCTTGCTTTCCTATACTATGAAGAGACTATATGTTGACAAAACCTGTGCTAAGACAAAAAAAAGCTGGATAATGGATGTCCTAAACAATTGTACCACACCACCAAAAAAGGGATACATCTCAAAGGTTTCAGTTATGGAGAAGCAAACTAGGATTTTAAATTGGTTTCAAACAAGTCGGATTCCCATAAGGAGATCAAACCAAGAGAGACCCCCAGATGCTCCATATTTGTTTAGAAAAAGGACAGGAGAGGAAAAGATGTTCTAAAGTCTCATCTTCATTTCTGCAGAGATTGCACCAGCCTAGACCATGAAAATTTCATTTTCTCAAGCTGTCCCAAATCAGAATATTACCATTCAGAATAAGCCACATTAGGATTTTACACTTGTGTGGAGCCGATGTTTTCCAAAGAGTCTTCCACCACAAACTTCTAATTGGGGTACAACCCTTCCAGATCAACTTGTAGGCCATTTTCACTGCGAAAGTTCCTCCATCTTCGTTTCCATTCCACTTTAACAGGTATAGATTATTTGATAAATGTATAAAACCTTTGCACAAGGCTACAATCCAACTCTTCCACTGTTCTGTCCACTGTGCTTGTAAATCCAGATCTGCCGCCGAACTCCACATTTGCAATAAACAGTCCCCCCTTACTCACTGAGCAACATTGAATAAAAATGAGATACCCAGAGCTGCAAAAAAATCAATAAGTTCTCTAGGAATATCCACAAGCCCCTTTACACCCACCAGATTGTCCTTTCCAATTTTTACGTTCCTGTCGTTGCCTACTTCCCAGTCAAATAGTCACCTATTATAGGGAAATCCCCCACAATTTCCTTCTAGAACATTGAACCTCCCCTACAGGATTTACAGGGATCTCAGATCCACTCGATAATTGAAAAATTGCCTAGATATTTCTGCTTAAGGATTGACTGCCACTTCCCCTCTTTGGCAATAAATTTCCATGTTGATTTTGCTTCCAAGCCAAAGGTGTGAATCTCCTTTATACCCCACTCAGACTCCTCTTTAGATTTTGCTATCGATGTCTAGGAGGACCAATGCATCCCTTTGTCTGAATTTCCTTTCCACAAAAATATGAAAAATAATTTCCTTAATGTATTCAAAACTCCTTTGGGTATTTTTTCTATAATAATCCAATAAACTGGAATGGCGTTTAACATTCCTTGGATCAACATCGATTTCCCTCCTTTGGATAAGAACCTGTTACACCAGAAATTAATACGCCTTTCAACTTTTGCAAGAATCCGATTCCAATCCGAAATGAAATAATGGTTAGGTTTCAGGTGAAAGCCCAAATATTTGAAACCCTCGCTTAGTGGTAATTGCTCCATGGGAAATATTGCTCGGAAATCTTGCAAGTGTTCTTCGTCTAGTTCGATGTAATAGCAGGCCGATTTATCGAGATTAAGTGCCATCCTTGTAGCTGAGCTAAAAATCCATAACATATCTTTGACAGCTCAATTCTCTTCTACTGAGTTTCCCAAGAAGAAAAGTGTGTCATCCACAAAGAAAATGTGAGTAACTATGACCTCTCCAATACTGATACCCTGTATCCTATTGCTTCCAAGAGCCTCATTCATCAATCTACTAAGACCATCCATAACTAAAAGAAAGAGATAAGGTGACAGAGGGCACCCCTGGCGTAAACCTCTTGAGGGAGTGAAGACATTTGAAGCCGCTCCTTAATCACAAGAGCAAAATTTACAGTTGAGATGCATGACTAAATCCAGTTTACGAAAGATCAGGATAACCCTGTTTGAATCAACACCAGCCTGATATACATCCAGCATGTTCTATCTCATGCTTTTGAAAGATCGATCTTCAACACCTTTGTTGAGCTTTTCCTGCTCTTAATCAAGTGAAGGCACTCCTGAGCGCTGCCAACCACTTCATGAATGTTCCGATTGGCTAAGAAACCAAACTATAATCCACAAACAATATATATGTATCTATATGTAGTCATTTTATTTTTATTAACATATATATTTTTAAATAATACAATATCTACAAATATTGCGATATAATTTCACACTATTATTTACACTTTTTAAAATAAAAATATCAAATATGTTTTTTAAATATTATATACACTTTAAAATTTATAATAATATGCATTTAGTTTATTAGTTTTGCAAAATATATATATTTTTAACATAATATATATTTTAAAATTATATATATATATATATTGATGATATCATAAAATTATAGTCATTTTATAGTATTTTGATTTAAATTGATAACATTTAAATGTTTAAAACATTTTTATGAATTAATCCTAAACTTTTTTTCTTTTTAACTTAATCTAAAGTCTAATCCACGAACAATATAATATATATGTATGTATATGTAGTCATTTTATTTTTATTAACATATATATTTTTAAATAATACAATATCTACAAATATTACGATATAATTGCACACTATTATTTATACTTATTTATACTTTTTAAAATAAAAATATAAAATATGTTTTTTAAATATTATATACACTTTAAAATTTATAATAATTTGCATTTAGTTTATTGGTTTTGATATATATATATATATATATATATATATATATATATATATATATAGTCATTTTTATAGTATTACTATAATTTTATAGTATTTTGATTTAAATTGATAACATATAAATATTTAAAACATTTTTATGAATTAATCCTAAACTTTTTTTTTAACTTAATATAAAGTGTAATCCATGAACAATATATATATATATATATAGTCAATACAATATCTACAAATATTACGATATAATTGCACATTATTATTTATACTTTTTAAAATAAAAATATAAAATATGTTTTTTAAATATTATATACACTTTAAAATTTATAATAATTTGCATTTAGTTTATTGGTTTTGCAATATATATATATATAGTCATTTTTATAGTATTACTATAATTTTATAGTATTTTGATTTAAATTGATAACATATAAATATTTAAAACATTTTTATGAATTAATCTTAAACTTTTTTTCTTTTTAACTTAATATTAATATATTTAAATTTTTATAGTACATTGACAATGTATAAATATATGTTTGTCTTTTTATTATCATATATATTTTTAATTAATAATAATATATAAATATAAATTTCCTTAATATACATTTTTTTCTTTTAACTACACACTAAAATATACAATTTTTTGTCATTACACAAACAATATAAATAATATGTCTTTTTTATTGATATATGTCTTTATATAAAACATGGGATAATTTGAAAATGTGTGGATGGAACGACCCAAGCCAGTGTGTTTTATGCAGGATGGAGTCTGAAAATGTTGTTCATCTTTTTGTGGACTGTGGTTTCACCAAAAATATATGGGTAAAATTTACCAGATACTTGGGTCTTACATATCATTGGGATGGTTGTAATGTTGAGAAATGTTTACATGACTAGACAAGGATTGAAAAAGCACATATCACATTACCTGTTTTTATTTGTTGGGTAATCTGGAGAGCTCGGAACAGAGCTTTATTTGACAATTATATTCCCATTGTTGATTCTGGGTTTCATGAGGCTTTGAGCTTCTATCTAAAGTACTAGGAGGAAGCTATAAAACATGTGGAGAGGATCATTGGTAGTTTTCAACTGACTGTGAATGATCTTGTGTTATTTTTTGATGGGGAAGCAGCTGAAGGGAAATGTGGCATTGGTGGTGTTATTCATCTTAATCATGATCATTTTTACATTATGCATATGCATGGTGGAGTTGGGACCAATATGAAAGCTGATATTTTAGCTCTCTAGTGTGTTGTCAGAGTTGCAATATGTTTTGGTTTGCATAAGGCTAAGATATTTGGTGACTCTAGAGTTACTATTAAGTGGGCTCATGGAGAGTATGATTTGTAGGTTCTTAATATGAGCAACTGGTGCATCTGTATTCAGCAGGACTTAAGTTTGCTTCTTACATATTCGCTGGATCATATTTACCATGAGTTTAATACTCAAGCTGATAAACTTTCAAAGTTGGCATTAGATGGCGATGAAGGTCTTCTATTTTGGGAGGATGTTTATGAGGATGTGGTGGTGGATTATGGGTCCCTATATTTCCTTGTCTAAATCTTACATTAGAAGTTTGTATGAAATCATAAAGGTCATGGTTTACAGTCCAGTTTGCTATAATTTGTAGTTTTGTAATGATAGGAAGGTCCAACTTGATATATTGGATAGACTGAAACATTTTTTGATGAACATCTGTACTACTTGATTCAGTAATTGAATAACATTGGTATGTTTTTTTTCGCAGAAAGATATATATATATATATATGAATGGAATTTAAGGTTATTGATGAACAATTTGAATCAAAACACTATAAAAATTACTATAATTTTATGATATAATCAATATATATATATATATATATATATATATATATATATATATATATATATTGATTATATCATAAAATTATAGTAATTTTTATAGTGTTTTGATTCAAATTGTTCATCAATAACCTTAAATTCCATTCCATTTTACTATTTTTTAATTTAAAATTACAATGTATTATTGAAAGCAATGATATATGCATGTTCAAAACATTTTTATGAATTAATAATAACTTTTTTTTCCTTTAACTTAGCATTAATAGATTTAAAATTTTATAGTACATTAACAATGTATAAATATATGTTTGTCTTTTTATTAGCATATATATTTTTAATTAATAATAATATATAAATATAAATTTCCTTAATATACATTTTTTTTTAACCTAGTATTAATATATACAAATTTTTTGTGTTACATAAACAATACATATAATATGTTTTTTTAATTTTTTTTATTAACTGACATATGTATTTTTAATTGATACAATATATATGTTTTTATTTTTATCTATTTAAGATATAATTGCACAATATTATATACACCTTCAAATTTATAATAATACACATTTAGTTTATTGGTTTTGCAATATATCTATTTATCTATATATATATATCATACTTTAGTTATATATTTAGAATTTTAACATAATGTTAAGTGCAAAAAAAGTGGCTAACTCTTTTAAAATTAAAGATTTGAATTAGTTTTTACTTAATGATATTTTTAATAATTAATAAATAATAAATAATATCATATATACTAAAAAAATTATAAATATATAAACCATATCATAACTATAAACATAATCTTAAGATATGGATTAGTTGCTTTGCAACTATTTCTTTTGTTTAAAAAATCTACATATTTAAATATAAACTATCAAATGCACAATAAATCGAATATCGAAATATTTAGAGTGTCCATGTCTAAACACAAAATAATCTCATGACATAGAATATTTTAAAGATGAGAGTATCAATTTTGTAAAAACAAAACCACATTATTAAAGTTTGGAGGTTTATATTATTATTTTGGGATGAAAGTATGACATAAATTCTAGAAAGTTTCTTATATTAGAGAAGCCTGTAAACATTTACAAAGATAAAATGAAGCTTATCAACGTGATCTTACATAGTTAGCACCTTAATTTATGTGACTATTACTTGACTTAATATCAATTATGTTGTTATCATAGTTTGTAGATGTGAATTATGTTGTTAGTATGGTTTCGAAAATTAAAGATAGTATATCATGTTGTTATCATAGTTTGGATGTACAATGGAGAATTAAAGATAGTACATAGAAGGAAATCAAAAGAATTATGTTATCAATTATGTTGTCATCATAGTTTGTATATATGAATTATGTTGTTACTATAGTTTTGAAAATTAAAGATAGTATATCATGTTGTTATCATAGTTTGGAGGTACAATGGAGAATTAAAGATGGTAGATAGAAGGAAATCAAAAGGATAATGTTATCAATTATGTTGTTATCATAGTTTGCATATGTAAATTATGTTGTTAATATAGTTTTGAAAATTAAAGATAGTATATCATGTTGTTATCATAATTTGGAAGTACAATGGAGAATTAAAGATGGTAAATAATGGAGAATTAAAGATGATAGATAGAAGAAAATCAAAAGGATTATGTGATCCACTACATGTACAATGTGTTGAGGAAGAGGAGTGAAAGTGTGATTTCAACAATATATGAGAGTGGAAGTGAAATCTTAAGAATGAAGGTGAAACCTTATTAAGTGAGTATATAAATGATTTTAAACTAGTAAAAAATATATGACATTTTAAGTTCACACATAATCAAGTACATCACATAGGTTTAATCATATTGAGTTATTACATCATTTTCAACCCTTATGGATAAGCACATCGGAATATATATATATATATATATATATATATAATTTTCAATGATGTAATTTATGTAGGTTGAATAGTAGTGAGTTGTTGCATCATTTTCATTGGAGAGTAAGCACAATGGAGTGCATATATATTTGAGAAGTTTGAGACAAGCATACGTTTCTAAGGAAAATATATTTCACATAGAGTAAATGGGAAAAAATGTTAATTCAAAAATTAGATACATCAACGAAAATTATGGTAGATGTGAAGATAATTTAGTGTCGATGTGTGTGATTAGTTTAGCACACGTGTAGTTAAAAGATCACCTTGCAATGTACGAAGCTTCCAAGTAAATTTTGAGCTTCATTACGAGGGAGGGATTCTATAATGCCTTTATTACATAAGAGCTTCATTTCCAATGATGGATTCCATCATCCCTTTATTACATAAGGGTGAAATTTGCAACTTGCAATTAAGGAGCTTTATCCCGAATTGCAACTTGCAATTAAGGAGCTTTATCCTTATAGATGGATTCAATAATTCTTTATTAGATAAGGTTATACTTTGCAATTTGACATTGAATATATCTAGGCCTTCCTTCAATGCAATTGTTAATGCTTAAATTTTGCAAACATTCGACATTTTGGTAATTCTTGTAGTAAGGCGTTATCAACAAATCCCAAAGGAAACATGAGTTCAAAAGTGCCCAAGAATAGTCAAATAGATAGGTTGCGTGGCTGAACCCTCATTAACCTGTGCTATAGCGCATGTTACCAGTTCAGATCCCATGTGACCCTCACGCGGAAATTCCTTCAATATACGCATGACTATCAAATCTCACCCACCATCAGTGCAACTGAAGACTCATCAGTGACCCATCACCTCCACAATTCGAATTTGGGCTCCTTACACTCCTTGCGGCATTAAATAGCCCCCTTGTGTGCTTGGAACCACTTCATGAGGCGATGGAATTCACATTTGGAGCAAGTTGTTTCTTGGCCACCTCTTGGCCTATTAAAGGAAGCCATGGGCATGCATCTTGTAGAGAGAAAAAAGAGCAAAGTTATGTTGTTGGATTTGTGTTAGAGCTCCTTCATAGCTCACCTCTTCCCACCTTTGAAAGCATTCCAAAGCTCCCTTGCCTCATTCCTGCAAGGAGTCTCCATTGTTCTCTCAACCCACTTAGCATTTAGTTTGGAAAAGAAGGACCTCCCTAAGGGAGATTGTTGGATTCCCTTGAAGCCTACACCTCCTAGGTGTTGTACATGCTTGACCATTGGGCAATACAAAGTGCTTTTGCATACATTTGGTTGTTTGAGTTTGCATTCTTCCCCCATCATCTTTGTTATATATATATATATGTATATATATATTCTTTTATTTAAGTTTCACTAAGAACCACTTGTAGGACCATTTGGAGAACATACTCACCCCACCAGGGGCACCAAGGACTAAGGGCTTGCTACAACCTACAAGGCTTTACCCCTTACCAAGTGGAAGGATGCACCCTTGTGCAATTTATTACACAACAGTTGTAATCATGACTCCACTTATTTTTGTTTATTTCTTTTAAACTAGGTTGTTTTATGCTAAGTGATTAATTTTGGGTGCTTGTCATTTGCAAGAGATCGGGTTTACCACCTCCACCTCCAAAATTCCCCCCTTGTCATCCACACTAAATTTTTACATATTAGTGCGGATCCCGACATCTTGGCCGCAATACATGCGCGGAATTGCCTTCGACGGTCGCACTACTTGCGCAGATAAGCAGTTCACCACCCATGCAATACTATTCTTTCTAACCCACACACCTTTTCTATGTACTACCCATGCTACCACACGTCTGTTTTTAATTCTTCCATGATATAACGCGACAAAGTGATAGTTTCCCGCGCTGCAATCATTTAATTTAATTTTTATCTTCATCCAACAATCTTGTAGCCCCAATGGCTGCTCACTAATGAACTAGAATAATCTAACTGGAAATAGTTTTCATTAATTCTATAGTAATTAGCCCACTTAGACTAAGATTAGGGAGTAAAGAGTCCACATCTCTTGAAACTTACTTAGATAACCAACCTTGAGGCTTTCAATGGGCCTCATTGTTTTCACTAGTATTCAAGACATATTTTGGTTTATGTTTACTTGAAATGTTTTTAGGATCAAAGCTAGTGTAGAATCCACTTTTTTCACAGAAGCAAGGACCTAAAGACTCTTGTCCACACCAAAACTATCTATGCAAAAATGGTACCTCCAAAAAGTTAGGACCAATAGGTCCCAACACTCACATGTGGCTCGTACTGAGCCACTTCAAGGTTGTGAAACAGGTTCTTGCAGCTTCGATAGAAAATCCTGATAAATGTTCCTGGATGCCTCGACCAATTACTGGAATTCATTCTTTTTCTGATTGATAGCTTCTATCAGCTCAACAGTGATGTGTGCAGTACTTGCCTCAACAACATGAGTGACTGTTGATTGGATGGAAACATGATGATTCCCAATGACTTTTGATACCCGCTCAACATCATATTGGAGTGCTTGCACTCTTTCTGTTCGTTATTTATGTTGCATTCTCATGTAGTTAATATCATGCTGCAACTCTTTATTCTCAGCAGCTCTCCTCCTCCGCTGGACCGACGGTAAAGTTTTCGAATTCTTGTAATACCCCCAATTTTGAATTGGAATGTATTTAACCAAAATTATGTAAATATGCTAGTATGGATTCCTAGTGTGGAGCTCAAGGCCAAGGCCCAACTAGTGAATGGATAGGCATATATGATGTATATATATTTTTATTTGGACCATATTGTTGGCTTGCTATGCCAATTTGAAATGCATGTAAATATTATGTTGAAAAATTAATAAAATGGTCCAAGATGGCCGTGTAAAGAGCACTATAGGGGCTATGATTCCACCAGAGGGGAAGATGAAGGGGGGCTATGGGGAAACCAAATCCTATGTTGCCATGTGTCAACCTTATAACTCATCCAAAACATGCCATGTGCCTTAAATTAGCCAATTACCTTCTCTTGACTATTAAACCCAATCATTGAATGCATATGTGAGGTTGGTGGGAAAAGTCACTTCATGTAGTTATTGAAGCATGGGGGTTGTGACAGTTATCTTAGTTGTCAGCAATCCTATTTCTTCTATGGCCAGAAGCTATTTCAGTTGTCCTTTCACCCTTACCTCATATCCTTGGAGTCAACACTCTTGGGATCATTCTCTCACACTCTCATTCTCTCATGCATGCTGCTACACTACGTAGAGTTTCCATTGTTGTTCATTACAATTACCAAACTGCTTTGAGCCCAAAAATTTGAATTGGAAGACAAAGCTACATTTTTGGAAGGGAAAATAGATGTTTGTAGGTGAGCATGGAGGTTGGGAAAGTTGGGAACCCTTACCCATTGATAACTGATACTATCGGATGCTTGAGAAGCCATGGATTGATGTTGTAGGATGTTCTCCATTAGCATACACCAGGTTGGATTCTTACTGCACACACTGGTAATCACTATAATGGTTGTATTTCCTAAGGGAATTGTGGATCAGTGAAGGGAAATTCCTTCCTTGTGTTGTGTGGGGCAGTTGGAAGGAGTGCCATGGCTGTGATGGCTTAGTGAGACCCCTGTAGAGATTTGGTTGAGATTTTGGCTAAGCACAGTGAGCAGAATGGGTTGTGGGCTGAGAGGTAGAAGCCTTTAGGTGTTTCCTTCTCTCTGGTGGCCTCATAGCCCAGCTTGGGGGTGGCCTCTCAGTAGAAAGAGTATATGCTGGACACGTTTCCTATGGCTAGGTGGAAAATCGCTCTTACACATCCAGTTGCTTGGATCTTCTTTGTTTAAAGATAAGTATTTTGATGTACTTGATGTGCACTTATTTTTCTTCATATGCTTGTAACAATTGTGCTTGGAATTGCATTTTATGTGTGTGTGGATCATTTTATTTTCGTTGTGTGTTTTTATTTTATGTTTGCACATGCATTTAGTTGTATGAATTCATAATTATGGCTATGGGGCGAAATTTAGAGGCCCTGATTCAGTTAATGTCCCCTCCTGCTGGCCATATTGGGGTATGGGGACGTTGCAGAGTGGTATCATAGCTTTTGGTTACAACAATGGAGATGTATGGGCCGTGAGTGCACAGTTATAGGTAGAAATCATAAAACATCTTTGTGTAAAATCAGTTATGTTACATAATAGATAAAATTTCAGCAGTAACTTTGATTTACATCCAAAATTTTATAAAAAAATTGGATAATTCTAAGCATGCCCCACCCATGCCATGTGTATGGGTGACGTGGACGATCCACGTGGGCAGAAGGTATGATGTGGACATGCCACATTGGAACCACATGCAGAATATTGTTTAGGATGGAGTGCAGGGGTGGATGAAGATCCAACCATTGAATGATAAGGCATATCAATGGTTGCAGTTGATCACACAGAGGTGAATTGTGCGGTGGTTAGTAGTGGGTGAATGAAATCTAACCGTTCGAAGGAAGGGAAGATCAACAGTCGAGGATCATTGCGTCCTAGGAAAGTGCCCAGTGGTTGCTAGCAGGCCGATGCAGATCTAACCATCATATCTTAAGGGAGATCGACAACCCATACTCATCACACACTGATAAAGTGCACAATGGATAAAATGGGATGATGGGTGCATTGTGCCCAAAACATCCCAGGACGCGTGGCCTCCTGTAATTGACCACGTGTCCACAAGGTTTTTTTTTATGAAACCACTTCATAAGGGCGCGTTACCGCTTATGGTAAAGAGAAAACCACCAACGCGCTCCCACTCATGGTTTGATGGTACGGAAACGTGGTGGCTTGGTGGCTGGTAGAAGGTGACATGGATGTGTCATAGGGTGATAGGTGGGCATGTCTAACACCTTCACAGAAATGTGCTAGGCCACGTCAGGACCCTTGCCACATCAACAAAAAATATATTTTTCTTATGCACCAAACCCCCTTGACCCCCGTTTTCTTTTTTTAATCAACCAAGTAGGATTTGGGGTTTATCAATGACCATTGGAGCAAATTGGGAAACACCAATTTGGGATGAAAATTTGGGATGATGCTATAGGACTGCAAAATTTTCTAAGTATGGCAGAAGAAGAAAAATACAAATTAGGAAATTCCAGAAGTTTATACTAGGTGATTGGAGCATCTGATGAGGAAACTGAAAATTGCTGAGTAATCCTGGTTGTATGTATTATCTAATCCAATAGAGAAATAATTTTGGTTCTCCATAGATGATCTTCTGTAGGTAAATGAAGTTGGCCTTTTGGGTTAAATGCACCTACAAGAAAAGTGCAGAATTTGGGCCAAATTAGCAATTTTGAAGGACTGCAACTTTGTCCTCAGGAGTCAGAGTTGGGATTATTTATAGTCGTCGGAAATCTTGTCCAATGGAGAACAAATTTACAGAGTTAGATTATGAATTGGAAATTCATATGATTCTATTATTTGATATGAAAGTGCCTATAGCCATAATTGAAAAAAACCATCAATATGGATATTTTCCAGAATACACGAGAATTGAATTTTATTTTGTAATAAATATAACAAATGTGTTTATATAAACACTTTTATAGATTCATAACCATATTAGTGACTGTGATAGGTTTGACAGTAAACATGTAAATATAAACAAGGACTTGGAGGAGTTCTTGTGCAAGAAAATCATGTGGTGTGTTATGAGTTTAGAAAATTGATGGAGCATGAAAAGAATTATGCCACCCATGATTTGGAACTTGCATCCATAGTGCACGCTTTAAAAATGCGGAGACATTATTTAATGGGAAGAAATGAATTGAGGACAGAGCGGTTTGAAATATTTGAGCAACCAAAATTAAATGCAAGGCAAGCTAGATGGCTGAAATTTTTATGTGAATTCGATTTTGAGATGAAACACATAAAATGAAAATAAAATAAAGTGGCTGATGCACTCAACAGAAAGGTGTATGAAATGCATGTGGCAGCCATCGCAACTTGACAATTAGATTTAAGACAATAGATTGTTAATTCTCTTGCTGAAGATGAATTATATGTGCAAATAAAGGAAAAATTGCAGCAACAAAATTTTGAAAAGATGTATGAAGGGTATCATTTGGAAGAAGATGGACTTCTTATTTATAGAAAGAAAATTTATATTCCAAATGCAACAGACTTGAAGAGAATTACTATGTATGAAATCTATAAAATTCCATATTATGCTCACCTAGGATATTAGAAAACAATTGCTACAACTAGGAAGCAATATTTTTGGTTGGGGATGAAAAAGGATATTGCTGAGTATATTTCATGATGCATGGAATGTCAGTAAGTGAAAGTTGAGCACCAACACCCAGCAGGTTTGTTGCATCCTTTTCCAATTCTAGAATGGAAATGGGAAGTAATTTCCATGTATTTTATTACAGGATTGCCAATGATTGTGAAACAACATAATTCTATCATGGTTGTGGTGGATAAATTGTCAAAATCAGCACACTTTATTCCAGTTAAATCCACCTATAAATCATATTCCATTGCAAATATTTTTATGAAGGAAATTTTCAGATTGCATGGATTGCCTAAGGGAATAATTTCTAACAGGGATACCAAATTTACTTCAAATTTTTGGAAAAGTCTTTTTGCATACTTGGGAACACAACTGAATTTTAGCACTACCTATCATCCACACACGGATGGAAAAATTGAAAGAGTAAATTGGGTGCTTGAGGACATGCTTCGGATGTATGTGGTGGACAAACCATCCAGGTGGGAAGATTATCTACACTTGGTAGAGTTTGCTTATAACAATGGGCAACAAGCTTCATTGGGCATGAGTCCATTTGAAGTTTTATATGGAAGAAAGTGTAGGACACCAGTTATGGGATAATCCAGTGAATAGAATTGTAATTGGGCCATAATTACTTAAGGAAATGGAACAAGAGTTGCAAAAATTAGGCATAATTTAAAGGTGGCCCAGGATAGGCAGAAAATCTATGCAGATAAGAATAGAGTGCATAGAGAATTTAGTGTTGGGGATCATGGATACCTTAGAGTGAGGCCAAGGAAGAGTTCCTTGAAGCTTGGAAGTTGTGCCAAGCTATCTCCAAGATATTGTGGGCCATTTGAAGTGATTGAAAGAATAGGGCTAGTTGCATATAGAATTGCATTTCCTGCTAACACTAGAGCTCATAATGTTTTTCATTTTTTTTTGCTTGGGAAATATGTACATGATCCTAACCATGTGATTGATTGGGATGTGATTCAGGTGGAACCCGAGGGAGAGTTCCAAACCAAGCCACTATGCGTTCTATCCAGGAAGGTAACATTGCTCTAGAACTGATCCATCGGACAGGTAAAGGTTCAATGGAAGCAGTTCAGTCCCAATTAGGCTACGTGGGAGTTGGAGGATTCCATGAAAGAGGCATACCCATTTTTATTCTAATTTTGAGCAAACAATGAGGATGGTGTTAATCGAAATGGGAGAGGATTGTAATACCCCCAATTTTGAATTGGAATGTATTTAATCAAAATTATGTAAATGATGTAAATATGCTAGTATGGATTCCTAGTGTGGAGATTAAGGCCAAGGCCCAACTAGTGAATGGCTAGGCATGTATGATGTATATATTTTTATTTGGACCATATGGTTGGCTTGCTATGCCAATTCGAAATGTATGTAAATATTATGTTGAAAAATTAACAAAATGGTCCAAGATGGCTGTGTAAAGAGAACTAGAGGGGCTATGATTCCACCCGAGGGGAAAAGGAAGGGGGGCCTATGGGGAAACCAAATCCTATGCTGCCATGTGTCAACCTTAGAACTCATCCAAAATCTGCCATGTGCCTTAAATGAGTCAATTACTTTCTCTTGAATTTTAAACCCAATCATTGAATGCATATGTGAGGTTGGTGGGAAAAGTCACTTCATGTAGTTATTAAACCATGGGGGTTTTGATAGTTATGTTAGCTGTCAACAGTCCTATTTCTTCTATGGTCAGAAGCTATGTTAGCTGTCCTTTCACCCTTACCTCATATCCTTGGATTCAAAACTATTGGGATCATTCTCTCACACTCTCATTCTCTCATGCATGCTACTACACTACATAGATTTTCCATTGCTGTTCATGACGACTAATAGACTACTTTGAGCCCATAAATTCAAATTGGAAGACATAGCTTCATTTTTGGAAGGGAAAATAAATGGCTGTAGGTGAGCATGGAGGTTGGGAAAGCTAGGAACCCTTACCCATTGAGAACTGCTACTGTTGGATGCTTGATAATCCATGGATTAATGTTGCAGGAGCTTCTCCATTAGCATATAGCAGATTGGACTCTTACTGCAAAAACTGGTAAGCACTGTAAGGGTTGAATTTCCTGAGGGAACTATGGATCAGTGAAGGGAAATTACTTGCTTGTGTTGTGTGGGGAATTTGGAAGGAGTGACATGGCTGCAATGGCTTAGTGAGACCCCTGTAGAGCTTTGGTTGAGATTTTGGCTAAGAAAAGTGAGAAGAATGGGTTGTGGGCTGAGAGATAGAATCATGTAGGTGTTTCCTTCACCCTGGTGACCTCATAGCCCAGCTTGGGTGTGGCCTCTCAGCATAAAGAGTATATTCTAGACAGAGTGCCTATGGTTGGGTGGAAAATCGCTCTTACACAACTAGTTGCTTGGATATTCTTTCTTTAAAGATAATTATTCTTATGTATTTGATGTGCAATGATTTTTCTTCATATTCCTGTAACAATTGTGCTTGGAATTGCATTTTGTGTGTGTGGATCATTTTATTTCCACTGTGTGTTTTTATTTTATGTTTGCACATGAATTTAGTTGTATGAATTCATAAATATGGATATGGGGCGAAATTTAAAGGCCCCAATTCAATTAATGTCCCCTCCTACTGGCCGGATTGGGGGATGGTGACATTAAACTGCTCACGTATATTAATCATATTTTATTTAGTATCCCCGGTCCTGGTAGTAACCTCTTCTAACTCAAAATCCTCAAACAATGCAACCCAAGACTGTGATACCTCTTCGTAAATTTTCATACACTGGACCTCTATGGACTAAAGGATATGAACAACCTATCAAACCTCCTCTTGTCGATGCTTGGTCACTTCAGGTGGAGTGCTCAACACAATATTAGACTCCAACTCTTGTACCTTCTGTCGATATCCCGAAATGACATCTTCCAGTCACTGCAGCTTCTCCTCTAATGTCATCTCTTCAATAATTTCTGGCTTAGGTACTGCACGGCATGTGACTTCGATAGGCCCCTGAAATTTTTCCTTCTCTTGTCGAAGTAGATCGTTGTCCTGCTGAAGCTCAGAAGTCAAGTCCTTTAACACAACCGCCTGATTCGTATAACCTTTCATTAAATCCAAAAAGGAGATTTCTCTAGACTTCACTTCCTTTGAAATACTGTCCTGCAACTTGTGTAACATGTAAAGTGGTAGTGCAAACAATTTCAAGTCCGCATACCCCGTCTTTGTAACCTTTACCCTCGTGCTCAGCTCATCAAAACTTAATGCTTGAGCCAAAATTTTAACCACTCCTTTCGTCGAAGGGAGTGTGATTTTTTGGTCTTAGCCTTCTTCGTCCTACGCAGCTTCGACCCGCGGTGGTGTGACCTGCAATGGAGCCTAAATTTGTATAATTTTCACCTCCTGGAAGAATGTATCTATAACATCCGTGACATTGCTAAATAAATGCACCGTCTTATATTCTGCGATCTTTCGATTTTCTTCAGCTACTTCCATCATCTTGTCGAACGGGATGTTAATGTAATCATCTGTCAAAGCTTGAACATTGTCAGACTTGTGTGCCTTCCTCTTTTTCTTTCCTACTTGCACAAATGTATCCACTTTGCGCTTATCCCCCATACCGGGATCAATGGGTGTCTATATTGATTCTTCGTCCTCTTTCTCATCACCCCCAACGCCGATTTTCGGTGTGTTTTGGATTGTATTTTGTTGCTGGCCCGAAGTTCCCTCCTATTGGTGTTCCTGCTATGACGGGTCTAGAGATATGTTCTCTGGCTCGATAGGAACTTGCCATTTTGTCGTCCATTCATGAATCATGGGATTAAATTCTTCAATGGTCAGATTAAACCCAGTAATTAACCATTGCTGGTGTGGGTCGCGTCTTGCTTGGACATATATGTGGTGAGGCCCCGCCTTAAACCTCGCCACACCTTGATACTTTGACACACCTTCCTCGTCGATACGCGGTATCTGGACCACATAGTATCACAATGATTCCAATTACATGTAGAATGTGAAATTTATTTCTTACTGTCTGCTCTTTATGTCAGAATGCCATAAATTCATATAGAAAGAGCCTTGGCATGGCCCAACTAGCTACATGCCCTAATAGTTCACTGGTTCTACCCACCCCACAAATGAAATCAATAACAAAATCCATGAATAAGTAAATGGCACACCGTTATCCTATAACTTCTCACAATCAACAAGAAATTCATTGAGCAAAAAGGTTGCCTAGTTCATCTAAACTCCTTGGGCGCACTGTTCTTCCAGAACAATAACAAAAGCAGTGACTTGGTTTGGTCAAACTTTCCTCAAAATATTGCTGGCAATTAACTTCGTGGAAAACTGTACCGCCTGGTCGCTGATGGAGTCCACATCGAACCCTCTATTACTCTTTGACAAATTGTATTTTTCCTTCATTCTGGTTGCTAATTCATGGTCTCATTCCTTTCCAACAAAAAACTGCGAAGAGTCCAACCTCGCCTTAGGTAGCCCTATGGTTTTCAAAATTAAGTCAATATCTATGGACACCTTGGTTTCCAACCATATACATCTTCCATGCAAATAAAGCAACATCTGCTTCACACATGCATTTGAATTTGCAGTGCAACCAAAGTGTGGAAGATGTAGTAATGATAGAAGACCAGTCCTCTTCAGCCTGAGATCCCACTGCATTGGTTCTAACTCCACCGGGTGACCTTCAGTTGTAACAAAATTTCGCATGTAATCCGTATAATTGAATTCGGGAAACTTGGCAGTGTCATGGTTCACATATGAATTTTTTTGAATATTCCTCAAAGTGTCTCCCTGAACCATGACATCCTTCAGAACTGGCACAGTCTCCAACTGATTTCATGCATTCTTTGGAAAATTTACAGGTTTCGCATCCGCCTGCCAGAGTGGGATATATTATGATAAAATTGATACAGAGCCGGATGCAGATGCTCCATAACCACGATCCACCTTCTTTCTTGGATCTGGATTTGGTCGGTTTGTATGGCGTGTTTTCCTTGGCACATTCACAGGAATCTGCGGGGAAATAACTTCTGGCTGCTCGGGACTAATGAAAAAAGAGCCCCGCATCGAAACTTCTTTGACAGATCCTTGAACCTCACTTTCAGTTGATAAATCTACCTGCATCGTAGCAATCTTCACTTCTACACTCTCTCGTCATACTAAGCTCGTCTCTGGTGTGCTCAATACACTGCAATCGCTCAGTAACAATGAATAACGACGTAGAGAGGAGCAGGATTTTTAACATTAATCCCCTCGTGCGATCCTTTTTTAATCCCAAGGTGAATTGAATGTACACAATCTTTCAATCATGATGGTGGCAGTAGTGGATCTATTCACACACTTCAGTCTTTTAGGTAAATAATGCAAAAAGGTCCACTAACGCCGCCACTGAGCCCAACGAA
This sequence comes from Larix kaempferi, assembly GCA_027924585.1. NCBI lineage: Eukaryota > Viridiplantae > Streptophyta > Pinopsida > Pinales > Pinaceae > Larix > Larix kaempferi. The sequence goes on from BSBM01000008.1 coordinate 17,024,512, forward strand.
AAAGAAACAATAAATGCTCAATAACTGCAACTAATATATGTATATATATAGTACATGGATAATGTATAAACATATACTTGTCTTTTTATTATTATTAATATATATATTTTCAATTAATAAAAATATATGAATATAAGTTTTCTTAATATACTTTTTTTTCTTTTAACTTAGCACTGACATATACAAACTTTTAAAGTTATACAAACAATATATATGTATCTATATGTAGTCATTTTATTTTTATTAACATATGTATTTTTAGTTAATATAATATCTAAAAATATTGCGATATAATTGCACAATTTTATTTATAATTATTTTTATTTTTTAAAATAAAAATATAAAATATGTTTTTAAATATTATATACACTTTAAAATTTATAATAATACGCATTTAGTTTATTAATTTTGCAATATATATATATATATATATTTGACATAATATATATTTTAAAATAATGTCATTCCATTTTACTAACTTGTAATTTAAAAATTACAATGTATTATTGAAAGTATTGACATATAAATGTTTAAAACATTTTTATGAATTAATCCTAAACTTTTTTTTCCTTTAACTTAATATTAATATATTTTAATTTTTTATAGCACATTGACAATGTATAAACATATGTTTGTCTTTTTATTAGCATATATATTTTTAATTAATAATAATATATAAATATACAATTTCTTTTTTTAACTTAGCACTAATATATACAAATTTTTGTTTTTACACAAACAATACATATTTTATAGTGTTTTGATCCAAATTGTTCATCAATAATTCCCTAAATGCCATTCCATTTTACTATCTTGTAATTTAAAATTACAATGTATGATTGAAAGTAATGACATATAAATGTTCAAAACATTTTTATGAATTAATAGAAAAAAATTTTCTTCCTTTGACTTAACATTAATAGATTTAATTTTTTATAGTACATTGACAGTGTATAAACATATGTTTATATTTTTATTAGCATATATATTTTTAATTAATAATAATATATAAATATACAAATTTCCTTAACATACATTTTTTTCTTTTAACTTAGCAGTAATATATACAATTTTTTGTCGCTACACAAACTATATATATAATATGTTGTTTTTATTTTTATTTTTTATTGACATATGTAATTTTAATTGATACAATATATATGTTTTATTTCTATCTACATGTGAGATATAATTGCATAATATTATATACACCGTCAAATTTATATTAATACACATTTAGTTTATTGGTTCTGCTATATATATATATATTTAGAATTTTAACATCATTTTAAGTGCAAAGAAAGTGGCTAACTCCTTTAAAATTAAAGATTTGAATCATATTTGATTGAGTGGTATTTTTAATAATTAATAAATAGAAAATAATATCATATATACTAAAAAAATTATAAACTATATCATAACTATAAGCATAATCTTAAGGCGGGAACTAGCTACTTTGCAACTATTTCTCTTGTTTAAAGAATCTACATGTCTAAATATGAACTATCAAATGCACAATAAATCGACCGTTGAATATCGAAATATTTAGAGTGTCCATACATAAACACAAAATAATCTCATGACATAACGAATATTCAATTTAAAGATGAGAGTATCAATTTTGTGGAAAAGAAAATTAAACTCTTAAAGTTTGGAGGTTTACATTGAAGATATCTAGGCTTTCCTTCAATGCAACTGTTAACTCCTAAATATATCACACATGCGACATTTTGGTGATTCTTGCAGTAAGGTGTTATCAACATATAGAATGGAGCTCACCAAAGGAATCCTAAAAAAATACAAAATTCAACAGGAGTCCAAAAGTGCCCAAGAAAATTCAAATGGATAGGTCACGCGGGTGAACCCTCATTAACCTATGCTATAGCATATGTTACCAGTTCAGAGCCCACGTGACCCTCACACGAAAATTCCTTTGATATCCACGCGACTGTGAAATATCACCCACCAACATATCAATTGAAGGCTCATCAATGGCCCATCACCTCCACAATTCGAATTTGGGCTCCTTACACTCCTTGTGGCATTAAATACCCCCCCCCCCTTATGTACATGGAACCACTTCATGAGGAGATGGCATTCACATTTGGAGCTAGTTGTTTCTTGGCCACCTCTTGTCCTATTAAAGGAATCCATGGGCATGCATCTTGTAAAGAGAAAAAAGAGCAAAGTTATGATGTTGGATTTGTGTTATAGATTCTTCATAGCTCACCTATTCCCACCTTTGAAAGCATTCCAAACCTTCCTTTCCTCCTTCCTCCAAGGAGCAAGAATTTATCTCCATTTTTCTCTCAACCCACTTAGCATTTAGTTTGGACAAGAAGGACCTCCTTAAGGGATATTGTTGGCTTTCCTTGAAGCCTACACCTCCTAGGCGTTGTACATGCTTGACCATTGGGAAATACAAAGTGGTTTTGCATACATTTGATTGTTTGAGTTTGCATTCTTCCCCCATCATATTTTTTATATTTTGTTTAGTTTTCTTTCTTTTATTTAAGTTTCACTAACAACCAGTTGCAAGACCATTTGGAGAACACACTCACCCCACTAAGGGAACCAAGGACTGAGGTCTTGCTGCAACCTACAAGGATTTTCCACTTACTAAGTGGAAGGATGCACCCTTGTGCAATTTATTCCACAACAATTCTAATGGAGACTGCACTTATTTTTGTTTATTTATTTAAAACTAGGTTGCTTTATGCTAAGCGATTAATTTTGGGTGCTTTTCATTTGCAGGAGATCAGGTTTACTACCTCCAACTCCAAATTCCCCCCCCTCTCGTCCACACTAATTTTTTACATAGTAGCGTCGATCTCGACATCTCAACCATGCTACATGCACAGAAATGCCTTCGACAGACGCTTTACCTACGTAGATAAGCAGTTCACCACCCACACAGTATTCTTCTTTCTACCCACACACCTTTTATATGTATTGCCTGCACTATCGCGCGTCTGTTTGTAATTCTTCCGCACTATCGCGCGACAAAGTGACAGTTGCTTGCAAAACAATCATTTCATTTGTTTTTTATCTGCATCCAACAATCTTGTATCCCCAATGGCTGCTCACTAATGAACTAGAATAATTTAACTTGAAAAAATGTTCATTAATCCTATAGTAATTAGCCCACTTAGACTAATATTAGGGAGTAAAGAGTCCACATCTCTCGAAACTTACTTAGGTAACCAACCTTAGGAATTTCAATGGGACTCATTGTTGTCACTAGTATTCAAGACATCTTTTGGTTTATGTTTACTTGACATGTTCTTAGGATCAAAGCTAGTGTAGAATCCACTTTTCGCACACAAGCAAGTACCTAAAGACTGGTCTCCCAAAGTATTCTCTTCACCTCGCACTTCTTGTGAGCTTGGTGAATTACAAAGGGGTGAGAAGTGTGAAATGCCTCGATTGCACACTTTTACTTCATTATCTCTTTGTTTGCAAAACACCCTTAGCATCTTTTAGAGCTAAAAGTTGATCTCCATTTTCATTTACTTTACACTCTTCTAGTTAGTTTTCAACATTCAATTTGCTTACATCACATGTGTTTGCACCACTAGCACACACTAAGAGACCTAAATTTCTTTTCACTCCAAGTATGTTCTTTACCTCACATTTCTCGTGAGCTTGGTGAATCAGAAAGGACGGGAATTATAAAATACCTGCCTTACACACCTTAATCAAAAGTAGACCCTTAAAATCAACTTGGTAAATTGCCAACCAACTAAAATCCTCCACATGAGATCACAAAACAACATTTTAGTTAGGTAATATTGAATGGGCTAGGCATTCATTAATGCTAGGAATGTTTTTAAGAACCCTCCATAAATTTATATGTATAATAATTGGGCTAATCTTCTTGGTAAGTAGGAAAATTCAAAGGCTAATATATCAATAATAAAATATGTATTCAAATATTTTTTTGGCGAATGTTTCATTGATTTATAAAACCTTTATAAAATATTGTTGAATAATAGAATATTGTGAATATCAATATTAAATACAATAATAAATATAAATCATATATATATTCTAATCCATTATATTAATATTAATAAATATATTCAAAAAATAAAAATGAAATTATTTTCTATTAAAAGATATGTACAATAAATTGAAATCTATTTTATTATAATATTTATATGAACCAAATCTTATTCACCAACTATTTAGTGTCATAAAATCCAATCATTGAAGAAGTTTTTACATAATTTAAAAATAGTAAATATGATTTGGCTTAAAACAAAAAAGTTTTGAATTGGAAATACAAAAATACACTATATGCAAAAAGAAAATGTTAATAAGTAAACTTGAATTGAAAATACAAAATCACACTATATGGAAAAATAAACTTTTAATAAGTAAAATTGAATGGAATGAGTCATTAACATTTTTAATTAAAACAATAAAACACTTAAAAAACTAATCATAGTGATTATTTGTTCATACTCCAAAAATCATTGTGGTTTTGTGCATTACATATTATGATCTCTCATTTACTTGGAATGACATGTGACTTCAATGAAATTGAAGTTTTAAGATAAATTAATCAACTAAAATGAATTTATCAAATAAAATAAAGGTCTAATTTATTTGGAAAGTAAATCATTGGATTGGTAACTATTTTTAATAATATAATAAAATAGAGAAAGCCTCTTAACATGGAAATTGAAACAATGTGTTTCCATGGAATTTACCGTTTATCTTAAGAAAAAAATTGGATCTTCTAAATACAACAGAGTACCTCAAGTCCTTAAATATGATTTATCACATGCAATACCATGGGAAAATACCATGGGACACCCAAAACCATGGGCCCATAAAACACCAACGGTAAATAACCTTAAATATGATTTATTACATTCAATACCATGGGAAAATACCACGGGACACCCAAAACCATGGGCCTATAAACCACCAACGGTAAACTCATTATTTTACCGAATAAAGGTTACCTTCAATAAATTTTTAATGAAATCATGGCTTAATTACTCCTTATAAATGATTAAATCCAATGGTTGGGGGTGAAAATGGAGGATCCATGATTAATTTGGAGGGAAAAAGTAAATTAACATAAAAAAAATTTTCCCATGGGTAAAGATGCACCCCTAAAATTTTCCTTGATTAATGCCCACCAATCTAGTTTTATTAGCAATATTTTGAAACATAGCATTGTTTACTTATATGGTACTGTCAAAATCCTGTTATAAGCAAGTGTTCAAAGAAAACCTGGATCAAAAGTGCTTCGTGACCAAGGAGGTGAAATCCAAGGTATAGTTGCCTTGCTCTCCCCTACGAGACACTCAACTCCTTGTAGGGAGACGACACTATAACGTGTAGGCCGAAGCACTGATCCACACTTGACGCAAGGTGTCTTAGTGGCGGGACATCGCCAAGGAAAAATTGTGGGTGCAATTGACTCCCGAAGTCAGCTATTGCCATTGGGAGGTGTTTCCAAGTCTTCTTGATTGGAACATTGGCCCCATCACCGGTAGAACTAGCTCTTTGTTACCTTCACTATTCAATTGGTGCGTGGATCCCATTATCACAATCAGTTGTGCTTTTGGAAGGCCCAGTTACATTTGAGAGGAAGGAAATTAGGTCTTTATAGGAAATTTACATATATTCTCTTTCTAATACAAGTTCACTAACTTGTAATTAAAAAGAACCTACTTGTGGGAACTCTTGCACTAAACCGACCTTACACATATCACTCACTTGTTGCACCATATTTAATATGTTGTGGTTAGCATATTTTTGCATTTGTTCAATTGTGTTTAAATTCCACCATCACTCATATTTGATGTGAAGCCTTCACCATAGAGGAACAAAACAACCCCTTAAGGCAGTCTCGAAGAGTGCAAGGCCTATCCCCTCTCTAGAGGGGTTTTTTACACCATATCCCCATGGTTCATAGAGAAGATACTCTAGCCAGGGCCACTCCCAAGCCACATTGATAGGATCATCAGAGCAAGGTCGCTCCTTTCTTGGTTTATTTTCTCCTCTCAGAGAGAATGTTAATCCTTCTACCTCCTTCACCACTAGAAGAGGTTCACCTTCATTTTGTCCCCTTGGAGAGAATCTACATACATTTACCTCCCCTCCTCTTGGAAGAGATTCCCCTTTGGCTTCTCCTCTAGGAGATATTTTGGACCACTTTGATCCATCCTCTCTCATAAGAGGACATTAGTTATTTTAAACACCACCTTGGTATCCCCCTTTTGGAAACCACACACAACATATAATGGCAGGAACAAATCCTCCCACCCTACCTTTCATAGCTATCCTAAATCTCCCATATTTGGAAAAACTGATCAATGACCCTATTGCACATGATCCAACATGGCCAGATATGCTATATAAAATTTCCTCCGACATTCCTAAATTCGAAGGGATGCAATGAGATGACCTTTCCAACCATCGCATGTCCTTCCACCTATGGTGTTCCTCAGAAATCATAGTGGAAGACTCGATGAGGATTCACCTCTTTGAGCGCACCCTCATAGGAATGACAACCAAATGGCATGTCAACTTAACAATACTGGCCCATGTCACCTTTGCAACATTGGCCACCAAATTCATCACATACTTCCAACTTTCGATTCACCATGAATTTGGTCTCGAAATTCACACATAGTTTTGAAAAAACACATCAACCCACGTTGTAGACCATATCCATGAGTGGAATAGACATCGAACATTGTGCAAAATCAAAATACAACCGCCATTCTTGTTGGATTTGTTCATCAAATCACTCCAACCATCCATTGCCAAATATGTATCCACCTCCATGTCGCAAAGTGAGGAAGAGACTATTATGAAATCCCATCATTTCGATCTGATATATACACAATCCATATCCTACACCTACGATTTTGTCAAAATTGGTGAATGGGATTATTGGTTCCATTTCCCATCTAGGAGAGGTTCATCCTACTACTTTTGCGCCATTCATTATGGCCCCTCAATACCCACCCATACCACCTGTGTCAGTACCCCCTCCTCTTGTACCAACCCCACTAGTTGGTCAGTTACAGTATGGACCCTATAGTCCTACTTATGCAAATGTTAGCAAGGCGACAACAGTTCCTACACTACAAATGGCACAATACATCCCTACATCCACATCTTATGGAGTGCAAAATGCATTTATCCCACCACTGATATACAATACTTACTATCCTTCCATGCCCGACTAGTCAAACCCTCATGCCTCACATGGGGGTCAACCTTGTTCAGCCTTATTTCACACAACAAGCTCAACAATTTGTGTAGTTGGACAATGAAAATCCTTGGAATCCTCAAAATCAGGGGAAGAAGAGAAGGAAAAACAATAAAAAATAGCAGTAGGGGCAAGGGGACAATCCTCCTCCCCAACAAAACCAAAACCCAATCAGAATGCAAGTATAAACAATCCCCCCAGGAAAAGGAAGAACACCAACCTGAGGACCAATTACTCTTGCTTCATTTGCGGATAATATGGTCATTACAACCATCACTACCCTCTTATCCCCAACTTCCAACAGTCAGTGGAAAGCAAGAAGAAGACAGTAATAAATCCTCCTAAGGTCCTGAATCCTCCCCAACCCCAACCGTTTTCTTACAAAAACCCTTCTCCAATCAAGGGGTTGTTACGCAATAGCGAGATCCCCTCCCTTCCATCGATAGATCCTTCCAAATATCTATACCTTGGATGTTAATATTCAGACTTGATCCAAAGGTTATGATAGACCTGAAGCTCCCCAAGTGGAAGACACCCCTCTCCCCTCGGGGGGCCCTTTGCAAATACCACGCCCAAATTCCAAATAGATCCCACAGATTCCCAAAGTCCCACTTCAGCATACCCCTAATAACCCCCATATGAAATCCACCCACAATTACAATATTGTGGATGACTTGGCTCAGTCCCCTACAACCATGTCCACATTATAGGTTCTACAATCATGCTCAACCCAATGTAAGGAATTACTCAATGCACTCCGCACCGTTGACCCTATCAACGTGCGCCTTATGACCTTTGATCTTGACAAAGGTGATCTGTGACTACCCTCTTCAGTCACATTTCAAGTCCCCGTCACAGTAAAGAACATTATGATTCATTGGTGTATCATCGATGAAGGTGCATCCACTTGCATCATGTCCTCTAATGTTTGGAAACGATTGGGGTTACCCAAGATGGTTCCCTTGTCCATCACCCTTCATTCATATGATGGGAGACCATCCCAACCTAGAGGATTGTACCGAAATTTCCCCATAGAGATGGGGGGAAATATGGTCATGATCGATATTGAGGTAGTTGATGCTCAAATCGACTACAAAATCCTCTTAGGGAATATTTATATGTACGCCATGAAGGTATTCTCCTCCTTGTTCTTCTGTATCATGATGTTTTCCTTAAATGGGAAGATTGGCACCCTCGACCAACTCAATTACTATGACCCCAATGACACTAGAAACCTTGACAATATCCTACTTACTGTCACTGGAACAAATCAACCCTCCTATGTCAATATTCCCCTCATCATGTACAAGGACTCCAATTTTCTAGGAATATAGTATGGACCACCACCCGAGATCCCCACAACCACCTATGCCCTAATGTGCACAATTTTCACCATTGAAAATGGAGCCACCTACTCCTCAACACCATCATCAACACCACCGTTGACCAATTGCATTGAATACACGTTGAGTCCATCGGTACCTCCGATCTTCCAGATCCCTTTCTTGTACCCCCCCACTAGTGTACAAGGGACGTCGGTTATGGATTAGTTGACTCTACTTGGAATCACTTTGGGTATTCCAGTATGGTACGTTACACCACCCTACCCAGAAATGGATTCTAAACTAGTATCCCATTATGATTTTGTCCCTGTTTCGGCTAGTACGCCTACTATACCGGTTATTCCATCCATACCGCCAGTCATACCTATGACATCTGCAACTAAATCAAAGACAACCACCACACAACCCACCAATGGGGGGATGAAATAACCTAAGTTGAAAGGCCCCCTCTTATCTAACCATGCACTCAAATCATAGGGGACCTCTCAACCTAAAACAAGGGGTATCAACCAAAAATGGTTAAGAGCCCCCGTCATGACCAATAATCCCACCCAGAGAGTCACTCCACCATGCGCTCTTTGTGGGAAACAAGGCCATGTGACCAACCTATGCCCCACCTTGCTAGAACTCCAAAACATGTTCAATACCCCGGTCAATGTAACCTATGCTCCATCAACCGTAGAAGGGGGTCACATCATAATCGCCCACATCGAAGACCAAATTATTGCGTACGAATCATGCATGTTTTATTTGTTCATAGTTTGGGCATTACACACACCATTGTCCTGATCTCCCTCGATTTCAAGATGCTTTGGTGACCATTGACCTCACTCAACTGATGGTTGAGAACTCTTTCTTTCCAACCAAGGAAGCAACTTCATTGGTCTCAACTAGTCCAAGAAATTCCAGCCAAATTTAAAAAAAAAACAAACCACATGTTCAAATCCTCTCGACTCCTTGAATAATCCCCCCCAAAAAATATATCTACCCAAACAAGTCTTTAGTTGCCCACGATGCCCACAAAAATCTAGACGATACTGCCACGCGGCTCCGCGTGATTGAAGATTCTAGAAGATGCCCGGCGGCTCCTCGTGATTTTAAGAAAAACTAATTGAAGAATCTGGACGATGTCCGACAACTCCTCGTGATATTAAAAAAAAGAAGCGAATAATTTTTTAGAAGGAATCTTTGAACATAGTAGATTGGAAAAGAAAGTGGAACATGAAAGATGATTTATTTTTTTTATTTTTAAGTAACAGACCGTCATATAGCCAAACGCAAAATCTATGCGGATTATGCTATCCATAACAAATTGAAACATTGCCTTTCCTTTAATTTGCTCAGAGATGCCTTCAGGATAAGAAAGTGAAAGGCGAATTATGAGAGTGGATAATATAAATTCTTTATCTGTGAAAAAAAATACAGTTTATTAATTCATCATCTACACAGAAATACTCAATATTTCGATCGACTGAATCATATTTATTTTATTGCCCGACAGGGAAGATCTCAACAGCTTTGATATTACAAAGGTCGAGCTCAGGGCTACCAACCAGATTTTCAAGGATTAATATTACATCTTCTAATTATTTATACCAGAAGTCCTAAGTTAATTCGCGTTGGATGCAAATTAAGCTATGTATGGAGGAAATGTACGGTACATCAGTATATAGATAGATAGATAGTATATAATATAATATTATATATAGATATAAATATAAAGATTTCGGTAATTCAGAAGCGCCTTCTGGGCGCTGTCTCCTTTTGAGCATTGTAATATACCACAGCCACTGGAAATCCAAGGCCATTCATTTCCGCGAAATCTCGTGTGCTGAAGTTAATGCGCAACTGTGGCGGATACACAGTCTCTCGTGCCAGCTGCTTGAACAGTATGAACACATACCTGTGGATACCAATTGTGGGTCTCGGAGCTTCGTAGTGTATAAGCTCCCGCCCTGTACTATAAAATGCATAGACTTAATAGAATTCTCAGTTTTTTTTGTTTCAGAATCAACCCAATATTTTATCTGTAACTCTTTTTTCTTACCAAAGGAAGCACCTGTTGTAGCAGGAATATCCGTAACAATCCTGCACAAAAAATTGATCAGGCTTGCCTCCGTTAGACGAGATATCTAACCGGAAATAGCGAAATTCAAATCAAACAATAAAAAGGGATGGATCCACTGGTAAATTTCTCAGCCTCCATCTTCAGCATTCAGCCATGAACAATACCAGACAACCAGAATCTTTTGTAGCCACCAGGTTCTCTTCTTCCAGCAATTTTTGTGGGACGAAGCTTGATTTTCCTCACTTCAATGGTACTAATTCGACTAGATGGATATATCGAGCAGAACAATATTTCAGTCTACATAATACTTTCGATGCCCAGAAAGTTCCACTTGCATCCTTTCATTTGGAACAGGAAGCCCTTCAATGGTACCGTTGGTACATCAAAGCTCATCCCGAGCCAAACTGGACAGATTTTTGCCAACTCATTTTGCCACGATTTGGTCCTAGTGCTTTTGATGACTTCACAGGAGCACTCACTAAACTTCACCAAATTGGCACAGTGAGAGAGTATCAGATAGAATTTGAGAAATTGGCCAATCACACAGAAGGATTGTCTGACGAATTCTACAAGAGTTGTTTTATCAGTGGTCTCAAGGATGAAATCCGCTCAGAGGTCAAAATGTTTTGTCCCAACACAATGATGGAATTCCTAGGGTTGGCTAAGCTGGCCGAGGACAAGATCGCAACTCAACAACGCTCCAAACCCACCTTTGTTCCCTTCAAAAATATGGGTTCCCAACGACCTCCCATCATGCCTTCTCCTCAACCAACTCCTATCAAGCATTTGTCTGAAATAGAAATGCAGGCACGCCGAGAAAAAGGGCTTTGCTATAATTGCGATGAGAAACTCACTCGGGGACATAGATGTGTTCAACAAAAGCTCTATCTCTTGGATGTGGATTCTCTGCCTGCCTTAGAACTTGGTGAAGAAGTTACAGATACAGTAGATGATCATGTCGACATTCAACACCCTCCTGTTGACACCCCATCTCAGGACTACCCACCCGAGATCTCTCTCCATGCTGTAACCGGCGTCACCACCCCACAAACAATGCAGGTCAGGGGATACTTCAAGAAGCTCCCTCTTACCATACTCATTGATTCTGGTAGCACTCATAACTTCATTGACCCTCGGATTTCCAAACAGGCTGATTGTTTTGTCCATCCTTGCTCCAACTTTGAAGTCATGGTTGCCAATGGGGGCACCTTACCTTGCAAGGGGAAGTGTCACAATGTGCGTATCTCTATGGAAGATTATAACCTACGCTCTGACATGTTTGCCTTGTCCTTAGGCGGATGTGATGTGGTTTTGGGCGTTCAATGGTTACGCACACTTGGCCCCATCTTATGGGATTTTGCTGAACTTTGGATGCAGTTTAAAGTCAATGGGGCACAACACAAATTTATGGTCTTACAACTAGGGTCTCTCTGCATCATCAGTTCACATCGCTTGGAAAAAATCCTTAAGAAGAATTCACATGGTGTCATCGCTCAACTCAATTCCATTCAGATGCACCCATCAACAGTCTCCACTACTTCCTTGGATAGATATGCAGGTATCCTTGTTGAACCAATGCGCTTGCTGCCTTCAAGAGACCCTTCCGGTAAGAATTTAGCCACATCTACCTCTCAGCATGAAATAATGGCTATTTTGCATGCAGTACAGAAGTGGCAACCATACCTATTAGGGAATTATTTCTACCTCAAGACTGATCTCCAGAGTCTGGAAAATTTTCTGGAACAATGGGTCTCCTCCCCAACACACCTGAAATGGGTTATCCAACTCATGGGTTATCCCTATTTGATCACTTACAAGAAGGGTAAGGACAATATGGTGGAAGATGCTCATTCTCGCACAATTAATGACCCAGTTTCTCTTACAGCTCTTTCTCTGCTTGTTCCAAATTGGTTGCCATATGTTCAACAGGGCTCTCTCTTCTATGAACTCCATGCTACTTCATCAACAAGGCACTTTGGGTTCTGCAAAATGTATGACCGGGAACAATGTAACTTCTTTTGGCAGGGACTAAAAATGACAATTCAACAGATGGTGGCTGACAATGATATTTTCCAAGTCAACATGGGTGAAACGACACTCCTTTCAGGATTGCTCAAACCCTTGCCCATCCCTACACAGCTTTGGCCAACTATTTCTATGGATTTCCTGGCAGCGCTCTGGTGGTACAATACCACATCTCAAAGGACACCATATGAAGCAGTCTATGGAAAAACACCGCCAGTTCTTCTTCCATACATCCTTCGCAGCTCCCCAGTTCAGGAAATTGACTCGGTTCTTCGAAACCGTGATCAGATTCTTCCCATTCTGCAGGACAATCTTCACATGGCCAGAATTCACCTGAAACAACAAGCCGATCAGCACCGTTCTGAGCGCATTTTCCACGCAGCTGACAGGGTTCTTCTTCATCTACAGCCTTCCAAGCAATCCTCCTTGACACTCCGAAGGCGTCGGTGGCCCGAAATGCAACCCGAGGATGCTACCGGGGAACTACTCCTTCAGATTCTGCAACAATTTCTCCAACCAAAGCTTTGAGGACAAAGCTTTTTCTAAGGGAGAGGGGATGTTAGGAACCTATGTCAACCCTTCTCTTTACTATGTTAGTATATTGTTGTTGGACGCATATGCTTTGTAAGTCGTCATGTAGTATTTGTTGATCCGTAGTTTATATTAGCCATAGTATTGACCCATAGTATTGGATGCATATGCTTTGTAAGTCGTCCCGTAGTATTATATGTCCCATGGTTTTGACTCATAGTATTGGGCATAGATTTAGTATATAAGTGTGTGTTGAGGTCATTGAAGGCACCGTGAAGTTAATTGTATTGAGCTTGCTCAAAGGAGGTTGCCCCCTCGAAGTGGCCCGTGATCAATAAAAAAGTGATTTTGAGTTCTGTCATTTCTGCTATTTCGCATATTCTTATTAATTAATTGTTGTAGGTGCTTCACATTATTGTTACTTGTTCTCCATGCTAATAACTTGTTCATGGCACTTAACTTGTGATCTATCTGTGTTCATTGACCACAAGTTAAGTCTTCCTCCTTGCAGCAGGGCTACAAGATTCTCTTCTCGGTTGCAAACTATGTGTGTGAGACTATCCAACAATCCTTGCAGGAGGCGTCGATGTGCCTGCATAACCTGTATGATAGTAAAGCATTTCCAAGACTCCCAGCCATGTTTTGCGTGCAACATGGGTATCGTCATATAAATAGTTGTGGCTCTTCTCCTATGGACATGCCTCTCGTTATTCCCTTCCTGTGTAAGCATACCTTTATAATGAATATGTTATGTTCAACATTTTCCACTCCCCCAATGTTTATTAGCTGTTGCTGAATAGAATTTGGTGGCGAAGGGTGAGTATGAGCGTTCATTCTAGCTCCCTCTCTGACTTGTGAAAGTATGTTATACCAAATATTCCCTCATGGAAATTGTGATCTAGTAAGTTTACTTCAGGATAATAATGGTTGAGGGCTTTAGAACACGTAAATATAATCATTTAGCGTCCAACTTTAAACATTACCTAGTGCAATGACAAGATTAGCATGTTGTTTGAAAAGGTCTTCGAGTATGGTTTCTAATTATCATGAGTTCTTGGCTCATGATAATTATGCTTGGTACAACCAACAAAGTAGGATCTCCGTCATTGGCAGACGAGTTTAAAACTACTAAAATACTAAGACTAAGTTTTTGAATGGGAATCCTCGTAACACATTGTCCCACTTTTAATCGTTTAGATTGCGTCGTTGATTCTGATGCTTCCCGTGATAATTGCAATGAAATACCATGATATAACTCAAAGGTATAAATGGTCAAATTATTTTATTAATGTAACCTTTGCTTAACTCGACTCGACCTTGAAATTCCTTCCTCCAGCTTTAGAATTGTTTTTTAATTTTAATTTTATGTTAATATTAACGGGACTCATAACAAAGCTCTTTTTATCATGTCGGGTCGGCACACGGTATTCATTTTTGTGTGCCCACTAAATTCTGGTTTCTTGAGGTCATTTGATCATCCTTTGACTCTCTACCATACGCTCACTAGATTGCAACATTGATAGTCACCAAATTTGGCGATGCAAATAACAATTAAAAGCCCAAATTTAACTCATCGAGATTGCCCGTATAGTGACCAGTTTGATAATTTTGACCATCATTCCTTATTTATAAACTTCCACCGGGGATATCCCTATCGGTTATGTGGTGAAAAAAATCCAACATGAACCCCTTTTGATTGAAGCTTTGACAAAGTACTCGCATACCTTGGACTTTCCAATGATTTAGACAAGGCGTGATCTTCATACAAAGTTCTCAATCAAACGTAATGTCGCATATTTATTCAAGAAATAACCTAGGAATTGGCCACGAGGAGCAAATCTAAAGTGGCAAAATAAAGAGACTCGGGCATTCCATTAAAATATATACCTCATAGATTTATAAAAAGGCACTTGTGAGGGTTCCATCTTTGGGGTCAATTGGGGTTTCTTTTTAATCAATGTTAACGATTGAGGTTAGGGTTGGGGGGAATATATATTTTTTCTTTTGGGAATATTAATGGCAACAAAAATAATGAAAGATAACTAGCAAATCCTAACCATGGTGGATTTTTATCGGAGGACACCTATTTAAAAGGAAGTGGAAATATTCGGTGGCCAAGACGTACTTGAATAACAATGACGAAACTTACCAAGACTGAAACATGAGGCAAATGATAATGTGCATGAAGAAATTAAATATAGGCATAACAAGGGCTTCAAGCATAACTCTAGGCTTGAGGAATAGTAGCATGATGACATAGCTAGGAGTGTTTTCCATTGAGCTCAAGTTTCGACACTTCAGAACCTTTTTGATGTTGGAAATCAACAATGGGGTTTTGGACAAGTTCAGGGAAGAAAATTCATGCCTTAGGCCATAAAATAAGCTTCTAGACATCTAGACCCAAGAGCACCTCCTTGAACCACCACAAATGATATCCTAATGGTATCCTTGGCTTTGAGTGAGGATATGGTCATCATTACATTTTTTTGAGTAGTAGGCTTGGGTGTTGAGAAATTAACCATGGTCGATGGAAGAATCTTAGGAATGATGCTCATTAGCTAGAATTTAGGGATCAATGCCAATGAATAACATGTAGAAACACCACATATGATATTTAAGTGGGATCTTTGGCTTTCAATTGGGGATATGGGAATCATCGGTAATTCTTTAGCAATAGATATGGATCTCAAGGCCTTACACATGGTCTATAGAGGAAAGTTAAGCCTTGGGCCTTGAAGGCATCATATAGGCATCTAGGTCCCATAACAACACATTAAACAACGCCAACTAACATTTCCATGGTATCTTTGGCTTCCAACTAGGGATATTAGTCCCACTAGGACATTTTTAGTACTAAGTGTATGTCTCAAGGAATTAGATAGGTCAATGGAAAAGAACCAGTCCTTAGGCCCTAAATAAATATGTTATGCATATGGGGCCATTTACAATGCCTCCAACCACCGCACATGACCTCCCAAGGGAATTATTTCCTTTTAAGTGGGGATATGTGTGCTATTATCATTTTTTTAGTACTAGATATGGATCTCAAAGACTTGGACATGGTTGATTGAGGAATCTTATCCTTAGGCCCTAAATAAATATTAAAGGTGCCTAGTGCCAAGAAGGACACATTGAAAAACTACACATCGCTTAACAATTCCTATTCCTAGGTATGCCAATACCATTAAGTTGTTTTGAGTATTAGGAATGGGTTTTAAGGCTCTATACATGATTCAGGAAGGAAACCTATGCCTTAAGCCCTAACGGAATATTTGAGGCATTAAGGGCCATGAACAATGTCTTGAAGCACCACACATGACCTCATAAGGGTATCCTTGACCTCCAAGAAAGGGTGTTAATAGTTTTAGAAGGTTTTGAGCAATATATATGGGTCTCATGTCCTTAACATGGTCAAGGGAGGAAACCCAATCCTTAGCCACTAAAGGAAGCTTCTAGGCATCTAGGACAAACATGATGCTTCCAACCACCACACATGACCTCCTTAGGGTATCCTTGTCCTAATATTTGGTATATATGAGTGGGGATAACAAGGACAATAATAGGTACAAATTTTAGGTCCTTTGATATGGTTGGGGAAGGAAACTCAATCTTTAGGGCCTAAATCAAGCTTCTAGGTATCTATTTACAAGAATAACATCACAAATGACCTTATAAGGGTAGATATGGCTTTAAATGGGGGTAAGTGTGCAATTAGGAGTCTTTTAGTACTAGGTATGAGACTTAAGGTACTAAACATGGTCGAGGGAGAAATTCTAGGCCTTATGTTATAAAGGAATCTTTTAGGCATCTAAGGCTATGAGCAATGGCTATATGAGTCAGTCCTTGGTTGTCTCCACACAACTCACGTGATATTAAACTTCATCCAAAGTACCATTGAGTTCAAAAAGTATTACCCCATGTCCCCCACATTATTTGGAATCTATATTAATGAGTTGGAGGATTTTTTCCATGACAATACTCAAGATAGAAACAAATGCCTCCTTCACCAGGTCTTGATATCTATTCTAATTTTTGCAGATGTTGTGGTTCTCCTATCCTCAAACTCAGCAGGGTTACAAAGAGAATTGGATTCCCTCTCTTTTTTCTATGATCTTCGATAGTTAATGGTCAACCTAGATAAAATTGAGGTTATGATCTTCAATGGGATGAATACGACCCTCTCATACCTACATTTCCTATTCACAGGGGAAGATATTGAGATAGTCAACACCTACACATTCCAGGGTATGAATTTATCAGGACACTAGTTGAGTTTGTGATAGGACCTCCAGGCTTGAGTCAATAAGGGGCATGGATCCCTAGCCCTCCTTGAGAGACATTGCTTCCAATAGAATCTTTAGGACATATCATCTAAGATGTCTATCCTGGACTCCCTCTACTAACCTATTTTGCTATATGGTTTGGAGATTTACGGTCCTAGTATACTCGAGTCTGACTGGACCTCTGCTAAGAGGGTCCAAACCCTTATCCTCCAATGCATAAGAAGATGTAAATAGGTAGTCCCTCAACACATCATCTTTGTAGAGTTTGGCACCCAACCCTTCCAGCTTGAGACAATGTTTAGTTTGATCTCTTTTGTGCATTAAGTCTAGATATTTTCTGACTCAAAGAAGGATCAATACGGGTACCCATTGTTGGCGTATTGTTCCTCAGAGATTATTGCCTCTTCTAGTTCCATAGGCCACGCTCCATGTTTCCTATTGGAGCTAAGAGATGGAATTATTGTTCAACTATAGTAAACCCTCCGCCATTGGATACATGCCCTTTGAATCCCTCTAGGACAGTGTAGGGTAGGATTCCATAGGATGTTGGTAGAGGCTGACCACCAGATTGATCGGTCAGATAGGATTTTCCATCTTTGTCATATTGAGAATATTGAGACCGAGGATAATTTTATTTTTCGCTTCCCTATCTACCACGAGATCATAGGGAGGTTCAATTTCTTATTCAGAGAGCCCCAAACTCTCTCCAGTTTCTTTAGATTCCTATACCAGAGATGTTTGTCCCTTTACATATAGGAGGCCTCCAGGTTTCGTTCTCAATCAACCTCCAATCAATATATCACTTCCTTTTTATGGCTCTCCCATCTATTCAAAGCACCAAGAGATAGACATATAGAGGCTCAGGCCCCAACCATAGGTCAATATGGACTTATAATACCACCCGCATTTCATAGAGGTATCAACAGAACTGTCGGTCCAGATCTCACACCAACAAACAACGAAGATCATCTAGAATCCAGTGGTAAGCCTCTTTCTCCAGGAAGCATCAGGGTGTGCCGTTCATCTCTTATTCCTACACTTCCTCCATCCAACTCTTTATCTTGAGCTTCCTCCATTCGACCTCACATGCTAGGGGAGACATATCCAACAGATCGTGAGACACACACAACATTACTCATTGCAATCATCCAAATCTAGATCCTGGATCAGCTTGCTTTGTTCATCCTTTTTCTCAAAAGGCGTCCCATCGTAGACACTAGTGATTGCTTCTGCATGTTTTAGTTCATTTTTTCTTTCTGCATACTCTTTGTTATAGGAGCCTCTTTAGTGCTCCCACTTTGTGTTGACATCATTGTAATCAATAGTCCCTTTAACCTACTTTAGTGGTCACCTGTTAGACATTAATAAAATTATCTTATCTTATCTTATCTACCCCTCCTCTCTCTCCAACTTTCTCTAACTCACTCTTCCCCACCCATGGCTCTCTGTCTCCCTTCGACTCTTTCTCTCTCTCTCTCTCTCTCTCTCTCTCTCTCTCTCTCTCTTCCCCACCCCCATCTCTCTCTACCTTTCTCTATAGGAGCATGTGCATGTTATGAAAGTGAACACGTGTTTTTTAGCATGCACACATTTTTGCAAGTGTGCACATTATTTTCAAATTCAAATTAAAAAAAAGTGGTAAACTTACGTGTTTCCTGAGTTGGTTTCCTTGAATATAGGTTTAGGATAACAAACCTATTGGTGTGGGCTGTAAATACATAACAACTTACATTTTTCAATATAACTCTATATATCTGTATTTAAAGTTATTTTTTTATGGGCTAAACACATTTGTTGTCCTTAAAACTACAGACAAACATAATGTCAACTATGTAGATTCCAAATATATACTTTTTACAAAATATTCATATTGTTCACTATTTTTAATATATTATTGTCTTGACATATATCAAAATATTAAAATACATACCTCTTTTATTTCTACTATAACTTTTTTTCCTTAACCATTTAAAAATAATAACTAGGTGCACTAGTGTAGACTGAGACCTACAATCTAGTGTGAGTGTGTGTGTCAATGTTAAGACCCTTTTACATAGCACTAAGGAAAGTCCTTGTAATTTCAATGATATAATGACTTGAACACACACACACACACATATATATATCTTCCGTATGGAAAATTTCTATCACTCTAAATAAAGAGTGATCATAAACTCTCTTTGAAGGACTACCATATCAAATGCTGAACTACAGAAGTAATGATACAAAATTTTAGTCCCATACCATTTCATCATTTTGACATTATCTCCAAACTTGAATCTAAGTCATGAATCTGTTGTGGCTCGTAATCGTGTTCTAAACAGTTTTCCGACCATCATTATTTACATATAGACAATAAAAAAGGGAAGAGAAATTGTTATTTCACTTTCAGTCTTCCTAAAAGAGAGTCTCCAAAGACCCTTAAAAAACAATCACTTCAGTAATGAATAGTTCTTGTTGCTAATTTTCCATATATATATATAAGATTATAAATTTTGTAGCAAATTTCATTGTTTAGGTACTCAAAAGTAGCACTAACAGAAACATATGCATTATATTTTGCACGAAAAGAAACCATACCAAAGATAAGAAAAGCTGAATTTCACCTAGTTATACATAGTTTCTATACATAAAAATTATATATTCTAAAAGCTAATTCATTTTCCTACATTTCATCTTTTTACACTATATTCAAATTTATTCTAGAAATACCTTGAATTATCCTTTCAAATTAACAATTATTGTTTTTCTAAGTTTACATTGGTACTAACCTGTCATAAAAAATCATATATATATATATATATAATTTTGACTAAAATTGACTATAACAACTTTAACAACTAAATAAGTTTTGTTTACCATGTCAACAATTAGGTTCAACCAAAATTTCCTATGAACAATGATAAGTAAATACTCTCTATTTACTTGCAAAGTACAATGAAATTATTAACGACAATAAAAACACAAAATATTTTAATAATTTCAAAATTATTTTAATAAAACAAACTATTTTAGCCGTAATTTTCGGAAAAAAAACATTGGAATTCATTCCCAAATGTAGCTCATGTCATTATTCTTTCCCTTTCTCATATTTGTCATTCCTAATACTAAAGTGAATTAGCTCATCAAAATAGAATGGTAAATTAAATCTATATTAGTTTGATTTCTTTTATTTATTTTTTATTAATATAATATATTTTCTATAAAGTTTAACCATATCATAATTAATATATAACTTTAAATAACTGCTTAAACATAAAACCCTAATTAATTTAGTGGCCTATCTTCTTCCTTTTTATTTAGAGAGATTTTTGGGTTTTTCATTAAAAGTGAATGAAAAGAAAGATTTTTGGATTTTTCATTAAAAGCCAATGGGAACTTCACTCTCTTTTTCCTCCCTATAATTGCATGGTATTTAGGTCTAACCATCAAGCTACAAAACACTTCAAATTTTAATTTTAAATAATAAACTTGTATAATTTAACCCTCATTTCAATGGTGACTTCGCTCTATTTTTAAAACTTAAGACTAAGATGTAATATTCTTGGGTAATCATTGTTTAGATTGCTCAAAGATAAAGTCATTACATTATTATTTGTTATTATTTCATAATATTAATTTTTTATTTATGAGTTTGTGCTCTCAAATGTTTAGATATTCAATATTAGATGTATTATTAGTTCCTGCTTGCCTGCAGAGCAGCAGGCACTATAGGAATCGATTTCTTCATTTACTATTAGTTCAATACTTTCTCTACGCAATATATCCTAAGTCTTTTGCCGGATTTCGTGATCGGTTTTGAAGGCCTTATTTAGCCTTTTTTCGAGGCAATGGTGTATTTTAGGCATAGAGAAAGGCACGTAGAAATGCACGACAGTGCCATGCACAAGCCGTGGCGCTGGTGGCCTGTCCTGTGGAGACGTGGAAATCTTGAACGCGTACCGTAATGCGTAGCCTTGGATTCCTGTCCCATAGCTATGTGGTGGTAGTGCTACCTAGCATCCATCTCTGTCCCATGCGTACCGATTCCAGACTGGGATGAAGCAGCTTTTGGCCGAGCAGGAAAAATAACTGTATCGCTATTTCTTTACCTTGAATTGTATGCTTATGCAGTGGCATTTCTTCTCCTGGAAGGTGATAATCTGGCACAATTATTTCCTCAAGCTATATATAAGTACCATCCAACTTATAGGTGGAATAAGCATAACCTGTCGACAATCATTTTCTCTTCTCACTACTCTGTTCATCCTCCCTACAGTATGGCTGAGAAACATTAGTAGTCTGGCTTTTATTTCGTCATTTGGTGTTGCTGCCTTTGTTGTGCTGGTGTTTGCAATGGGGTGGGTAGGAGTTTTTGATGGTATAGGATTTTTGACAATGCAATGAAGATTGTTCATTAGAAACAGGAAACAGGTTTGACTGGGCAACATCGTTTTAGAGGTTAGATTTCAAATATAAATTACATTGTAGATTTATGATAATCATTCCTAGTCTCGCAGACAGAGCATAAGCCCGACTGCCCAAATCATCATCATGCCCATCAATGGGTGCATTGGCCGTCATGTTCATGAGAGTTTTCTTGTAATCAGACAGAAAACTCAGATAATTCATAACATATTCGGTAAGTGGATGAATCGTGCCCCCGGGAACCGGGGTCTTTTGAATTCTCTTCCTGGATTGCATTCTCGAATTCCGTCATAATTCCCAGTGCCGTGTCCCCGAGCTGATGGAAGATCATAGACGCCTGTGTCCTTACGCTCGCACACGATTCCTGGGAATAAACGTTGTCAATGTCCGGCATTAGGTCCCATAGAGCCTCATAAACGCTGTCAATGTCCGACATTGGGTCCCATAGAGCCTCAAACATGTCAAGCACCCTAAAAAGCCTCTGGATTGACTTTTCCCTCATGGCCACGTATTCCCCGAGAACCAGAAGCTTCGTGATAGATTCAAATACGACCTCGGCGAAACAGGAATCCCAGCCGTTATTGAGCCTTGTAAAAATCTCTATCACAAAGTCATTTCTCACTCGAGAACAGAATCCTCACTGCAATTCTCATGGACCGTATCCAGTTGTTGATCTTAAATTCAAGGATTTCACATTCCATCTTCTGCATGTCGCGCTTACTAAGCCAAGCCAGTCGACGTCGATTCTGTTGAGACAACATTGAATTACATACTTTCTGGTCATCCCATATATTCGAACGCACTCACTCCTGTACCCACTGGAAACCATGCACTTTGCTATGTTGCGAAGGTCCAGCACGATGTCGAGTCGCATCATGTCGATTTCGCAAATCTCGTCAGCCTTAGAGCTTCGAATCCCACGGCGGCCACTGCTTCTACCGTCTTCGTCCGCCGACCCGTAGTCCAACGAACAGTGGCTCGAGTTGCCGTCGTCTGGTGCCATGGTCGGCTTGACATTGGATGACAGAATTCGGTGAAACTCCTTCTCCATGTGGGCCATCGACTTCTCCGTTAGGCGCTACGCCTGCACCAGCTTGGTTGAGTTGTTGTGCGTGGCGGCAATATTTTTCATGAGATGACAGAGACAGTCCACGACGGAGAGATAGTCGTTGGCTTCTTTTTGGTTGCTCTGGAAAAGCATGGCCTTCGGTGAGTTGGAGTCCCAGCTTGAGATTATCCGGTCAGAGGAGGCCAGGTTGGCCTCCAAATCAGCCAATTTCCCCGGTAGGTTAGAGGGACTTTCACGGCTGATGGAGGAAGGGAGATTGTCGAAGGTAGAGAGCATGTGACCATGGTCATGTTCTCATAAGTATTCAGAGATCTGATGATATGATGTACCATGGCCACTACTCTGTCTTCCTCTCCTCCTTGATCTGCTGCTACTTCCTCTATTTCCATTGATGTATATAAATATCTAATATTGACAGATTACCTGGGATACGGAATTCAATAAATGGTAAGAAAATAGATCTCGGATACTCTGGAATACAACAGAATGGTGAGAACGATGAACTTACAGACCCAGGAATTCTGAAGATTGTCTCTGTTTTTATCATAGAGATCCTGGGTATGAAGCCTAGAGAATATGAGAATGAGGGTTTGTGAAAGAACTTAGCAATTCTATTTAAAAGTGTCCGTCCTAAATACATGAACTGGTGCACGACTCACTGGATCATCACTCCATGGAGCTATTTTTCTATATTGTTGGGAACAAAGCAATAATTTATGCACATAGAAACTCATGCATATATTATATACAAGGCTACGGGTTTCAATGGTGGATTTCAGGTATGCAGTGGCGATGAAGAGCCACAGGAACTCGTCCAACACCTCCATTATTGTTTCTCCTGCACTTAACAACACCTCATGGCTTATTTCCCAGTTGGGTAACAAACGGTCTTTATGCTCGGGGTAAAGCTGAGAAAGAAGAATGGAACGTCGCATGGAGTTTTTTTACAATTGCTCAGAACGTAACTTCTGGCAGTAAGATTCATACACTAGCCACCACTTGTCTCTGTGATGGAGAAGTGCGCTGGTCACTTGCCCTGGCATCATGTGGCTAGGTGGTCACATTTTCTCTTTTAACGAGGTTTACATCTTTTAATGAAGTTTTATCTATGTTATTTTGTATCTTAATTTTGTATCGGAAATCCAACTACTTCACCGCCAACTCACTCACCACCATGAACCTCACCTCCTCGATGCACAGTCCAATAACTTCTACAATGCTAGTGTTTCATGTCTCTATATTTCTAAGAGTCACCATAAGTCCGTGAAGCAATTTATGACTCAAGGTGGAAATAAATTGCCTTCCATGAAATTTCTACTTCATTTAATTAATTGATCCTCCTCCGTTTCACATCACTTCTATGTTCTTTCACAATGCTTTTCATTCAGTTTCTTTGTATTTGTGATTCGGATTGCTAATGCATCTTTGGGCATCAATATAGGTGTTTTTCATTGGTCACTTTTCACTGTTGTCTTGTCTTAATGTTGCTCATATTTAATGGTCCTATGTTGCTATAACCTTCAACACTGACATACTTTATAATCAATATGCATGACTTGCTCACACAATTCGTTGAGGACAAATCTACATGGAACACTTATATTGTGCAATGGCTAATCATACACTTCCTTGCAACCTTACCGACCCCGAGCCATATAAAAGGATTAAATGGTTGCGTTACTTACTATAATCTGATGCATAGTAAATGAATCTAAGTGGGATATAATTGCTTATTTTCATCATCATCAAGTGCCTCTGTTTTAGTACTGCAGATCTAATCTTCATCTGTAGCATAGTATTATCTAGTTATATGCATTTTTTAGAGCATTTGGGAATGAGAACTTTGACAGCGTGTTGGCATAATACGTCTTCGATCTAGCCCTAATAAATCATTATCCTCATCATAAGCAATCAAATACTTTAGATCTAGAGCATTAGTTGATCTCACATTTGGTAATAAGATTATTAGTTGGCGTTCGTTGTTTTTCCATCTACAAATCAGGTCCCTTGTTGTCAAATCATTTGGTAAATAATTGTGAAATTGGATCAACATGTGGTGTCTTTGTATCCACTGTTGGTTTGGCTTGAGGCATGATTCTACACATCAGAATCTCTACAATGAATCCAAGTTACTACTCTTCATTGGGTTGCTAATCTAATCTAGATCTAACATAAACTTAAGCTTCCATTTACCTTGATTGTATTCTCCTATAGTCACTTCTTGTTTCCTTTATTTTTGGCATATTCACCAACATTTGTTGATTCGTTTCCAGCTGACATTCCCAATACTTAAAATCACCATAGATCCAAATCCTAGGCCCTATCAAGCCCCGAAAGGGATCAAATCTCTCGAGGTGAAAATTTCTCCTTGAATAGCTCTCCTTGAGTGCAATATTGAGTCACCTAATCCTAAGCTCTAAAGTCTCTAGTTTCTCCTTGAATAGCTCTCCTTGAGTGCAATACTGAGCCACCTAATCCTAAGCTCTAAAGTCTATAGTTTAAGTCTCATATTTACTTTTTACTTTTTATTATTCTTTTTTGTTTATGGCCGACATAATATTTATTACTTTTTACTTTGTATTATTCTTTTTTGTTTACTTTGTATTATTTTGTTACTCGACAAACACTCTAAAATCTCATATTTCATTTTTACTTTGTATTAAAAGTAAAAAGTAAAGTCTCTAGTTTAAGTCTCATATTTACTTTTTACTTTGTATTATTCTTTTTTGTTTATGACCGACAGAATATTTATCACCTAATCATAAGCTTTAAAGTCTCTAGTTTAAGTCTCATATTTACTTTTTACTTTCTATTATTTTTTTTGTTTATGGCGGACATAATATTTATTACTTTTTACTTTGTATTATTAGTTTTTGCTTACTTTGTATTATTTTGTTACTCGACAAACTCGGCAAACACTCGACACATGTTACAAGATCCCCTGCGCAAATGTTTTATGTCAATTTCCATCTCCCAAGCAACCATAACTAAGTGACATGAATATTGGTTCATGATGTGCATCGCTGTGGAGTACTAAAAAGCTTGTTAGAATCATAAGATCAATAACTTGATACAGATACTATTTTTAATATTGCTTAGAGCATCTCCCCTTGTTAATCTTTTAATTCATAACTAGCACAGTCATAAGTAAGGTGGTCGCTGAACACCAATAGGTATAGCCAACCACTTAGTTTTGTGGAGATGGTTTGTTGTTAAACACATGTTAAACATTAAAATAATTAATATAAATACTAAAGTAACATAAACATTAAACTAATTAATATAAACATAAAAACAAATACTATTTAATAAACATACCCTTTTTCTTAATCACTGCTTAACTAAATTTTATTTAAATCTTAATCAAGATGCATTTGAGCATAACAAGATATGACGACCTTGAAATGAATCCCCACTCATAATATCTAAACTAGTTTTTGCATTCAACTATAAATGTTAATGTTTATATGATTTATGGATGATTATATTTGTGAATCCTTCAAGGTTGAATGAGTTTTTAATTTTTTTTTAAAATAAGAATTGGGGAAATATCAACCACATGAATATAGTTACTTTCCATTGGAGAAGAAATCCAATCAGAGAAATAGGTGCATTGCACTACAAATTGCCTCAAGAGAGCACCATCTTCGACAGAAATCGAGGGTGTATTAGATGACAATCAATTCGCTATATAAGTATTAATTCAATTTTAAGCCTATTTGGTGTCAATTTTGGAAGACTTTGCTAAATTAAGATCATATTCGCAATAGCTAGGTGCTTTATTTTTATTTATTTAAGATATATTCTCAGTTTGCAATTTTTCTAATTACGCCATAGGCGTTTCACTGTGGAGAAGCATAACCATCCATGTTGACTAGATTCCTCACTCAAAGAGCGAATGGAATCCTTCCATGTGGATGGTCCCTCTTTCATCGTATTTCTATGCACTGTTTCCTACAATATGTATCAGCGCATGATTCAGTCCTACGACTTTCTTCAACTCTTCTTTCGTCAACTCCTCTTGGTGAATCAATCCAATATTTGCAACGCGTGATTCAATCCTGCGACTTTCTTCAACTCTTCTTGGGCCTTTTCAATCACTACATGCTTTCTTAGTAGTTCCGACATAGCCCACTCCAACTCCGTCGTGGAGGTTTCTGATCCAGCATGCAGCATATCATGCAGTACAGTGCCAAATTACTGTCACAGTTGCACAAACACATTTAGTTGCATGACTTGATATAGATGTTGAAGGAAGAATCAGTGTTTTAACTTACCAGAAGGAGGGATTTTATGGTATGATCTCGTCCTAGATTGACCTCCGAAGTATTATGTTCAGATATCTCAAGTAAGGCATCCACAAAATCCATGGTTTCCTGCAGATCTTTCTGGGCTAGATGTTCCTCTATGATCTTCTCGTAGAATGCATCTGCTCTCTTATGAATCTCTTTCTGCTGACGATCGAGGCCTTGGATATCCATCCATTCTCAGTAGGGTATGAAGTCTGCAATATCAAAAGCACCCACCAGGGAAGAAAATCCGTGAATCAATTCTCTGAATCCTCTACTATCATATCCCTCCTCGTCTGAATACTTTCAACCAAATGTCATCCTGCAGATTATATTTATACCTGCAACTGACATAGTTTTACTAACATCCACAATGGGATTCGAAACCCTGGCACACTCCTGCAGAAGATAACAGATCATAAGAGAGACTTCTGCTTCTCTTTGCAAGCTAAAGGATTCGAGCCTCTTGGGACTCAATAAATCTAAAACACATATCCAACGGATCTGCCTCCAGCAATCTCCATAGGGAGCGAAACCCATATCTTTGGAATTATAAAGCATGTTTCTTGTAGAACGTGTTGCGGGTCTGCTGGAGAACACATGGTCATGAGTCTTGAGAAACTGTTGGGCTATTTCTGCAGAGGAGACGATCACTGTCAAAACGGAGCCCAAACGCAGAGACATGAGGGGTCCATATCTCTGAGACAGAATCAAAGACAACCAACCAACCGCCCATAAGCATGAAGTTACACTGCCTCTTCATAACGGATTTTTGATGGCGTCGATGCTCGATTGGGCTGCACATGTGCCCTTCACAGCTTAGTTTTGTCTCATACTTCCAATAGATATCCATCAATAGAAATAGGTAGAATGGCACCACGGAGAGCATCAGCTTCAATGCATTTCGAGTGACCGCTACAAATCCCTTCTTTAGGCGATCCAGGCGGGGCATTTTGAGCAACAACAGCATCAGAATACAGAAATGGGTTCCACTGCATCAGCACTCTCCACTCAGAGTCACAGAGGCAGGAAGGGCGTCACTAAGTTGCAGAATCAGTGGGGAAAGGAATTGTGAGCTCATGCGTGCGAGGGAGATAGAGATCCCATATGAAGAGGTTGCGTTCACCTGGGGCTCCTCGCTAGACGCTTCCTGGTAGCATGCATACTGGCGCATGGAGAGCATGCAGGCGATCCTCAAGTGGGCACCCTTAAAGGGCTGGGAGCCCGGGGCGTGGAGAGAAGGTAGAGGCCGCGTGGGAGGCCCGCACTCTCTATCATCTAGAAACGCCATCTTTCACTCTTAAATTCCCCATCCACCCCAACTAGTCGCGAGTAACCGCCACCTTTCCACTCCTAAATTTCCCACTTAAAGGAGGGTACAATAGGTCTTGCCAGACGCCACCTTTATATTTTTATCATATCGATAGGCTATGTGAGCACTTATCTATGGGATATGCCACCTCCTTTATGTATTAAATTTCTCTGCATATCTTTAAGCCCCAGTACCAAAGAAACAAGCGCCTTTTGAGACAAGCTATTTAGTCCAGTTAGTACCACCTGGATAAGCCCGATGGACCACACTAGAGCTTTAGTCCTCTTGTTGGTCCAACATCTTATAAACAAACCTTCTTAATAGAGTATCGTCCATGCACTTTGGTGTAGTGAAGATCGTAAGCTGTATATACATAACTACTATACAATTCTAAGTTCAAAGAGTAATCTAATCTATCATCCAGAGAGGCCACTTTTATGTATTTAATTTACCACAGAGAGTCTTGTCCAGGCACTTTGGTCCAGACCATCTTAAGCTTAGAGTTTTTTGAAAAGATGCCTATTTTATATCACTAGTCTTGTCGGAGCTTATTCAATGGTCTAACAACTTTAACTAATATGCGATATATATATTCTTTATTTTAAATCGTATTAGGTGAACTACCTCTGCTGTTTTGGAGCGTCGGAGAGTGAGATTCAAATCAGTTGTATAGAAAAAAAACTACTGTTAATATACAATATTACCATTGAGAAGTTTTTCCATAGCACCGAAGAGAAACAGGTTTAAAATGCATATATTTACATATTAATATATGATGTCCCCATAAAGACGTTTCACTGGATTTTGAAAAAGAATCCCACCAGGCAAGAGTTGTTGGAACATAATTTCCAAAACCATCTCAATCGCTATTTTTGAATAATAATATTTCCTTTTTCTGAGGTCTGATGATAATTTTTTAAAACACCTCCGGGATCTAAATTGGAGATTCTTGCGAGGAAACCATACCCTTTAATTTTGTTTTTTCTGCCTGCCAGGAGTAGTCATTGCTCAGTTCTTGGTTGATTCACTCCTGAGTCCATCCCTATTTGATGCCAATTACCTTGGTGACTTTCCAACTTTTTTTATGTCCCTACGAGGACATATATGAAATGCATAGCGATATTAATCTTCATGTATGCGAGGTCAATTAAGATATGAGGCTAATGTTAAATTCGGGTTGGAAATAGAGTATTAAGATACATTTTTTAATTATGCAATTTATTTGATATTTTATTGTTCCATTGATGCGGGATGTTGGCCTCGAGGATTGCATCCCACACATGGGTGGTGATATGATGCCATGGTGGAGTAAATGAGGTTTTAATGTGAATCAAATCCATTGGGATCTGCAAGTCGAGTAAATGAGGTTTTGATGTCGAGCAAATAGAGTGGAATCACAACCATGGGGGCATATAATATGGTTGTGAAGTTGATGGACTGGACTTCAAATAAGAAAAAGAGAGCAATGTATCTAATGCAACATAAGAAGAGAGAGTGCCAATTGTAGAAGCACCAACAACATCGATGAGATCTTGCTAACTAACACTCATCCACCTGAGAGGGAGATTGTCCAATTTCACTTTTAGGGATCAAGATCAATCAAGTTAAAAAACAAGTTCAACCCTACAAAATTACATTCTTGTTTTGTGAAACCATGTGGACGATAAGTTTTTGGATGCTTGACTTCTTACGGAAACAGAAATATGGAAATTGGCCACGGGGGGTTCACTCAGTGAAATTGTTACATAGCACCATCGTTCGCAGGATATTAAAGAATATCCCTAATTTCACTAA
Organism: Larix kaempferi; assembly: GCA_027924585.1. Lineage (NCBI taxonomy): Eukaryota > Viridiplantae > Streptophyta > Pinopsida > Pinales > Pinaceae > Larix > Larix kaempferi. The sequence continues at coordinate 17,054,873 of BSBM01000008.1, forward strand.
ATATTGGAAAATCCCTCCTGAAATTGTATTGTTGAACCCCCCTCCCAATATACCTTTCCAATTAAGAAAACCTCTATTTTCACCAGATATTGTAGGTATCCATTTTTATCAACCCATTTTTAATACCCCCTTTATATCATATTATCAAGGTGTAACAAACAGGATCCTAATGCATCTTAGTATAACCAAACAAGATGCTAAAGAAAGTAGTAGTATAATGCTAACAATGATCCCACTAAGATTGTAGGGACGACTGATCAATTTGTAGCAATGGATAGTGTAAGACCCAATGAAATAGTAATGGGGAAGGTAAAATGAGTAAAAGGAAACCCGTTAAGAGATCAATGTAACAAAGAAAGTACAAGATAGATAGTCCAATAGTCAGTGCAATGCTTATAAAAGATGAGAATTACAGATGTTTCAAACCACAACCTACCAATCTACCAATTTTATATCATGTAAATACAAATATAGCCTTAGAGAGCTCATGTTTTTTATAAGCTTAATAAAATAAACTCCATAAAAATACAAAATTGAAACCCTTTCATGGATGGACTTCCCTACCTTCCTATTAAAACAATCATCATTGATGTTTGAACCCAAATGAACATAGAAAAATTCCTCTTACTTTCCAATAACACCATATGATCATGTGCATATCTTGGATTTGGGTCATTCACAAGATTCAATGAATTACCTCTACTTCCTCTACATTTATTCTTGCAATCAAGGGAATTAGAAACATTTAGTTACCTTTTCGTGGGTTAATATATCTAATTCTTTTTATCTTTAAGGGAGAGGAAAAAATATCCATTGTTAAGTTTCAATCATGCAATAGATATAAAAATACACAGATGGTGAAACTTATATGATACCATTTCATGGTAATAATAACATATAATGTATGTAAACAAGGATTTAGATTTTCACCTATGTTCATGTCAGTTCCAATACAATATTAAGAAGGATGCCTTGCATATAAGAATTGAAATTTCAATTATGAATGTGACAAATATAACTCAATCTAATAACTATTCTTAACTGGAAATGTGAAAATGTTAAAGAAGAATACAAAAAGTTGAAATAAATTATTAGTCAAGAAAGATTGATCTAACTTTTCTTGGTTCCAGTGATCCAAGAACGATTGATCTCACTTTTCTTTCTTGTCATGGAACAAGGTCTGATTGAATCTCAATACCCACCTAAACCCCAACCTAAAAAATGAAGAGTTAGATCTTTTACTAGAATGCCTACAAAAATTACAATATAATTGTTCAACTCCAGAATTCTCGATTAGCTACATCTCTTAACCTTGGAGTTGACAAGGAACCAAAAGCACACTCAAACATACTGAACAGTTTCATAGGCTACAACGTGACTTATAGCTAGAAAAGAAACACACTTTGGAAATTGGCCTCATATAGAACAACAAAAGGTATAATGTTACAAGCTTTACTCACTTTTAACACTAGAAAACTCAACCTCAATTACAAAGAAAGCGTAAAATCTTGCATACATATTCATAAGTGGTAACATTGACCTTTTGGACATCACATCAATAACATTCTACATAAAAAAAACAAAATACTACCACCATGGTTATCTCAATGCCACAAAATTCTAATATTGTAATGCATGCTATTCCAAGAATCATACCTCATATCTAAATAACTTCGCCAAGCAACAAAAAGAGTAACCCCACAAAAATAAAACATAGAGCAGAGTTAATAGTAATAGTTGCAATATTATCGAAATTTTAAAAATCCAAATACATTGCAGAATTTGCTCCGAGATCTTTACAAAGACCTTCAAGTCTTTGCTGGAAGAAGAAAGGATGAAAAAAATTAACTAACACATAAATCCATAAAGTTTAAATTAATTATAAAACATTCACATATATTTTTATTAAGCAAAACGGAAGATATGATAAGTCAAAATCATTGTTAAATCAAGAGTATTAGTTTATCTTAAAGATATGATGCTATGTATGATATAAATTGTACTCAAAAGAGTCACCTTCTCCATTTCTAGTACTAAAAAACTACTAAAAGTTTAAAGAGGGCATTGCCTTGAATTTTGAAAACATGTAAATATAAAGTATTTGATCAAATGATCTTGACATCAGCTCTAAATGACCACTAGTATAGAGGAAAGCAAGTTATCCAACTTCCAAAATGTCAATTTGCTTGATTGAAAACCTTCCAACACCTTTAGCCTTGATTTTTAAATCTCGTTGACATGAGGTTGACATCATGAATGACACATGAATTTGCATCAACCCGGGTACCTGTAACAATCAAATCATCATGTGAAATCCAAATCTGTATTGAAATCCGATTTAAAATCATAAGATGGATGGTTACACTAGCACAATATCTATCTTGAAAGCTGAAATACAACTACAAAAGATGAATGGTCAAAGAAACTTACACAAAAAAGTAGGTGGAAAAAATTAGGTTGGTTTATCCCAAAATTCACCATTCGAAGGGTTCACTGCACCTGAGGCCAAAAAATATAAAATCAAGATGGTATTACTACATGAAATCAATAAAAATACAACCAATAATTATTTATAAATTATCTATTAAATGGGAATGAATAAGGAAAAATAAATTACAATAAACTTTAAATTAACCTTGTTGAGATTTCTGACAAAATCAGAAAAAACTTTGTAATCTCTTTCTTCTAATTTGTATGTGTCATTCCTATTGTTGTATGATAAGTTGGCCATTGCTATAACAGATTCAAGTTGTACAAAAAGATGATCTGTCAAATCATACTTGTACAAGCGTTGCCCTTTTATTTTATTGTACCAACAAAACTGAAGCTCAACACCTTCTGGCCTATCCAAAAGATCAATGTCATTATGGTAATCAAACACCCTATTTCCATCCTTCTTTCTTATTCTTTGAACCCTTCCAATGTACCAAGTTCCACAAGAAACACCTTCTTTGGTACTTCGAGAAACACCTTTTCTTGTGGCACGTTCAACTATAGGTATTGAGTTGCTCTCAAACAACACCCCGCAGTCCGATCCAATTCCAAAGCCGATTGAAACACCCTTTTTTGAAGCCCTTTCATCTCGCCTAAAGTAGACCCCATTTCTCACTCTAGTCAACCTATCTTTGGATAATGTTGGATTTCCATTCAACTGACTAACCAAACAAGATTTGAACATATCCTTACCATCAAGCTCTACCACTGGTTTGGTAGTTGTTTTCACATTATCATCAATGGTATCTAAAATTTCATCCAACTCATGCCTCCACTCACTTTCCATTGTTTGCAATTCACTAACATTGAGTATGGATGAAGATGAAGATTGGAATATTGAGTTGGAGTTATTCAGTGTAGAACCATCAACTACTTCATCCACTACTTCATCCACTACTTGGAATGTTGGATAGTTTTGATCCTCTGTCCATGGTTTAAACCACCAAGAAGATTGTGTGTGTCCTTCTGGTTGCATGCCAAATCTTGATAAAAGGTTTTGCGCATCATTCAATCCTACTTTCAGAGCTTCTATAATTTTATCATCTGTAGATATTGGACCATAATCAGATAATACATCATGATTCTCTGTTGTTTGTTGGTGCAATTTATTCCAGATGCTTTCTTGTTTTTTATGAGATTTATTAAAGCGAAGCCCTTGTGGATTTGATTCTTCTTCGGCAACTCTATTAAGAGTTCCAACAGCATGAAGCAAGTCAGTGAAATCATAGGCCCTCTCTGATCCAACCATCCCACCAACTTTGCTAAAGAAGTTCTCACACACATCTGACCCAGTCAAGTGCAATACACATGGCAAGTTAGAGTAGTGGTCTCGAAACAATCTCATCAATAAAACCGCAAAGTGGCACGAAATTTTCACATCCTGATATGCCTCTCTACTAATGAAATTTATGTTGGCATTAACATGAGATTGTTTCCGTACCCAACATAACCATAACAAAAAGAAATGTTGAACTCTTGAAGCATTTCGCACTCTTTCCCAAAGAGTCAAACTATGAGACATAAAAATGTCAATGTAGTCAGCAACAATCATTAGATAAATCTCTGTACCTAGTGTTCTCTCTGCCCTACCACTTGTTGTACTTCTCATCTCTTTTAAACACCTTTGAACATGCCTTGAAGCAATGCGTTGCGCTGAACCCCAATTTTGTCGATCCATCCTCTCTATATCTTCAATTTTAAGCTTGTGATCATCCACTTTAAAAGTGTTATAAACCATTCTGACATGATTAAAACTTACCAACTCTTCTCCAAGGATCAAATCTCGTCGGCCACTAAACAAAGGATTGATTAGCTTTTTCCCGTTGTGTATGTAATCCTGGTCATGTAGTCCTATTACGTTGCCACCATCATGCAACCCAGACAGCCTCCACCCTTCCCAAGGGATTTGATATCGAATACCTTTTGTTGAAGAATAAGCCTTCAACATAAGTTGTCTTCTTCTACTATCCCCATCAAATGAATGACCAATAATAGGTCCCAAACAATTTTCCACGTGTTTCCTCCACATAACTTCTATTTTTTCCCATTGCTTGGCAACAAAATTTGCATCGAACCTATTGCATGTTGGATGAACAACCACAACCAAACGGGGAAGCTTTTCATGTAAAGGGTTTGCAATAATGACACGTGCATAATGACCAATTACACTGTTCTTAAAAGTGTCTGTAATAACATCATAGCCTGCAGCTCCCTCGCCCACAGTCACTAAGAAATGTGATTGGCATTGATGATTTTCTTTATTACCACAAAAACCAACCAAAGTATCACTTTTTGCTACCCACCTAACATATTTTTTCACAACGGTCTCATCTTCAGCAAGGCATACAGGAATCGGACCCTCTATACCATGTTTGGATTTATAAGAAGCATAAACCTTTCCAAGTGCCTCAAAAATGTACTCATGCTCCCCTGGGATATATGACAATGATTTTCTCACTTGCCTTAAAGTTGTAGATATTGAAGGACCATCTAAATTCAAGCTAATGAAGCTATGCAATCTAGGACCCCCCCATAACTTAATCATCTCATAAATGGATTTAGTGGATGCACCATACCTTCTCCCTGCTTTTGGACGTGTCAGGTTGTGAAAGATATCTTTGACAAATTCCCAAACGGCATCTTTACCTTGTAATTTTCCTTGTCTATGTGCCTCACACACATCCTTGCAAAACCTAAATACATCTTTCCTTTCTGTAGATTCGAACAACTTGTCCTTTAGGGACCTTATTCTAATAGAGAGTATAGCAACCTTTGTCCTCTCCCACCAAAGAGCCCTCATTGTTGATCTATAGCTAGTATTTGTAACCCTTGCAACATTTCTGAGCTCAGTTTGAGTCAAAAAGTCTAATCTTCTCCCTTTCCCTGTATCTCGCCCATGTCTTTTAATGGGGCTCCTTGATTCACGATATAAACGCATCCTAAAGTCATCACAGTCTGGAATCAACTTACAAAACTTGCATGTCAATGATTCAAAAGGTATCCCTGTTTCAGAAGCCCTCTGACAATGAATATGCCTATATGTACCATCAATACGGCATTCTGTACCATGATAACATAGCATCCTCTTGGTATGCTTCTCTATGGCCCATAATTTCCCACCCCTTTGATCATCCATTAGGATTTTTGTGTTCAATCTCTCCCCATTTCTATCAATATATGGATACCAATACCCCCAACATTGTAGTATCAAGGGAGATAAATGATCTACAATAATACAATAAAAGCAAATAAATTTGAAGATAAAAAATAAAATTATGTTCAATGTCATATTCAAATTAAATAAGCTTGTGAAATTAACATACCTGAAGTAGAAGGATTTGCACTTGTAGAACCCCTATGTGATAGTGGTGTTGATGATGGGACCAAGAACCTAGTCAAACTTTGTTGGGACTTATCATTGGTAGGCTTCTTGGGTCTCCCAACTATGCCAGTCCTCAACCCAACTGTATTATGTGAAGCCTCATTTGTAGTAGAAATGTGCTTGTTTGATTTCATATGTTCATTTAGAGAACTAACAATATTACCACTTGCTGGTACTAAATAAAACCATTTATTGCACCGTGTAAATTCCACTTTTACTTTTCTCTTGTCCTCGTATCCTGCAAGTGTTGCTTCCACCACTTTGAACAAATTTGGATCTTGTGTCTTGTTGAAATCATCTAGTATTTTGATGGCTTTATCAATCTCAATTCGATCTCCAACCATTGATGTCTTCCTTTCTATGTTACATGAAGGAGTTTCACTACTTCCCACCCTTGAAATGTTACGTTGATGGGCCCTTGTTTTCATGTGATTGTTTTTGAAGTTGCGAAGTGTCCGTGCTGCTAAAGATATTTCCCCTGTTCCATAATCAATACCACAACTTTCACAACGTATCTTTATTTTAGATGTTCCATTTTCTGAATATACTTTAAGAGTAACCTTCTCCTCAACAAACTCTTCCATTAAACTATTCACTTTTTCTTCCCAAGATGCCAATATAGTAGAATCAACACCTATGTTTTGTTCTATCGAATCACACTCAACTTCAACTCTTGCTTGTTTATGCATAGGTTCCTCCATGTTCTCTTCGATGATTTCAACATTTGGTGTTCTTTCCATTACCATTGATTGCAATGCTTCAGTATCCAATGTGTCTAGTTTCCTCTTGATGCCTATAGGTGTTTTTGTAGCTTTCCATCTTTTCTCTTGTGTTTCATTTAAAGTATATCCTTGATTGTTGGTAAACTCAAAAGGATATCCAATGATATTATCAAGCACAATTTCTTGACGGATTTCTGCAAAAGTAGCATCTGATTGACACCTAACTATGCCAAGGGTAGAATGTTCTTCACCAGTTACAATTACAAAGTCGAAATGATTGTCTGGATCCATCTGCATTTCCATCCACATGTACCTTTTAGTTAGATAAAAATGGATAAATATATAAAAACATTTTTCAAAAGATTGGATATAACATACATTTGTCAAAGTGGCGTTGAAACATTCAAACTAAAATTGAATTTATATAGAAGGAAATTCATTGAACTAGAAAAACTGATAAATATTTGGTTTATTCAATAGATAATTAACGACCTCTTGTAGATATTAAATAACATTCCCAATAGATCCACTAGACATTCAACAAATGGGTGGGCCATAATAGTCCCATTCATTGGATATGCATGCCCCACTATGCCATCACACAAGACTTACATATGGAATCTTTCCCCCATAGGCATGATATGATTTCCATATCGATACTTGTAACACAATGGGTAGGTGACTCATAACTGAAGTGTGGGGATTCATAGTGGAGAATGGGGATTCGATGAACCCATGGGGAAGGACCTTTGAGGTGGGGGGGGGGACTTCTTGATTTGAAGATGATTGGGTGAAATCTGAGGAAGTTATGGCAAACCCTAAAAATAGACAAATGTGGGATTTCAGGCTTTGGGAAGGGGAATTGAGGATAGGGTCCTCAGGAATGAAATATGCAGAATGGAATGACAGGGGTTCCCCAAAAATTTCAAGGGAAACAGAGTGAAAACAAGGGAGATATGGGGAAAAAACTAAATTTTATACTCTTTTTTTTCAGACTGGAGCGACTACGGCTCAGAAGGGATCTGAAACAGCGCCGAATGGATTGAAAATCGCTGGATCTGGAACGGCTTGCAAAATGGATCTGAACGACTGGATCTAAAACGGCGCAGCAACGATCATCAACAGTTCAGCTGAAAATAAATATGGACCCCAGGTATGTGCGGCTTCCTAACAGTTCAAGGGTTTCACTCGGCCACCAATGCTGTCTGACGGCTTGCGTATTGGGGCAGTACCCCTCACTCCACGGCTCAGGTAAAACTGATAACCGCTTTGCCACAAACGACAGCTCTTGGTTTACCTCACGGGTGGGAACTAGTCAATCAGGTAGGGGTCGTTGCCCTTTTCGCTGGCAGGTCCTCTCAATGGGCCAGCTACTTCGGGGTTCCTGTGGTACTCCTCATAATGAGTTTTAGGGCTTATGCCCAAGTACTTCCCACAGTTAAGCGGATAGGGATTATTCCCAAATCCGAACCTGCAACAAATGCGAAAAAAAAAATTTGGCAGAAATTCACTCAGCGAGCCCAAGAAAGTGCTCTGATACCAGATGTGATGCACCTGCAACAATTACTTAATAAAAATATGTGAAATAGCAGAAATGACAGAACTCATAATCACTTTTATATTGATCACAGGCCACTTCCTTGGGTGCAATGGGTGCATAGGGGCATCTTCCTTGCTTTGGGATACTCTCTTACAATATTGACATTTCTAACCTTTTAACTTGTCACAACTATGACAATCTAGAAATGATTTTCTTCGAGTTTTTCAAACACATAAATATAATTTTAAAGAAAACCAAGTGATTCCTTACATTTTTTGAAGTCTATATACTAAAGTGGGATGTTAATAAGGTCATCATTATCTTCATCAAAGAATGTGTGAATAAACTTAATCTTCTAAAAGAGGAGGCTTGAAAGTACATAAAATATATAAATATGCAATGTATTTTTTAAGAGAATTATTGCAAAAATAAAATACAATTAAAAACTAAGTAGATGTATCACAATAGTAATAAATTAAATTAAAAAGAATTAAAATGTTTAAAAATACATAATAATAATAATAATTCTACCATAATAATAATAAACTAAACGAAGTATATATATATTAAAGAATAAAGTAGGATAAACCCATCTAAACTAAATCATATTTTAAAAAGATGTGTTTAGATTTGGATCTCTCTTCTTTTGTAATAGATAATTAAAATAAATTCCTCTCTAGTAGGTCTCCTAATTCTACTTGGATTCTTTTAGGCAAACAACATACGTGCTTTGATTCTATGATCTTCCAACACAATGCATATCTTACTTATTTTCCAAAATTACCTTGTTCACAAGCTAAACACAAATTATATTTATGTGATATTCCTTGTCAGCAAAGATCAATGTAAATCATTCTATCATCTATCTCTTCATATTCTTATTCAATTGTTTATTAAATACCTTATGAATACGTAACAAATCCTATATGAATATTTATGTGATATTCCTATATGATATCAGCGTTACAAAATATCCTATATCCTATATCAATTCCCCATAGGCATGATATGATTTCCTTTTCGAGACTCATAATACAACGAGGAGGTGACTCATAAATGAATGGCGGGGATTCATAGTGGAGAATGGGATCTGATGAACCCATATTAGGCACTAGGGGAAGGACCTTTGATGTGCGGGGGGACCTTCATGATTTTATGTAAAAAGGTCAACACCAAAAATTTCCGCAACAAATGGTAAGAACTTGGCACAATAAATCTCTTCTGGTGAACCCGTCTCTCTTGTATAACGGTAACATGGGGTAATTATCACTCTAATTCAGTTTATCATGTGTTCAATCTTTCCCTGCCGCTTGCCTTCTGGGGATCATTCCGTAAACCCTTCCTTAAACATGACCCGTAGGGGGCTCACCTGAGGTACGAGGGTGAGGACCCGGAGGGACATTTATGAGGTACGAATACATGGGGTTGCAAGTAGATAAAAACAAGTCATTTATCATTTCCATTTCCCTGTCAATTGCATAGTCACACTCTCTATAGCATATGGCGGATTTACTCACAGGGTGTCCTTCCTTGGCGGACTAGGCAACTTGATGACGTGTCCTTGTGCTTGGTGGGATTGGGCTTGTAAACCACCTGGCGTACTACATATTAACAAACCTTTAGAGACTTAATAATCCATAAACTACTTACTTTATAGCATTGCACAGACGTTCCAACAAAGAAAGAGCAAGAGCATTCATTCATTTAAGAGGACCCGCGTTCGACAGAAGCATTCACGGGCTAAAACTCATAACTTGCTGAAGGGAAAGATTCTTAGGAAGTAGGCAAGGCAGGCACTCTTCCTATTTACTTTATTCTACCTTCCCTTCAATTAAGTGCAACCGATTTGGAGGTAGGGCGGGTACAACGGACGGGAAAAATGACAGCTTGAGTTAGTTGTGTGCGTTAGCCATTATAGATCCATCGTTACCGGTTCGACGTGCACAGGATGGATAATAGGATGGATTTTTTTGTACTTTATCTGTTGCAGTACGTTGGGATAGGAATTGTTCTACGTGCTTCTCTATTAACCGTGCCCAGGAAGGTGGGTATACGCGTGTGTTACCAGTTATACGTTAACAAATATTCTATTTGTGTTAACCATTTATTAGCCAACATTCCCAGGATAATTCAAATAAGCATAAGTTGAACCAACAGCATTTGAATAAGCGGTCGAAGGAGCAGTTCCAATAGCGTAATAGAGCCTTTGCTCAATGGGGAGAACTCCTCTATATTCCAAAGTATAAATAAAGGTAAGCATCGACATCAACACCTGGCATAAACACTTGGATCGCCTCTTGGCAGGATGGAGTAGAAGTGAGTATCGGCATATAGTTAATAAACACCTGAGGAGAAGACAAAGTAAAGACAACGCCTACGAGTACTCCTTCCACTCCTTCCGCTTACGCCTCCCTTTACTTCCTTCTACTTATCGCTTTTGCGCCATTGGATTCGACGGCCCCCGTGCAGTGAGGGGTTAACTGTGGAACGGTGAGGGCAATATCTTACTATGTTTTCTGGTGTATACTAGGGAACTAAACCAATATCACGTATGACACCAACATGTGGCTCAATGTATTCTGTTGAAGGGTGAAAGGTTAAAGGCTTTTTATGGTGTAACTGACTGGGCGTGATTCAAAAACTTCGGGCAGTTTTTGTTAACTGGGCTACTGTTGTCGTAACTGAGTGTTATTGATAAGTGATTCTAGAACTGGGTGCTATTGGAAACAACTAGGTGATGATAACTTCGGAAGGATTTTTGCCTGAACGAAGATGTTATAGGCCATAAATTAATCGAGTGTAGTTACCATAATGACGAACAGATGGACGAACAACCAACATAATCATTCAGCAATTTAAATATTAGAAGAAGGAAAACTAATAGCGTTCAATCAGATCTACAAAGCTTTCATCTAGGGTATACTATCGAAGTTTAAAATATTCAAAGAGTATAAAGAACGATATACAAGACCTCAGTTTTTCGCCGTAGTCTTATTGAACTGGCGTAACCCTTTCTCTATTCTCTGATCTTCTCCACTGTCACATTCTTCGCCAAGATCACAACTCGTCCTATGCAAAACTCTTCCATTACTTTGCTAATCGTAGAGATCTCAACCTTCCTGCACACAGAGCTCCTTCTTTTTCGACATGCCTCACAGAGATCGCGGTTTAGCTATAATATCATACCTTCTAGTGATAAAGAAGAGCAAGAAAATTACAATATTTTTTGAACATCGAGGTCAAGGCCTTTATGGTTTAGGTACAGCGAGAAGGTTTGGACGAGACACCATCAGATCGATGCAGATCACTTCCTTAACGTGGATAGCAGCAACATTAAGTGGTTTAGGTACAGCGAGAAGGTTTGGACGAGACACCATCAGATCGATGCAGATCACTTCCTTAACGTGGATAGCAGCAACATTAAGTGGTTTAGGTACAGCGAGAAGGTTTGGACGAGACACCATCAGATCGATGCAGATCATTTCCTTAACGTGGATAGCAGCAACATTAAGAACCGTCACTTCCTTACCAGATCGAAGCAGATGGATAGCAGCAACATTAAGAACCGTCACTTCCTTACCAGCCCGACCTCTTCGGTGATTAATTCGATGTATAAGGCTACAGGTCTAAGTCTATGGGGTAGGTACTTGGTTAAATGGCTTAAAAAGTAAGGTCATCCTTATGATCGGAGGTCTAGATAGACCAGAGGCTGTCAGGAACCCTAGCTGGTACCAGCATCATTTCTCTATTTTTAATCTCCACGGACCCCAAGGGCTAGATACGTAAGTATAAGTTTCTATTTTTTAATCTCCACGGACCCCAAGGGCTAGATACGTAAGTGAATGTTGTATAAGGAAGTGAGGCAAAAGCTTGAGAAGTTATTGGCTTTTTCTCTTTTTGAATAAGAGACAAAAAAATTTGAGTTTATTGCACCTGAAATTTTATAATGGCTTCAATATAATTTCAAATCCTTTAATTGCTCAAACTTGGTGAGAAGACATATTGCCTTGGGACTTTGTTGGTTTCACATAGAGAATGGATTTTCTAACTCTTCCTCTTATATTTGTTTCAATATTTCTTTGTTGTATCTATCTTGTTTAAGATTTTGCAAAGTGCATGAATATCCTCGTTCTTTAGCTCTACGTATATTTGGCTCTCTCAAGTGGACTTTGTAGAATTTATGTGTCTAATCTACGATTTGTTTAAAGTTTGATATCTTAGATATTTCACAAATGGAATTTGATATCCTTCTTTAGTTGGCTTTCTTATGGAGGCACGTGGTATTTTGATCTCCTACCTTTAAATAAAGTTGTAAGATTTAAGATGCCAACATTCCTCATGTTGTGTTTGGGATTTAGTTAGATGAAGGTTGACTTTCCTTTCTTCATTTATAAACAAAATAGTGTATCCTCCTCCTCCCTCGATAAAGTGTATGTGTGCTTAGTGGTTTTGATTTCACAAAAATATTAGGGTAAGGAGGTTCTTATGTGTGAATTTTGATCCATTCGTTGATATCAAATTGTATCCTTTTCAAATTCCTCAATCCACCATAATATATGCAAGCACATGACCATAGGGGGCTTACGGTGTTACTCTATAATGGCTCATGTATACTAGATTAATGTTTCATAGCTAAAGATGCAACAGGGTGTCATTGTAATTCTTCATTAGATTACTTGTATAACCTTACGGGTTAGGTGTATCACTAGGAATTTAGGTAAGTGGGACACTCATTTCATATCATTCACAACATTTTACCAAACCAATTTTTATCCCATGTCATTCACTAGCCATTTCACCCATTTCCATCGCGTCCCCTTCCTTTATAATAGACTCTAAGTGCCCAACCAAGCAAGCCTTCCTTTCCATCCAACCAAAAGGTCTTCTTCTGCCTGTCAAATCCACTCCATACCTTACCTTTTGAATTTTGGTACAATATCACCTTCTAGGTACCATGCACCTTTTTGTCTGGTCGAGCCAATATAATATTGATTCGTACATTTTCAAAATATTTTTAAACTATTCTCTATAATTGATAAAGTAACTAGGGGAACTATTAAAGACAACAAATCCCTTTATTATTAAAAATTCAGACACTATGAAATAATACATCAAAATACTTATAATTTTGTTGGCCATATCCCCTTCTTATTTAATAGAGATTTAAACTATTATCTATAATTTATAAAGAACACAAAGACCTGTTATTGACAACAAGTCTCTTTATTAAAAATTCAAACACTATGCAATAATACATTAAAATACTAATAATTTTGTTGGTTGTTTGACTATGTTTGACTCTATATTGAACTTTGATTTCTTATAATTATTCAAGGAAGATTCAATTCGAGTAAAACCAGTGCGGTTATCCATCATGCATGGTTCCATCCACCAGCCATTAACATAGTGCATGCCATATTATATAAAGGCATTGCCACTAATTAACCATGAAGCATATTAGACCTCTAAAGTGAATGAGGTTACATCCGTGAAGCATATAAACCAACCTATAGGATTATAGGTCGATAAATTATGGCCTTGTGGCCTTATTGACTATTATGGGGTAGATAGGAGAAATTTTGTATTGGCATGTTTTCAAGTTAATTAATCTTGTATGCACACAAGAAATTAAACGTAAGTAACCATAATAAAACATTAACAATACCGAAACATGGATATTGTATATGTATATGTAGTAAAACTATTTCCAAAGAAAACTAAAAACACGTAAATGTGGTGAAACAATTTCCAAGAAAACAAATAAACATGCTCGACTTTGCAATTGTGCAGTAGGACATTATGGAAACTGCTATCTGCATAATGCATGCACAATCACAAATGCAATGCCCGAACATTCAACCTAGATTGATAAATGTAACGTTGTTCTGGTACACTAACCCCATAGTTATGACATAGAAATATCCATTAACCACCCAGTTTTTAACATGCTGACACTGAAATGTGCACAAAATTATACAGAATTTTACATTTAATACATCATTTAAATTTTCCTTTCAAGAAAAAGTATGGTAATGAACTGATGCATGGGGATTCTTGAAAACAATGAGAGAAAGTAAGACACCATTGAATCGATGAAAAATAACCCTAGCACACCAAGCCGGGTAAAAATGTGCCATTGGGTCAAGTCAAAAATTGTTTACAATTTTGTTGTTGATTTTTCCTGTGTATCATCAATCATGTGAGACTAGTGAAAGTCGGCTTTTATATGCTGATAAGTATTTTCCGATTAATATTTTCTATGGGTGACTAGGGAATATATAAACTACTATTTTAATTATTTTATGTTGTGAAAATTCTCATACTATCCTAGAGATTTCAATACCATGCTCTGGTAACTTACCCCAGGTCGCATCATGCATATCACGCTTTGTTATTGGTTATTTATTAATATATTGGGATGGTTTTACACACTGTTGGAAGATTCACAATCTCTTATATAAACAAACAGACTGCCTCACTCTATTATAAATAAATAAATACATAAAAAGAACCGATATTCCCATTGAAAAAATAAATAAAAATAATCGAAATTATGATTAATTACCGAGGAAACTCCCCTTCGCTGAGAATCTATCGTAGGAAACAAATCTTATTATGCTACCGTGAAACGTTTTACCTGTATGACTGTAGGGAGTATGCTCAATTTAACCCAGTCCTATACTCGAGGGAGAGAGATAGAGAACGTAGTTACGAGAATAAACAGTAGAGGATTAAAACTACGTTAGCACTACAGATTCTATGAAATATAAAAGCGAAACACAGTAAGCGAGAAAGTCAACCAGGTTAGAGTGCTGCGTATAACTCTCTAAAGAGAGAATGAAATTACAGTACATGTGCTAACCCTGGTTACTCCATTTTTGTTTAGGTCAAAAACTACTACTTTTATGCGTTTAAGTCAAATCTACAATACAATATATAAGGCTGGTGAACTCAAAATATATATATATATATATATAAGAGAATCAAGCCATTAGTTCAAGGACCCTAATCTTGGTTACTCCATTTTTGTTTAGTCAAAACTACTACATTTATGCAAATCCTGGTTACTCCATTTTTGTTTAGTTAAAACTCATACATTTATACAGTTTAAGTCAAAAACTACAATACAACATATAACTAGCAGTCACAAGTAAAGTAAAGTGGCAGGGTTAAACACTTAATCTTGTGTAGATAGTCAGTTGTTAGACAAAGATTAAACATTAAACTAATTAATATGAGCCTACAACAAATGCTATTTAATAAACATAATCTTTTCTTATCCACCTCTTAACTTAAACTTATTTAAATCTTTCTTAATCAATATGCATTTAAACTTATTTAAATCTTTCTTAATCAATATGCATTTGAGCATAACAAGATAACAAACATTAAATGAATCTCCATTGTACACTTGCTAAACATGTTGATCCACTCAAGAAAATCCAAAATCTCAGATAATAGCTAAACACATATGGGTGTACACATATATTTATCATACTCTAAAATTATTAATCATAACCCTTATAGCAGGAGTTACCAAGGGATAGACAACTCAACAAAAATAAATATAAATATACAAGAGGATCGAGGAATCGGTCAATAGGTTCGACCGATTCGTATTAAAACTTAAACTCTGATCGTTGTAGAGTTGACAAGTTAACTACTCATTAAGAGCTCATATAATGCGAGTACAGGTTTCAAATCTGACTAGAGTTGGGTAGAAAACTCACCATAATTTATATCAAATAAAGAAAATACCAAACTATTTGAAACGGAGATGAGATGGAGCTCAAATCATGAAGGGAAGGGAAATAGGAAATAATTGTACCTATTAACCTGGTTAAATAGATTAGTAAAAAAAATTAACCAAAATCCAAATCTTGTAATTTTAAAAGTTTCATCAGGCTATTGTAGGGAGATGTTTAAATATATAAACGGCTCCCAAGGGTACATGGAAGATCCAGCTTAAAAGAAAAACAAAATTTACATTGCTGTCAAGCCATCTGAAAACACCAAGTGTTAATGGTGGTCACCATTACATCTCTCTCTTCATATGCAAATAAGGGTAACCGAGGGGGGTTTCAACCCAGAGAGCCTTCACGAGTAAACAGAGACATCCCTAGTAGAAATTTCGAATTCAGAGGGCATATCCAGCCTTTAAAATATTTAGTTATGGAGAGTGTGAGATAGCAAGTCCTAACTATGCCAACGGCTGCCAGACTCAAAACTATACTCATAACTATACTATTTATTTCTGACCAAATAAAATTTCGAAGGGCTGCCAGACTCAAAACCCTGAGAAATACTATATAAAACAATAAGGAAAGACCTAATTTCAGACAATAAGAAGGCCTCTAAGGGATAAAACCAGGATTACCTGATTGCAAGCATAGATCGAATAAGATTTGAGTGTAAGAGGAAGATCTCCTTGCAAACCCTGTAAAGAAAAATGTGGCTAAATAGAGAAGAACTATGATGCTTGACTGAAACTGAACTCTAGCAACAGGAGGACGTAGTTGTAAATATTTACCTGTGTATAGGTAAGACCTGGACCTGGAGGACACCCTATCCACAGAATTCTACAGTCGCCCCAGTGCAATACTCTATATAAACATATTTCTTCAATCTTTGCCGTGCTCGACAGCTCTCTATATAAACACAATATGTTGAAATAGGGACGTGAGCTAGACTGTAGCTGTCTGTTTGGGTATGGAGAGGATGCCACCGCGTCACATCATCACAACGCAAAACACAGCTACAACTTCGGCTTTTCCATGCATGTACAACAGCACATAGAAACGTCTGAATGAAGGAACGCCTGCACCGACATTATCTTGTGTTTGGCAGATTCAAGTGCCTTGAATGTGTCTTTTTGGCTTTTAAATTTCCATTTAGTGCATTCTGGATTCGTAATGTGAAGAGAGATTTTTTTTAAATATGAATCTCTGAATTAATGGTGACAAATTCACTTACCTTAGTTATCTTGAGGTGACACATTCACTTGCCTGAGATATCTTATCGACATTTAAGTTTCCATTTATCGGGTTCTGGAGTGGGGTTTCGTCGGCGGAAATTCGTCATCCTCTGCAGCGAGGTACAAGCCAATACAAACCTTGTTTCTAGCGTCATTGATTATTAGGCAAGGTTGAAAGTTGAAAGGTACAGTCCATTTGTTCGCAGCCTTGCAGGTGCCGGCATGTCCAAAAACCAGCCCTTTCATTGAAGTGATGGTTAGATATCATTCATATAATAAATCCACATGCTTGAAGTCTGACCCCTTGCCACTGCCATATAATCGTCTGGCTAATTAGAAAAGTTAAAAATAGCTTACACTTAGAAAACGTTATATTTTGGTTCACATTGGTCGTTACAATTGGAAGACCTTGATCAAAGAAATTTATATTTTGGGTGCACTTATGAACATTAATTGTAGCCATTGAAACTATTAGAGATTTCATTAGGCATGCTTCATTTCATTTAAGAAGCCATATTTGTGGCATATTTGGTCATTCAACAATCAAGCCATGTTCGTTTCAATTCAATTCATATGAACGAAGTGTGAACTGATTTAAATTTGCTAGTACAAAATATATTTTAGACATCGACTCTTATTAGTCCCTTGAAATATGGTAATCGATTGGCCGTATTTTTGTAAATAAATAATAATAAATTTTATTTATTTATTTCAATTGGCATTGGCCATCGAGTTTGAAGTGTTATTCCTGTAGACGGCGGAGTTGAAAACAAATGATTATTGTAATATTTTGAGTAGTCCATGACAATGATTTGGAGACGCAATATAATAGCACTCATAACATTGTCACCACTGTTGCACCGACTTACTTTGTGCAAGAAATGCATCTACACAGCCTTGGCTTGATAAGCTAAAAAAAATATAACTTGTCTATCTTGTTCTTCATAATTATGTCCAAGGCATTCTTTTTGGGAGAGACAATCCTTGGCACTGTACCAAGATTCTTCATCTATAAGATGAATGGAATCTTGCCAAGTGTATTGTCGCATTATAAGATTCCTTATCTATAAGACGAATGGAATCTTACCACGTGTATCATTGCGGTTTTGGTTTTATCGGTCGATTTTTTAACTTCTCCTATTTTGTTCTTCACAATCACAAAGATAGAGATGGGATATATTAATATACCAAAAATCTATTGAAAATATTTACACTCCCGAATAAAATAACCCCCAATATTTATATTACTATGTCAAATAAAAAAAACCCCTTGACCCCTTAATACGGGGCAATATATTTTTGAGGTTTTTAAGAGTATTCAACCCCCCAATATGAATGGACGTGATATGATATTGCCTTACCAGTGAACCCCCCGTGAAATTGGCATGGTGAGAGAAATCTTCTGCATGCATGATGTATGCCACATTTCAAATATGGCTCATGCAAGTGATATTTCCATGAATGCCATGTTTCAAATATGGCTCATACACGGTATATTTCATTAGTGCCACATTTTTGCTCTCTTCAATTGCATTGTGAGCACTCTATAAAGGTCGTTATATGTGTGTGCGCCTATGTGTGAATCAAACAATTGCAGGTTTAGGTTTAGTTTTATTTTATTGTGTGTTGTTACATTGGTACATTTTTCAATTGTGTTTTTATACACTAGCATATATTTTAAATTGGACATTTAGCATTAATGGTTTATTTTTATTTTTCTTCTAACCAAAATTTGATATATTAAAAAGTGATTGGGCTACAACAAAAATGTAGCAGTTTGTTCAATGACTTGAGTCCCAAAGATGCTGGTGTAGAAATTAAGAGCCCATTTCTACATATTACAAAACATCTTCATGCCCGAAGAGATTTAGCCATTCTATGCCAAATCTATTTAGCCATTCTATTTAGCCTTGAGGAGTTTCCCATGACCTTGACCATCTAATTTTCTAGCAGTCCCAAGTGGCGCACCAGTTCCTAAATATTCTGCTCATGTGCTTCAATTTTTCATGTTGATTTAGCTTCCTGGGCTCTGTGTTCCCTTCGTTCTTGCACGGCCTCTCTTACGAGTTGATGGAAGTGCTCATCGAACATTCTTTCATTGAACCTCAAACGACGCTTCAAGGTGGAGACTTTATGCCAAATAACCTTAGCTTCTATCGATACCCTATGCACACCATGTTCGGGACAACATTCTGCACTACTGTCACTATTAGCCATTGTGAATTTCTCCACTCGAATCCACCAACTATCAGAACTTTGCTTATAACCCCACCGAGGCTGGGAACCTACATACCAATTCCCCAGAATATTGACGAATTGCAGTTGCAACCAAGACGAGGATCACCTAATTTCAAAATGCCAACTCCCACATCCCAACATGATGCCCCTGTCATTCATCTTTAAGACTACTTTGTTTACATCAGAGCTCGCTTCATTCCTATGCACCTCGATATTTATGTAATTCACCTTCAAGAGGACAGATATGGATACACCGTACCACGCCCTCCAAATTGCACTTGGAAGCTCCACCTACCTACTTGATGTCCCAAGTTCTTCCCACGTTTGAACATCATATCGAAGGGAAGGCATGTATTTGGACTTGACAACTGTGTTGATGAACTTAACATTATTTTTTTTATGGGTTAAATGCCTATGTCTTTGTAATCTAAGATTGTTACAAACTTTGCTCTTTTCCTACCAGTATCCTTTGCTACCTGTGCCTAGGTTTTTGTCCCTTCTAACTTTCCTCTTTTCCTACCAGTATCCTTTGCTACCTATGCCTAGGTTTTTGTCCCTTCTAACTTTCCTCTTTTCCTACCGACGTTCATTTTTACCCCTAAGGGACAAATGCTAGTCTTTATTGTCTTGGTGAGGTGACATGACCAGCACAGGATGAAACTATGGTTGCGACCAACCTCGATATGATCACAACCGGGATATGGTTGGGTATGGCTATGGGGAAATATTTTAGGGAATGTTTATATTTGCTATTGAATTTTTTATATAAAAGAAACAATCATACCCAATAGAATCGTTAAAAACACGATTATATGACCCAGCGACGATTCGTAGCTATAAATAAGGTTTTAATATATAAACATCAATGAAGGCAATTTGGTTGAAGCATGTCGGTTGTTTTTTATTATATTTCCTTCGGAATTCAGAAAATAAAAGGAATGGAAGGTACTTGCGGCAAGTAACAACTAAAAGGAATTTGAATTTTATATTTATTCAATACAAAAACATTAATAACAATAGCTGCGACTTTATATATATACTCAATTCAGAAACAATAACAACTATGGCGGCTACCTGCCCTTGAAACATTCGTCCGTCTTACTTGATACATGTGAATCGTTCCAGTAAATATTCATTCAGTCAGTTGACATGGTCCTTTTCTTATTTATTTAATACCGAAGCCGAGTCACCGACAGGAAATTTTGACGTTTGTGTTGACCAGCAAATCGTTACTAATAATTAAAGATATCACTCAATCATCAAACCGCGTCGTAGGCTGTTGTAGAGTAGAGCAAAGTAGCTAAGCGGTCTTCTTCCATTGAATTCCAAGAATTTTCTATTCCTGAATACAACAGTAACGCGGTAGAGGACTGCTCATGCATTTATATAAATAAACGCTCACATAAACAAGATCTACTAAATAACATGATGAGGAAACCTAGATTTTTCTTAATAAATCTGAATTTTGTGTCCATATTATACAAGTTTAACACTTTTCTTTGAAATTTTAAATTATACTTTTTTAGGTGTTAATTAAATTAGCATAATCACATTTTTTTATAGCCTAATCACTTTTTTAAAAATAATTAATATGCCATTTTCCACCTTTTTTAATATAATGCCAAAATTTTAAGTTAAGTTAACATTATTTTTTTCATTTAAAAACTTCCAAGGATTCACATTTATGTCAATACCACTAGTGGTTTTGTCATAGTACAATTAATAATAATAATATAAATAAGAAAAAAATAAAAATTTATTAATAGAAATAGTTATAGAAGTATAAATGTTATTAGTATAACTTTTTTTAATGTTTGATTTTTCTGAAAAATTTTGAATATATTTTTGAGATGTTTCATTATGGTTGCTTTTGAAGTCTTTATTTTATGGTATTTATTGATGATTATAGTAGGAAAGTCTGGGTTTACTTTCTCATACATAAATCAAATACCTTCTTCGTAGTCAGGTTAATCCATCAAAGCACTTAGTTCAGATGGTGGAAGAGAATATGATTCACATGATTTTGCAAAGTTCTATAAACAACATGGCATCAACACTAGTTCACTATCAAATACACTCCACAACAGAATGGAGTTTCTGAACGGAAGAATCAAACCATCATGAACATGGCCCAAAGTATGCTCTCATATAAAAAGATGTTAGATAATTATTGGGATGAAGTTGTTGCATGTTCAGTTCACTCACTGAATAGATCTCCCACAGTAAGTGTAAAAGACATGATTCTTGAATAAGCCTGGAGTGGAACTAATATTAGTCTCACATCTCAGATTTTTTGGATGTGTAGCATTTGCACATGTACCTGATGAATTGATAAAAAAGTTGGACAAGAAAAGTGAGAAATGTATCTTCATTGGTTACAGTGAACATGACAAGGCTTACAAGTTGTATAACCATGTCACCAAAAAGGTTGTGGTGAGAAGAGATGTCAAGTTTTTTGAAGAAAAATGCTGGAGTGGTCCTCAGAATGCTTTAACAAATATTCAACAGGAAGAAAGTCTAGTACCACCAGATCTACCAATCAGAATGCCTAGACTAGAGGTACAAAAGCAACAACAAGAAGCAACACAAACAAACATTCCACCATTGAGAACCAAAAGTTTGAGGGAGTTATATGAGCAGATTCCTATTGTCGATGAGAAATTACAGTATGATTTATTTTCCTGTCAACCCACATGTTTTGATGAAGCAGTAAATGATGCACAGTGGGTACAAGCAATGAATGAATAAATTGAGGCCATAAAAAGGAATTAGGCTTGGGATATAGTTGATCTTCCACCAGACAAAACTAGTATTGGAGTCAAATGGGTCTATATGACCAAACTAAATGAAAAAGCATAGATAGAAAAGCACAAATCAAGGTTGGTTTCCAAAGGATTTGCTCAACAATATGGTGTGGACTATGTTGAAACCTTTGCTGCAGTAGCAAGGATGGACACCATCAGAGTTGTAATTGCAATAGCAGCTCATAATCAATGGCATGTTTATCAAATGGACATGAAATATGCTTTTATCCATGGCATACGTGAATAATAAGTCTATGTAGACCAGTGACCTGTATAGATATGCAATCAAGGGTCAAGAACACAAAGTGCGCAAGCTGAAAAAGGCCTTGTATGGTCTAAAACAAGTTCCCAGAGCTTGGTATAGTATAATTGATTCCTATCTCATCAACAATGGGTTCAACGGGAGTAGTAATGAGCTCACTCTGTATGTCAAAACAGATGAGCAAGTTAACATTCTAATTGTATGTCTTTATGTTGATGATATGATTTACACTGGAAATATGATGTTGGAAGAATTTAAGACAATCATGAAAAAAGAGTTTGAAATGATTGATCTTGGCCTTATGAAGTACTTCCTTGGTCTAGAATTTAACCAAATTAAAAATGGCATCTTCATATGTCAGCATTTAAGTATGCTACATACATTCTGCAGAGATTCAGAATGGATAATTGCAAACCAGCAGAAACCCACATTGCTACATGAACCAAGTTAAGCAAGAATGATGATGGACTAACAGTGAACTCTACAATTCATAAAAGAATGGTAGGCAATTTAATGTATTTGACTGCAACTAGACCTGATTTGATGTATGTTGTCAACCTGCTCTCTAGGTTTATGGAATCTCCCAAATACTCTCACTGGAAAGTTTGTAAAAGAATTTTGAGATATGTTGCAAGCACAGTTGGTTATGGAATTTGGTACTCTCATTCACTAGACAATACTCTTACAGGGTGCACTTATAGTGTTTTTGTAGGAAATATTGATGATAGGAAAAGCACATATGGTTATGCTTTCCATTTGGGTACGAATCTAATATCATGGGCCTCTCAGAAACAACCCATTGTCAGCATGTCTTCTGCAGAAGCAAAATCTATAGCAGCAACTACAACAACATGCAACACAGTTTGGATAAGAAGACTTTTAAAGGATATGGGACACATAGAAAAAGATCCAACTACTATATTTTGTGACAATAGTTCTGCAATAACATTGTCCAAGCATAATGTCTTTCATAGAAAGAGTAAACATATTGACACTCACTATCAATTCATTAATGAGTTAGTCAATAATGGAGAGATAACATTTTTTTGTGGCTCTGAGGAGCAATTCGCTGACATGTTTACCAAACCATTGGGAACACTTGCATTTGAGTTTCAGAGAAAGCACTTAGGCATTGATAGTGCTGAGAATACTATCCCAGTTAAGATTAAGGGGGTGTGTTAAGAATTGTAATCTCATTGGTCATAAGTACATTAATTAGTTAGTTGGTTAGTTTGACTAGGACACTTTGATGTCCCATAGTATTTTATGTTCCATGGTATTAACCTGTGGTTTATGGCGTGATGTAATCCTATATAAGCTTATGGTTAATAATGAGAAGGTAATGAATATGCCCACTTGTGTTCCATCCTTTTATGTCTTATAAAATTTATCATATTTTCCTATATTCAATCCTGGACTCTCCAACATGAATGATTGAACATACTCCCTCTATGATAAAGAACCTTCACAAGATGCACCTAGTGATCCTCTGCACTTCAAACCCACAAAAAGTTGTTTCCTTGCTTCATGAGAGAATGAGACATCTCTAACCTGTCTCATCACCATTGTATTAGTAATTGTGCTATGTTATTTGAGTAAACGTTTATTTGCGCACTTGGTTACCTTAAATAGTCTTCTCTATGCATTCATAATCTCTGTGGTAGATTGTGCTTAAAATCATCTATCTTTTGGGCGTATCTTCTTGATTGTTCAAAACATGGATCTGTGCAATTGTTTCAACTTGTGAGCATGTCTGTGTTATCGGGAAATGCCTATGTCATCTGTTCATGCTGCTACCTAGGCACCAACATGTCGGTAGGTTAATTTCATAATTTTACTAGTACAGCTACTTAGCTTGTGGCTGGTGAACATCGACAGGTCACAAGTTAAATGCCATGAACAATTGTGGCTGACGAACACCGATAGGTCACAATTTAAATGCCATGAACAAGTTATTGTTACTTGTTCTCCATTCTAATAACTTGTTCATGGCACTTAACTTGTGACCTATCTACGTTCACCGACCACAAGTTAAGTCTTCCTCCTTACAACGGGGCTACAAGATTCTCTTCTCGGTTGCAAACTATGTGTGTGAGATTGTCCAACAATCATTGCAGAAGGTGTTGACGTGTCTGCATAACCTGTATGATAGTAAAGCATTTCCAAGACTTCTAGCCATGATTTGCATGCAACATGGGTATCATCATATAAACAGTTGTGGCTCTTCTCCTATGGACATGCCTCTCGTTATTCCCTTTCTGTGTAAGCATACCTTTATAATGAATATGTTATGTTAAACCTTTTCCATTCCCCCAACATTTATTAGCTGCTACTGAATAGAATTTGGTGGCGAAGGGCGAGTATGAGCATTCATTCTGGCTCCCTCTCTAACTTGTGAAAGCATGCTCTACCAAATATTCCCTCTTGGAAATTGTGACCTGGTTAGTTTAGTTCAGGATAATAATGGTTGAGGGTGGAGCTTCACCTCTTTAGAACACGTAAAAATAATAATTTGGCGTCCAACTTTAAACATTACCCACTGCAATGACAAGATTAGCATGTTGTTGGCAAAGGTCTTCGAGTATGGTTTCTAATGTCATGCAAGTTGTAGTTCTAGGCTCATGATAATTATGTTGGGTACAACCAACAATTCGTTGGCAGACGAATTTAAAACTAGGAAAATACTATAACTAATGTTTTTAATGGGAACCCTCGTAACACATTGTCCCACTTTTAATAGTCTAGATTGCGTCGTTGATTCTGATGCTTCCCGTGATAATTGCAATGAAATACCATGATATAATCCTTTGATAACTCAAAGGTATGAATGGTCCAATTATTTTATGGATGTAACATTTGCTTAACTCGACTCGACCTTGAAATTCTTTCGCCCAGTTTTTAAAATTTAAAATTTTATGTTAATATCATCGGGACTCATAACAAAGCTCTTTTTATCATGTCGGGTTGGCACAAGGTATTCATTTAGTGTGCCCACTAAATTCTGGTTTCCTTAGGTGAGTTGATAATCCTTTGACTCTCTACCATACGCTCACTAGATTGCAACATTGATAGTCACCAAATTTGGCGATGCAAATAACAAATAAAAGCCCAAATTTAACTCATCGAGATTGCCCGTATAATGACCAATTTGATGATTGTGACCATCATTCCTTATTTATAAACTTCCACTGGGGATATCCCTACCAGTTACGTGATGAAAAAAATCCAACATGAACCCCTTTTGATTGAAGCTTTGAGAAAGCACTGGCATACCTTGGACTTTTCAATAATTTAGACAAGGCGTGATCTTTATACAAAGTTCTCAATCAAACATAATGATGCATATGTATTCAAGAAATAACCTAGGGATTGGCCACGAGGAGCAGATCTAAAGTGGCAAAAGAAATAGACTTTGGCATTCCATTAAAATATACCTCATAGATTTATAAAAAGGCACTTGTGAGGTTCCATCTTTGGGGTTAATTGGGTTTTTTTTTAATCAATGTAAATGTTAATGATTGAGGTTAGGGTTAGTTGGGGAATATATATTTTTCTTTTGGGAATATTAATGGCAACAAAAATAATGAAAGATAACTAGCAAATCCTAACCATGGTGGATTTTGATTGGAGGACACCTATTTAAAAGGAAGTGGAAAGGTTTGGTGGCCAAGACGTACTTGGATAACAATGATGAAACTTCCCAAGATTGAAACATGAGGCAAATGATAATGTGCATGAAGAAATTAAACATAGGCATAACAAGGGCTTCAAGCATAACTCTAGGATTGAGGAATAGTAGCATGATGACATAACTAGGCGTGTTTTCCATTAACCTCAAGTTTCGACACTTCAGAACCTTTCCGTTGTTGGAAATCAACAATGGGGTTTTGGACAAGTTCAGGGAAGGAAATTCATGGCTTAGGCCATCAAATAAGCTTCTAGACATCTAAACCCAAGAGAACCTCCTTGAACCACCACACATGATATCCTAATGGTATCCTTGGTTTTGAGTGAGGATATTGTCATCATTAAAAGTTTTTTAGTAGTAGGCTTGGGTGTTGAGAAATTAACCATCGTCGATGGAAAAAGCTTAGGAATGATGCTCATTAGCTAGCATTTAGGGATCAATGTCAATGAATGACATGTAGAAACACCACATATGATATTTAAGTGGGATCTTTGAATTTCAATTGGGGATATGGGAATCATCAGTAATTCTTTAGCACTAGATATGGATCTCAAGGCCTTAAACATGGTCTATAGAGGAAAGTTAGGCCTTGGGCCCTGAAGGCAACATTTAGGCATCTAGGTCCCATAACAACACATTAAACAACAACAACTAACATTTCCATGGTATCTTTGGCTTCTAACTAGGGATATTAGTCCCATTAGGACATTTTTAGGACTAAGTATATGTATCAAGGAACTAGATATGGTCAATGGAAAAGACCTGGTCCTTGGGCCCTAAATAAATATTCTATGCATATGGGGCCATTAAGAATGCCTCCAACCACCACACATGACCTCCCAAGGGAATCATTAGCATTTTTTAGCACTAGATATGGATCTCAAAGACTTGGAAATGGTTGATTGAGGAATCTTGGCCTTAGGCCCTAAATAAACATTAAAGGTGTCTAGTGCCAAGAAGGATGCCTTGAAAAATACACATGGCTTAACAATGACTATTCCTAGGGATTCCAATACCATTAAGTTGTTTTGAGTATTAGGCATGGGTTTTAATGCTCTATACATGAATGAGGAAGGAAACCTATGCCTTAATCCCTAAAGGAATATTTGAGGCATCAAGGTCCATGAACAATGTCTTGAAGCACCACACATGACCTCATAAGGGTAACCTTGGCCTCCAAGAAAGGGTGTTAGTAGTTTTATAATTTTTTGAGCAATAGATATGGGTCTCATGTCCTTAACATGGTCAAGCGAGGAAACCCAATCCTTAGCCACTAAAGGAAGCTTCTAGGTATCCAGGACAAACATGATGCTTCCAACCACCACACATGACCTCCTTAGGGTATCCTTGTCCTAATATTTGGGATATATGAGCGGGGATAACAAGGACAATAATAGGTACAAATTTTACGTCCTTTGATATGCTTGGGGAAGGAAACTCAATCTTTAGGGCCTAAATCGAGCTTCTAGGTATCTATTTCCTAGAGTAACATCTCAAAGCATTGCACATGACCTTACAGGGGTAGATATGGCTTTAAATAGGGGTAAGTGTGCAATTAGGATTCTTTTAGTACTAGGTATGAGACTCAAGGTACTAAACATGGTTAAGGGAGAAACTCTAGGCCTTATGTTATAAGGAATATTCTAGGCATCTAAGGCTATGAGCAATGGCTATACGAGTCAGTCCTTGGTTGTATCCACACAACTCACAGGATATTAAAATTCATCCAAAGTACCATCGAGTTCAAAAAGTGTTACCCCATGTCCCCCACATTATTTGGGATCTATATTAATGAGTTGGACGATTTTCTCCATGACCATACTCAGGACAACAACGGATGCCTCCTTGATCAGGTGTTGATATCTAATCTAATTTTTGCAGCTGATGTGGTTCTCCTAGCCTCAAACCCAGCAGGGTTGCAAAGACAATTGGATTCCCTCTCTCTTTTCTATGATCTTCAATAGTTAACGGTCAACCTAAGTAAAAAATAGGTTATGATCTTCAATGGGATGAATAAGGCCCTCTCATACCTACATTTCCCATGGGGAAAGATATTGAGATAGTCAACACCTACACATACTTGGGTATGAATTTCTCAGGACACGAGTTGAGTTTGCGATAGGCCCTCCATTCTTGAGTCAATAAGGGATATGGATCCCTAGCCCTCATTGAGAGACAATGATTCCAATACCATTTTCAGGACATCTCATCTAAGATGTGTCTCATGGACTCCATTTGCTAACCCATAATGCTATGTTGTTCAAATATTTAGGGGCCTAGTCTACTTGAGTCTGAATGGGCCTCTGCTAAGAGGGTCCAGACCCTTATCCTCCAGTGCATAATAAGATGTAAATAGGTATTCCCTTAGCACATCATCTTGGTAGAGTTTGGCACCCAACCCTTCCAGCTTGAGACAATGTTCAGTTTGATCTCTTTTGCATTGAGTCCAAATATATTCTGACTAAAAAAAGAAGCAATACAAGTACCCATTCTTGGCATATTGTTCCTCAGAGACTATTGCCTCTTCTAGTTCAATAGGCCACGCTCGATGTTGCTTCGTAGGGGTCTTAACTCTTATGGAGTCCATAGGAATCTAAATAGACTAGATCCCTCCATTCAGATATTACCCTATCCACCTTCTCCCTAGCAGAAAGGAGTTGAACCAAGTCATCAGGGATGACATTTACATGCAGTTTATTCAAACCACTTGGGTTAACCCTAAGGGTGGGTTACATCCAAAGATGAAATTCTATGTTGAGAACTTCTTGGATCTAAGAGTTGGAATCATTGTTCAATCATAGTACACCCTCTTCCATTGGATGCATTCCCTTTGCATCCCTCTATGCCAGTGTAGGGTAGGATTCCATAGGATGTGGGTAAAGGTTGACCACCAGATTGATCGGTCAAATATGATTTTCCAGCTTTGTCATCTTCAGGAGATGGAGACCAAGGATAATTTAATTTTTCACTTCCCTATCTACCATGAGATCACAAGCAGGTTCAATTTCTTATTCAGAGAGCCCCAAGCTCTCTCCAGTTTCTTTAGATTCCTATATCATAGATGTTTGGCCCTTTACATACAGGAGGCCTTCAAGTTTCGTTCTCAGTCATCCTCCACTCAATGTATCATTTCCTTTTTTATGGCGCTCCCATCTATTCAAGGCACCAAGAGATTGATATATAGAGGCTTGGGCCCACACCATAGGTTAGTATGGCCTTGGAAGACCACCCACATTTCATATAGGTATTAACAAAACTGTCGGTCTAGATCTCATACCAACAAACAACGAATATCATCCAGACTCCAGCGGCAAGCCTCTTTCTCCAAGAAGCATCACAATGTGTCATCCATCTCTTATTCCAGCACTTCCTCCATCCAACTCTTTATCTTGAGCTTCATCCATTCGACCTCACATGATAGGGGAGACAGATCCAACAGATCATGAGACGCACACAATATTACTCATTAGAATCATCCAAATCTAGATCTTGGATCAACTTGCTTTGTTCACCCTTTTTCTCAAAAGGCCTCCCATTGTAGAAACTGGTGATTGCTTCTGCATGTTTTAGTTCGTTTTTTCTTTCTGCATACTCTTTGTTATAGGAGACGCTTTAGTGCTCCCACTTTGTATTGACATCATTGTAATCAATAGTCCCTTTAACCTACTTTAGTGGTCACTTGTTGGACATTAATAAAAGCATCTTATCTTATCTTATCTACCCCCATTCTCTCTCCAACTCTCTCTCACTCACTCTTTCCCACCTCTCTCTCTCTCTCTCTCTCTCTCTCTCTCTCTCTCTCTCATGAGGGGTTCACTCAGCAAACTTGTTACATAGCACGATCGTTCGCATGATATTAAATAATATCCCTAATTTCACTAAATATTGGAAAATGCATCCTAAAATTGTATTGTTGAGCCCCCCTCTTAATATGCCTTTCCAATTAAGAAAACCCTTAGTTTCACCATATGTTATAGGCATCCATTTTTATCAATCCATTTTTAACACCCCCTTTATATCATATTATCAAGTTGTAACAAACAGGATCCCTAACACATCTTAGTATAACCAAACAAGATGCTAAATAAAATAACAGTATAATGCTAATAATGATCCCACTAGGATTGCAGGGGCGACTAATCAATTTGTAGCATTGGATTGTGGAAGACTCTACTAACTATTATTGAGGAAGGTAAAATGCGTAAAAGGTGACATATTCAAGAGATCAACATAACAAAGAATGTAAAAGAATGATAGTCCAATAGTTAGTGCAACGCTTAGAAAAGATGATAATTACAAATGTTTCACACCACAACCTGCGAATATACCAATTTGATATCATGTAAATACAAGTATAGCCATAGAGAGCTCATGTTTTCTACAAGCTTAATAAATTAAACTCAATAAAAATGCAAAAATGAAACCCTTTCATGGATGGACTACCCTACCTTCCTATCAAAACAAACATCATTGATGTTTGACCCCAAATGAACATAAAAAATTCCTCTTGCTTTTCAATAACACCATATGATCACGTGCATAGCTTGGATTTGGGTCATTCACAAGATATACCTACTCAAGACTTGGAAATGGTACTTGAACTACATACAAACATAGAGTCAACTATGTAGATTCCAAATATATACCTTTTTAAAAATATTCATCTTATTTACTATTTTTAATATATTTTTGTCTTGACATATATCAAAATCTTAAAATACATACCTCTTTTATTTCTACTATAACTTGTTTTCCTTAACCATTTAAAAATAATAACACGGTGCACTAGTGTAGAATGAGACCTACAATCTAGTGTGTGTGTGTGTTAATGTTAAGACCCTTTTACATAGCACTAACGCAAGTCCTTGTAATTTCAATGATATAATGACTTGAACATATATATATATATATATATATATATATATATATATATATAATTAAGATTATAAAATTGGAAAAAATAGCTACAAAGTTTTTGTAGTCAAATTCCATTGTTAAGGTACTCAAAAGTAGCACTAACGCAAACATATGCATTATTTTTTGCATGAAACAAAACCATACCAATGGTAGGAAAAGTTGAATTTCACCTAGTTATACATAGTTTCTATAAATAAAAATTATATATTCTAAAAGCTAATTCATTTTCCTACATTTCATCTTTTTAGACCATATTCAAATTCATTGTGAAGGTGCCTTGAATTATCCCTTCAAGTTAATAATTACAGTTTTTCTAGGTTTGCATTGGCACTAACGTGTCATGAGAGATCATATATATATATATGTTCAACAAAAATGATCTAGTTGTTGAACTTATATATTGTAATTACACTGTAAGGCGTTTCAACAAGTGGGAATTGAATGCTCGAATTTTTTTTTTTTTAATTTTAAGCCGTCCGATGAAATCGTCCGACAATTGGGATAAGCTCAGCTGTCGGATCTGCCAGCTCCCAAATGTCGGTGCGCGGCACTACATGTTGCATTAGATTTCCGTTGACAACTTCAATGCAACAAAATTTCTGCCTTACCTTCCTTCGTCCTTCGTTGAAGCCTCCAACATCCATTTCCGCCCTGTGTCTCGTTGATGCTCCACCTGCCACCTTGCTAAACTGTACAACATTGACAACATTGGGTATGATGTTTCTCTACGGGTTTGAATCCTAAGGAGGCTGCTGCATAGGGTTGAGTATATTTTGTGTGCATCCCTCTATATGTAGCGTCGTTGAGGCATTTTGTGTTGTTTTTTTGTTTTTAGGAGGTGGCCACAGTGGATTCAGAGGGGGTCGCGATGGCAGAGGGAGAGGAGGTGGCCGCTTCGGTGGTCGAGGGGGTGACCAAGGTGGTGGAGGTAGAGGAGGCGGTCACTTTGGTGGTTGAGGTAGTGATCACGGTGGTAGAGGGAGAGGAGGCTTGGGGTGGAAGAGGTAGAGGAGGCGGTTGCTTCGGTGGTCAAGGGGGTGACCGTGGTGGTGGAGGTAGAGGAGGCGGTTGCTTCGGTGGTCGAGGGGGTGACCATGGTGGCATAGGTAGAGGAGGCGGTTGCTTTGGTGGTCGAGGTGGTGATCATCCAGACTCCAGCGGCAAGCCTCTTTCTCCAAGAAGCATCACAATGTGTCATCCATCTCTTATTCCAGCACTTCCTCCATCCAACTCTTTATCTTGAGCTTCATCCATTCAACCTCACATGATAGGGGAGACAGATCCAACAGATCGTGAGACACACACAAGATTACTCATTGGAATCATCCAAATCTAGATCTTGGATCAACTTGCTTTGTTCACCCTTTTTCTCAAAAGGCCTCCCATCGCAGAAACTAGTGATTGCTTCTGCATGTTTTAGTTCATTTTTTCTTTTTGCATACTGTTTGTTATAGGAGACGCTTTAGTGCTCCCACTTTGTATTGACATCATTGTAATCAATAGTCCCTTTAACCTTCTTTAGTGGTCACTTGTTGGACATTAATACAAGCATCTTATCTTATCTTATCTACCCCCCATCTCTCTCCAACTCTCTCTCACTCACTCTTTCCCATCTCTCTCTCTCTCTCTCTCTCTCTCTCTCACAAGGGGTTCACTCAGCAAACTTGTTACATAGCATGATCGTTCGCATGATATTAAATAATATCCCTAATTTCACTAAATATTGGAAAATGCATCCTAAAATTGTATTGTTGAGCCCCCCTCTTAATATGCCTTTCCAATTAAGGAAACCCTTAGTTTCACCATATGTTGTAGGCATCCATTTTTATCAATCCATTTTTAACACCCCCTTTATATTATATTATCAAGTTGTAACAAACAGGATCCCTAACACATCTTAGTATAACCAAACAAGATGCTAAATAAAATAACAGTATAATGCTAATAATGATCCCACTAGGATTGCAGGGGCGACTAATCAATTTGTAGCATTGGATTGTGGAAGACCCTACTAACTATTATTGGGGAAGGAAAAATGCGTAAAAGGTGACATATTCAAGAGATCAACATAACAAAGAATGTAAAAGAATGATAGTCCAATAGTTAGTGCAATGCTTAGAAAAGATGATAATTACAAATGTTTCACACCACAACCTGCGAATATACCAATTTGATATCATGTAAATACAAGTATAGCCATAGAGAGCTCATGTTTTCTACAAGCTTAATAAATTAAACTCCATAAAAATACAAAAATGAAACCCTTTCATGGATGGACTACCCTACCTTCCTATCAAAACAAACATCATTGATGTTTGAACCCAGATGAACATAAAAAAATTCCTCTTGCTTTTCAATAATACCATATGATCACGTGCATAGCTTGGATTTGGGTCATTCACAAGATATACCTACTCAAGACTTGGAAATGGTCCTTGAAACTACATACAAACATAGAGTCAACTATGTAGATTCCAAATATATATCTTTTTAAAAATATTCAGATTATTTACTATTTTTAATATATTTTTGTCTTGACATATATCAAAATCTTAAAATACATACCTCTTTTATTTCTACTATAACCTGTTTTCCTTAACCATTTAAAAATAATAACACGGCGCACTAGTGTAGAATGAGACCTACAATCTAGTGTGTGTGTGTGTGTGTTAATGTTAAGACCCTTTTACATAGCACTAACGCAAGTCCTTGTAATTTCAATGATATAATGACTTGCACACACACACACACACACACATATATATAAAATTAAGATTATAAAATTGGAAAAAATAGCCACAAAGTTTTTGTAGTCAAATTCCATTGTTCAGGTACTCAAAAGTAGCACTAACGCAAACATATGCATTATTTTTTGCATGAAAAGAAACCATACCAATGCTAGGAAAAGTTGAATTTCACCTAGTTATACATAGTTTCTATAAATAAAAATTATATATTCTAAAAGCTAATTCATTTTCCTACATTTCATCTTTTTACACCATATTCAAATTCGTTGTGGAGGTGCCTTGAATTATCCCTTCAAGTTATTAACTACTGTTTTTCTAGGTTTGCATTGGCACTAACGTGTCATGAGAGATCATATATATATATATGTTCAACAAAAATGATCTAGTTGTTGAATTTATATATCGTAACTACGCTGTAAGGCGTTTCAACAAGTGGGAATTGACTCCTCAAATTTTTTTTTTAAATTTTAAGCCGTCCGATGAAATCGTCCGATGATTGGGATAAGCTCAGCTGTCGTATCTGCCAGCTCCCAAATGGCGGTGCGGGGCACTACATGTTGCATTAAATTTTTGCTGACAACTTTAATGGAACAAAAATTCCGCCTTACCTTCCTTCGTCCTTCGTCGAAGCCTCCAACTTCCAGTTCCACCCTGTGTCTCGTCGATGCTCCACCTGCTGCCTTGCTAAACTGTACAACATTGACAACATCGGGTATGATGATTCTCTACGGGTTTGAAGCTTGAGGAGGCTACTGCATAGGGTTGAGTATATTTTGTGAGCATCCCTCTATATGTAGCGTCGTTGAGGCATTTTTTATTTTTTTTTGTTTTTAGGAGGTGGCCACAGTGGATTCAGAGGGGTCACGATGGCGGAGGGAGAGGAGGTGGCTGCTTCAGTGGTCGAGGGGGTGACCATGGTGGTGGAGGTAGAGGGGGCGGTCACTTTGGTGGTTGAGGTAGTGATTACGGTGGTAGAGGGAGAGGATGCCTGTGGTGGAAGAGGTAGAGGAGGGAGTCGCTTCGGTGGTCAAGGGGGTGACCATGGTGGTGGAGGTAGAGGAGGCGGTCGCTTCGGTGGTTGAGGGGGTGACCGTGGTGGCATAGGTAGAGGAGGCGGTTGCTTTGGTGGTCAAGGTGGTGATCACAGTGGAAGAGGGAGAGGAGGCCTGTGGTGGTAGAGGCAGATTCAGAGGGGGTCGTGATGGCAGAGGGAGAGGAGGCGGCCGCTTCGGTGGTCGAGGGGGTGACCATGGTGGCGGATGTAGAGGAGGCGATCGCTTTGGTGGTTGAGGTAGTGATCACAGTGGCAGAGGAGGGAGAAGAGGCCTGTGGTGGTAGAGGTAGAGGTATGAAAGGTGGAGCCAAGGTTGCAGTGCTGTGAGGGAAACCCATATCAACATTTCAAAATTTAGATTGCATATTACAAGCCACTTGAAATCGCCGATGTTTCTTTTTTATACCCTTATTCAAACACCCTTCCACCATTTTGTCCAATTCGCAAGATGGGAAAATCACCAATCCAAAGGGCCCTTCACATGGAATAATCAGCATAGACACCTCTTCCTGGAAAGAAACCATAATCAAAGGCAGAACGAAGACCAGAGCTTTTCTAGAGCCCATCTGTGCATATATACTCAGGGGACCTCAAGAAGCTGTTGTCCCAAGAGACTGGTTTGGAGCCTCAGGAACAATGGATTTTATTCGGAGGAAAGGAAAAGGAGAATGATGAGTGCCTGCATGTAGCAGGTGTCAAGGACATGCAAAGGTAATTTTTCTGGAGGACCCTACCAGTAGGGAAAATAAATTAGAGGAACTGAAGAGGAATCAGAGCATTACAAAAGCTTGTCAAGCAATTGTTGTAGTCAAGGGTGAAGTGGACAAGCTTTTGGTACAGGAAAGTATATCGTATGGCCTTATTAGTTTTGAATTTTTCTTATTTTTTAAATCCCTTCTATCTATTCAGAAGGGGCGGATTCATTCTGGCTTTAAAATATTATTGAGAACATGTTAAAAAATTTGTTGCAAGATTCATTTTGGCTTTCAAATATTATTGAGAACATGTTAAAAAAATTATTGCAAGAAGTTGGAAGTTGAATAGGATATGTTCTTCTTCTTCAGGTTTCTGTGATAGAGGCAGTTGTGAATGGTGGAACCAAGGTTGCAGACAATAATCTTATTGTATTAACAAAGATGCTAATGATCCAGTTGCTTAAGTTAGATAGTATTGAGGTAGAAGGAGAAGCTAAAGTGCAGAGAAGAGTATAGGTAAGCATTGCCAGGTTTCTTATATATTCTGGAAATTATGAACACTTTATGTGTTTATCCGCACCAGTCAATCAGTGTATGGCATGCACATATTTCTTATATATTCTGGAATTTAGAAGGCTTAGATCAGAGCAGAAGGTTTTCGGGCTGACATGATTTAATTTCAACAACAAATGTTTATTTACATGCCAAAATATATAGCACAGATTCAAAAGGTTTTTGGCCTGACATGATTTAATTTCAACAACAAATGTTTATTTACATGCCAAAATATATAGCACAGATTCAAAAACAACGATATACCTTCAAATATCTGTGATAAACACCCTTGCTGTGGCAATATCCTACGACATCGATAAGCTGTTGGAAGTATTTTCTCGCTTCGCTTTCCTCCAGCTTTCCATTACACGACTACATATAGAAATGGGAGATTAAATTTTAAAATCACATGACACCAAAAAATTATTAGTGTTACAACCATGTGGCACTACTATCATCATTTTTTTGTCCTATTATTGTCAACATGTGGTGTACATGCAATTTCCATAATTGTATTTCCGACCATATATATTATGTTACATTTTGACAATATATGATTTCTCTAACTTCAAAAAAACAAAGAAAGCATATGGACTTTAAAAACCTGAAAAACGAATGGAAAGCATAAAAAACAACAGCAAAGCAGTCAAAACAATGTAAAATATTGTAGTTATAGTTTATATAGGTTTTAAATAAATACCAAAAAAATTATATACATATGTTTCCATGTGAGGAACATATGTGCAAGAAAAAAAATTGAATTTTTATTTTGAGTAGGTTAGACTCGTAATTCAAGTACATGCCCTCTATTAGACATTTTTTATATAAAATAAATTATATGTTTTCTTTAGATTCCACTATACGTTTTAAACATGTTCAGTCCATCTAGAGAGAAAGATTGTGATCATCTTTTACAGTTAAAATGGCTCATAATGGCTATAGAAAGCCACATAAATAACACCTTGATTGATAATTTTTCGTTGTCCTCACTCCAACCCCACATAGGCCTAGTCTCTTCTAGTACTGTATTTTCCAGTCTCTGGTTTGAGAAGATAGCCACATTCGACGCCCACATGCACTGAGGCAATTAAGTCTCTAGGTGTCCATGACCAACAACCAACCCTGTAGTTCACTCTATATTCAACAAAGGACTATACATGGAATCATCTTCCTCCTCAACAACGAGAGGAAAAGTACTTCCAGGGAAATAATGCTCAAATTGTCTTTCTTGTTGTATATGTCTTTTTTGGATGCGCATACCACATCTCCTTGCTTTGCTTGAAATACAACGTTCTTTTATTGCACCCCAAGGTGCAATTGCTAGTTTTGACTAAAATTGACTATGCCAACTTTAACAACTAGATAAGTTTTGTTGACCATGTTAATGAATT
This sequence comes from Larix kaempferi, assembly GCA_027924585.1. Classification (NCBI taxonomy): domain Eukaryota; kingdom Viridiplantae; phylum Streptophyta; class Pinopsida; order Pinales; family Pinaceae; genus Larix; species Larix kaempferi. Next base: position 17,092,335 of record BSBM01000008.1, read on the forward strand.
GGAACATTCAAAAAAAAATCTTGTGTGTGTTCGAGTTCAAAAACAGGACATACGATACATAAAAAATTACTATTTACTTCGAAGTACAATGAAATTATTGGCGACACGAAAAAGCACAAAATATTTTAATAATTTCAAAATTGTTGTAACAAAACAAACTATTTCTGCCATAATTGTTGAAAAAAACATTGATATTCGTCCCCAAATGTAGCTCAGTGTCATTATTCTTTCCATTTCTCATCTTCGTCATTCCTAATACTAAAGTTAATTAGCTCATCAAAATAGAATGGTAAATTAAATCTATATTAATTTGGTTTCTTTTATGTATTTTCTATTAATATAATATATTTTCTATAAACTTTAACCATTCCATAATTAATATATTACTTCAAACAACTAATTAAACATAAAACCCTAATTAATATATAAGTTCAAATAACTAATTAAACATAAAACCCTAATTAATCTAGTGGCTTTTTTTGAGCAGAAAAAACGTACTATTGTTATTCATGTAGAATCAAATAGCTGGCGATATGCAGTCTTGAACTCTAAAACAAAAAAAATCCAAAAACTGTCGTGATTACATATATCACAGGAAATTCCTTTCCTATTTCATTTCAAAAAACTATTCAAATGAAGATGTTGACATCACCCTTCTCTATGACCTGATTACCCTGATATTCTTCCCAAAAAATGATGCCCTCCATGCCATACATAGCCTGTTTAGAAAGCACATCATCCATAGTATTGAACTGTCAGAAGATATGTTCAAAAGTAACCTCCTTCAAGAGATTGATCTTTGCACGTATTCTCTTGCAGGTCCACTGGAAAAGTGAGATAACATTTAAATTATAATCTCTACATGCCCATTTGATAATCACCCTAGAATCTCCAAAAACTGTGAGCTCAAATAAACCAAAAAGGTTTGCCACTTTGAGAACGCACCACAAAGCTTGTAATTCAGCTTTCATGTTTGTGCCGAAACCACAATTCATCTTTAGCATGTAGTAGTGATCAATATTGAGGAAGATAATACCTCCAGCAACACACATACCATTTGAATCAGCCCCATTGAAGTAAGCAATCGACTTATTATAAATAGGTGTGAAAATTCCAATATTCTTTTCCCTTCTAACCTCAATCTACGATTGATTTTCCTTTAGCGAACCCACAATACGTCTTATGATAATGTCCACACAAATGGTCCTGTTATAAAATAATGCAGCATTCCTGAAAGACCAAACTACCCACGAAATGATTGCAGGTAACATAGGATAGTTATTACATTGTTTTGTCCAATTATAGACACATTTGTCAAATATGCCCAAACCCCATTTCTGACTTATATCCAAATAAGAGATGATATTATGCTAGATGAATTTGGTGAAATCACATTCAACTAGCAAATGGTTTGTAGTTTCCTGACTGTTTCTACATAAAATGCATATACTTGGACTCGGCCATCCTTTTTTTACCAAAATTTCCCAAGTTTTTAATCCGCCTTGGAGGGAAAACCACATGAAACATCTGATTTTAAGCGGGAGTTTCCAGTGCCACAACTCCTTGAACCACTAGTTTGGAGGAAATATATAGTGGCCTTTAATAATGGAATTATAAGCTTTTTTCGCTGTCACCAAACCATTCTCTTCATTGCCACTCCAGATAATCTTATCATCTTCTTCATTTAACTTGCAACTAGTAGAATTTAACAAATGAATGTAATGCTTCCAGCTCAAAGCATCACTTCCATTTAACCCCAATTCCTCTGCACTTAGCTAGTAAGAGCCTTGAACTAAATTAAATTTTGATCTTTTGATATTATTTGGAGTCTGCATCTCCCAGCTCTTTAAGTGTTCTTGAATATGTAATGGGACAGTATAACCTTCATCAAAGCCCAGGATCGGGTCTATGCCCACTAACACTTTTTTTCCATTACCAACTCGCCAGGTGAGGTCCTGAGCTAACTAGTTGTAAACTTTCATAAAACCAAACCAAATTGGAGATGTTCCTCTGCATTTTTTGTTTGGGTTGTGAATCCAGTTTGTCGTGCCTCAACCTTTATGTACTTCACCTTGAGCACAATTGACCAGAGAGTGTTTCCGAAGAGACCTCTCCACAAGAATTTTAATTTGAGTGCTTTGATGAACAAGGAAAGATTTCTAATTCCCCATCCTCCATGAGATTTTGGTAAAGCAAGTTTCTCCCAGCTCACCATCACCAAATATCTTTTATCAAGACCTCCTACCCATAAGAAACTGAAGAACATTTTTCTTAAACAGTTTATAATATAATTTGGAACCTAGTTGAGTAAAAACCAGTAAACAAGGATTCTAGTCAAAACATATTTGACAAGAGTGAGTCTACCTCCAATGGGCAGCAACTGAAATTTCCACTGATTAATTTTCCCTTCAACCTTCTTTAGGAGCCAAAACCAATCTTTGATCTGGTAATCGTTTGGCTTTAAGAAATAGCCAAGATATCTGAATCCGTCCCCCAACTGACATAAATTGTATGGCATCATAGCTCCGAAATCATCAAGACTGTTATCTTCTATGTTATGATAAAGAAGACTGGATTTCCTATTGTTGACCTTCATGCCTGAATCCATACATAATGTCTTTGTAATTCCTCCATTCCTCAATCGAGTTCATGCCTACTAAAATAACATCATCAACAAATAAGATGTGAGATAACAAAGATTTGTTGATATTTTTATACCTTTTATAGCTCCTTCACTTCTTGCATTTTGGATAAGTCTGCTAAAACCGTCAATGGTAAGCAAGAATAATAGTGGAGAAAGCAAACATCCTTGTCTGATGCCCCTAGTGCTTTTGAAAAACTCAGAAGGAGCCCCATTAACCAACACAACAGTATAAGATGTGTTGACACATGCCATAATCCATCTAATAACAAGGGGAGGAATTCCAATTTGTATGAAAATCAACCTCAAAAACACCCAATCCACTTTGTTGTATGCTTTCTCCAAATCCATTTTTAGGAGGAATGCTTTTAGTTTTTTCTTTTTTAATGTGTGAATAAGTTCCTGAACTATGCCAATAGCATCCATAATTTGTTTGTCTTGTAAGAAACCGAATTGTTCTGTATAGATGAAGCTAGACAAGGAAGCCTTTATTCTGGTTGCAATGATCTTTGAGATTAACTTGTAGACTAAATTGTAGAGTGCAATTGGTCGATAATCCCCAAAATTCATGGGTTTATATTTCTTAGGGATTAAGGTGAGGAATGTAGAATTTAGTGCCACATAAATATAACCTTCTGTTCTAGTAAATTCCACCATTTTCAGTAGTTCACCATCCATTAACTAAAAAAATGAAGAAATAGGTCAACAGTCTAGCCGTTAGGCCCTAGAAATTTTCCCTTGGCAAATCCTTTCAATGTTTCTTCCACTTCAGATAAAGTAACTACTTTTCCAAGAGATGCTTCTGCATGTGTATAAAAAAAGATAGGGTATAATCTCGCCATTTTAATTTGAGCTGATAAGTCACTACAACCTGGATCAGAAAATATATTACAAAAAAAACAATGAGCTTCTACCTGTAGTTTATCTAGTCCCAAAATCTTATTTCCATCATCATCACTAAGTTCCAAAATTGCATTGAATTGCTTCCTGTGAGATCCATAGGCATGAAAAAACCTAGTATTATGATCCCCTAGGGCCAATCCAAAGAGCCCGACTCTTTAACCTCCAATCCATTTCTTCTTGTAAAAGGAGCTCTTATTTTTTCTGTTCCGAGATTTTTAATTTAGAAAAGACTTCATCCTTTAGCTTATGTGAATTTGTTTTTTATGTGAAGGTCCTATATTTCACCTTCAAGGTCTTTTAGAGCTTTCCGATCTTGTCTTTGTTTATTTTTTTATCCATTTAGTAACTACCTCCTTTAAATTCTGAAGTTTATGAACAAAAAAATCAACATGATTCAAATCCTTCACATTGTTAAAAGTTATCTAGAAGTTCTTAATACTGCAAAAATTTTCATTCCTCAACTAAGCGTTATTAAACTTAAAAGGGTATTTTAATTTATCCTCTTTATGTTTTCCTTCCTCCTAGATTTTTTGGTTTTTCATTAAAAGTGAGTGGAAAATTCACTCTCTTTTTCCTCCTTATAATTGCATGGTCTCTAGGTCTAACCATCAAGCTACAAAACACTTCAAATTTTAATTTTAAATAATAAATTTATATAATTTAACCCGCATTTGAATGGTGACTTTGCTATATTTTTAAAACTTAAGACTACGATGTAATATTCATGGGTAATCATGGCTTAGATTGCTCAACGATAAAGTCATTAATTATTAATTATTATTATTTTATAATAATATTTTTTTTGATGGGTTTGTGCTCTCAAATTTAGATATCCGATGTTCGATGTATTATTAATTTTTTAATTGATAAGTAGTTTTTACATTTATTATATGTTTTTATGGATGATTATATTTGTGAATATTTGAAGGTTGAATGCATGGTCTCTAGGTCTAACCAGCGTAGATCCATCTTAAACTTGTATCTATCAAGCATCGATGGAGATCTAATTTCTTGAGGTGTCTTTCTTTTTTTAAATTTAAACTCAAAAAATTTGATCTCTCTTGATTGATAGATCCAGGTTTAAGTTTTAAGTTTTTATTTTATAAACGAACATTATTTTTTATAATATTTTATTTTATGAACCAACATGGATTTTTTTTTTAAATACTTTCCATAATTTTTTATTGTATGAGTTGACATGAATTTTTTTAATTATTTTTATCACTTTTTACGTTTCATTAGATGTAATGCTACATGTAACGGTACATCCACATTAAAACATCTCCCCGATACTGGGTTGTAGAGCACCTCGTTTCACTCAATGCAATCATCAAACCACAATACACTTCAAATTTTAATTTTAAATAATAAATTTGTATAATTTAACACTCATTTGAGTGATGACTTTGCTATATTTGTAAAACTTAAGACTACGATGTAATATTCATGGGTAATCATGGCTTAGATGGCTCAAAGATGAAGTCATTACATTATTATTTGTTATTATTTTATAATAATATTTTTTTATTCTTGGGTTTGTGCTCTCAAATCTAGATATTCGATGATGTATTATTAATTTTTTAATTCATAAGTAGTTTTTACATTCAATTATAAATGTTAATGTTTATATGGTTTATGGATGATTATATTTGTGAATCCTAGAAGGTTTTTAATTTTTTTTTAAATATTTTTTTAAGTAAGAATTAAGGAAATATCAACCAATTGAATATAGTTACTTTCTGTTAGAAATGAAGTCAAATCTTATATTTTTTGTCGAAAATGTTAAAAATAATATTTTCATTAATATATATAGATTTGGTTTGAAATTTGTTAGGATTATTATAGATTATTGAGATATTATCTATCCAAAAATGAAATAAATTAAATCTAATAACACTTATATAAGTGTGTTGTATTTGAGTTTGAAAATAATATACAAATAACTTGTTTTGTGTGAATTATGTGTATAATCGCTGCTCTAAGTGAAAGGAGAGATAGAGATGCATTGCACTACAAATTGCCTCAAGAGAGCACCATCTTTTGGCAGCGATCGGCAGAAATCAAGGGTGTATTAGATGACAATCAATTCGCTATATAAGTATTAATTCAATTTTAAGCCTATTTGGTGTCAATTTTGGTAGACGTTGCTAAATTAAGATCATATTCGCAATAGCTAGGTGCTTTATTTTTATTTAAGATATATTCTCAGTTTGCAATTTTTCTAATCTTTATTGTCTTGCTGAGGTGACATGACAAGCACGGGATGAAACTATGGTTGCGACCAACCTCGATATGATCACAACCGGGATATGGTTGGGGTTTGGCTATGGGGAAATATTTTAGGGAATGTTTATATTTGCTTTTGAATTTTTTATATAAAATAAACAATCTTACGCAATAAAGTCATTAAAAACACAATTATATGACCCAACGACGATTCGTAGCTATAAAAAAGGTTTTAAAATATAAAGATCAACGAATGGTAATTAGGTTGAAGCATGTCGGTTGTTTATTATATTTGCCTGATTTTTGCTCCCTATATACAGGAAAAGAAAAGGAATGGAAGGCACTTGCGTCAAGTAAACAACTAAAAGGAATTTGAATTTTATATTTACGATGGCGGCTACTACCTGCCCTTGAAAGAAACTTTCGTCCGTCTTACTTGTTACATGTGAATCGTTCCGAGCTATGACCAGTAAATATTCATTGACTTACCAATAATCATCGATAATCTAATCATTGACATGGTCCCTTTTCTTATTCATTTAATACCAAAACCAAGTCACCGACAGTAAATTTTGACGTTAGTAATAATTAAAGATATCACTTCAATCATCAGACCGCGTCGTAGGCTGTTGTAGAGTAGAGCAAAGTAGCTAAGCGGTCTTCTTCCATTGAATTCCATGAATTTTCTATTCCTGAATACAACAGTAACGCGGTAGAGGACTGCTCATGCATTTATATAAATAAACGCTCACATAAACAACATCTACTAACTCTTCTTCCTCTCCTTTTTGAAGATCGGAAAAGCAGTTCATTCATTCATGAGAATCATGGCCAAAATTATTTCGCCCCGCAACACTCTCACTGTTTTGCTACTTTGTTCGCTACAGGCATTCTTAATATCATTCTCTCTATCCTATCGTCAGCCTCAGTTGGGTTATGATGAATCCAAGAATTTGATTCCACAATTTTATGCCAAGTCATGTCCCATGGCCGAACAAATTGTAAAATCAGTTGTAGAGAAGGCCGTCATGAAGGAAGCTCGGATGGCGGCGTCCTTACTCAGGCTTCATTTCCATGATTGCTTTGTCCAGGTGATCCCAAATATTTCATCACGCAGATGCATCTAATTGTTACTGGTATTGACTCCTCATGATTTGATAATAATAGAATGCATGTATCATAATGTGTAGGGCTGCGACGCATCTTTGCTACTGGATGACAGCAGAAGCATCGTGAGTGAGAAGAGATCGAATCCCAACAGAAACTCTGCCAGAGGATTTGACGTCGTTGATCAGATAAAGAGTGAAGTGGAGAAGGCGTGCCCAAAAACTGTATCCTGTGCAGATATTCTTGCTATTTCATCTCGTGACTCAGTGGTCCTGGTAATATATTACATATCAATCTCTTTAACTAGTCAATATTTCATTCTTCCAAAATAACATGTTTTCCTAGGAATTGGTTTCAAAGACAGGATTATAGTAATGTGTTGTGCATTATGAATAATACCAGAGTGGAGGTCTGGGCTGGGAAGTTTTACTGGGGAGAAGAGACTCGACGAGTGCAAGTTTGAGTGGGTCCAACAACAATATCCCAGCGCCCAACTCAACTCTCCAGACTCTCATTACCAAGTTTAAACTACAGGGTCTCGATGAAGTAGACTTGGTGGCCCTTTCAGGTATATATTGTCTTTAATTCTGGCCTCGTCAATTGTAGTACGTTCATTTCGTTTTTTGGCATTCAATATTAAGTGCAGATTATTGTGTATTGAAATATAAATGCAAATGTTAATTACGCAGGAAGTCACACAATCGGCCAATCTCGATGCACAAGTTTCAGGCAGAGGCTTTACAACCAGAGTGGAAATGGGCAGCCAGACTTTACCCTGGACAAATCTTACTATAGTCGCCTCATATCCGGGTGTCCCAAATCGGGTGGAGATAATAACTTGTCCCCACTGGATTTGGTGAGTCCTACCAAATTCGACAACTACTACTTCAAGAATTTGCTGAGCGGTCAAGGGCTGTTGAACACAGACGAAGAATTGTTCGCAAAGGGCCAAGGGAAGACGATGGAGACAGTGAAAGCATACGCAGAAAATGAAGATCTTTTTCTGAAACAGTTTGCAGAATCGATGGTGAAGATGGGGAACATCGGGCCTCTGACAGGTTCCAAGGGAGAAATCAGGGTCAACTGTCGTACTGTTCTCAGTTGATCAACAATTGAACTCAATTCATTTTCAACGTTTGCATTGCTTTGTTTTACATTCCCCTTTGTCGCTGCCATCACATGAATGCAATGCTAGATAATTCATTCAGTTATTACAGCTTGAATAAAATTGCAGCCAGTTAATTCTTAAATTTAGGTCAGATGCTGGAAAGAAATTAGTTCTCAAATTGCCATGTATTTCAAAATAATTGGTACCGGATATCAAATTTTTGAAGAAGTTCAAGCATAATTGATTTTTCTGTTTCCTTTTAATTTCCAGTTCGTATAGATCATTTGATTATCAATAAATTCTAAGTTTTTTTACTTTGTAGCTTGCATGGCAAACATTATTCTGAATGCTAATCTACAGGACTATTCTGTTATAAATTTCACTTCATCATTAACATTATATACAATGGAAAACGTCTCAAACATGACCAAAATATTGCATCCACTTTTGTTCACATTTCTGTTAAAAATATGCGCAGAGACATGAACAAACGAGTTACAAGCACGAATGGCTGAACTGTTTATCTCATATTATACATTAATATATATATGTTACATAGCTTTGACAGTTTAAAGCAATACCGGCTAACCGAATGTAGAACTGACTAACTGAATGTAACTAACAGAACTTAACTAAGAGATTAATATTTCTAACACTCCCTCTTAATCTCAAGGGTTACATTCTTACTAAACACAACATTCCCTCGTAATTATGATACTCTAAAACATCTAAAATGCAAATGCTTGCTGGTCTATGTCTCAGCCAAGCTTACAATCACTTAACAAAAATTTCATAAAACTAAATTAGATTCAAATTAGGCTACTTAGGCCTATTTCTTTCATCTCCATCTTCAAATATAGAATATTTGCCTGGATCCCAAATCTGATGTTGTAGTCTTCCTCTTGCCTTGCTTTCAAAAGTATTCTCAATCAACTTATCTTTGTGATTGACTATATTCTTTGTCGAATTGTATCTCCACCCAAAAATATTCTGCAAAAACTTCCATAATTCTTCTATCTCAATGTTCATCTCTATTTCCTGCTGCTATGCTAATTTCAAATTCTTGAATAATGATTTTAGATTCTTCATCTGCTACAATCTCCTTGTACATGTCTTCACAAATCCTTGGATTTTCTATCCACTCTTCTAGCATTCTCAACTCTTCATCATAATCTGTTAACACATCCAAGTGATGTTCTTCTTTCATAGTACCTGCATAATCTGCAAACACACACAAATTTTCAGTTCCAAAAACATGAGATTCTTTGTTCTTGATTGATGCTCCAAGCATATTTTCCTTGTGTAGGAATGGACTCTCCAAACAATCTACGAAATCTTCTTCTTGTTTCTCATCAAATACTGCTACATGGGCAGTTTTATCTTCAATCGAATTGTCATCAACAATCTTTGTCACTAAGTTAATGTCATTAGCAATATCTATTGCTAGATTCAACAAAGTTTCTTCAACATCACAGGCTACTACAATGGTAGCTTTACCAACAACTTCATCATCACACGCTGCTACGATGGCAGCTTTATCATCCACTGGTGTATCTACATAGTGGGATTCACCTTCCTCTTCATGCTCTATGGCACACACAAGGTCTTCAATATTCTTCTCCTCTACTTTATCAAGGAGTTCTTCAACTTTCTTGTTTTCGTCTTCTTTCTTTGCTTCAAACATAGAAGCTTCTTCTAATTTACCAATATGCTGTAAAGTATTAATGTTTCTTCTCTTTTTACTGTATGTCATCTCTAAAGCATCCCAAAAAGCTTTTGCACTAACAACTTGACGAAGTTTATAGAAAACACTATAAACAACATTGTCATCAACTGCTGACAAAATAAGAAATCTTGCTATTGCATTTTTTCTGTTATGAGGATCTTCAAAATCTTTTTGAACAAAACACAATAAATTTACTGAACAAAGCAAATCTTCCATTTTATTTGCCCAAATTTCATAATCCATACCTGAGAAAAATGGCAAAATCGACATAGATATTCTCAATATTTCATCTATCTCTTCATCTAGATTCGGCTTACTCTGTTCTAAATCATCATTGATCCTCTGCTCTAAATCTTCATTGATTTGCTCCATAACTATAACTAGAAATACTTTATAGTTCTCCTCAATTTTTTCTCGTAAACAAATAACAGCAATTCTTCACACCAAAAGAAATTATTTGCTTTCTCAAAATCAATTGATATTCATCAATATAGGGCTGCTCGTTTTTGTATATGAGGCTGCTCTCACCACACTTCAACTTCACAAAACTTTATTAGAAATCAATTCCAGTTTTTTATCTTCCAAAAATAAACTTCTTATAATTCTCTTTCACCAAAATATATAAATATATCAAGAAAACTTTTTATAACTTCAAACTTTTCACCACTGACTTCAAAAATTCCTTTTAACCCATATATATAAATATATCAAGACAAGTTTTCAAAACTTCTTTATAACTTTGTTGCCGCTGGCTTTTCTTTATATAAATATAAAATCTTTGTCACCAATCCGCATAATATTTTTTTTAATAATTTAAATAACCTTTTGTCAAACAAAAAACATATATTCTCTTACTCATTCCAAGATTTGCTATCATCACGTGGATGGGGATTTTGATTTTATCTTCTTTGCGGGTTTCTTCAAACATACACAAACACGAATTTAGTACATGAACTTTCCTCCTCAGGGTCTTTTCTGGTTCACATGCGCTCAACAACTTAACAACTTGCAGGCAGCATAATTCCGAATCTGCTTTTCTCCACATAAATTTGATTCTCCTACTCCACGTCTCCTTTAGCAGACTGATGCAAACAACGAACACTTACTTACAATCTCATATGTTCCTTCACAGCAAACTTTTTTTCTTCACAGAACATTCTTCACAGAATTTCATTTTCTCCGATGGACATGAAGATCTTTTCTTCTCGTCCTTGCTGGCAGCGGGCTTCCTCTTAACGACTGCAACGGACTTTTCCATCAATGACTGTCACAGCCCGAGTTCTGTACTCAACGGGCTGGCTCAACGTTCTCCAAACAAATCTATCTGAACAGATTTGCTCTTGCTTAGACAGGACCTTCTCTTCAATCATGGAAGAGATTCTCAATAAACTAGACGCAGTCAAAACTCTGCGTAAGGTTCTGCTTCAACAAATCAACGAACTGGCTGCAACAAACTTAATAGCAGACTTTACTTCTGCATTCAAGACTAGTCTTCAACAAATGTCCACTGAATAGCAGACTGTCCAAAACCTCCAACCAATCAAGAAGAGGCTCTTCAAACCGTCACCGACGGATTAACCAAACGCTCTGATACCATGTTAAAAATATGGGCAGAGACATGAACAAACGAGTTACAAGCACGAATGGCTGAACTGTTTATCTCATATTATACATTAGTATATATATGTTACATAGCTTTGACGGTTTAAAGCAATACCGACTAACCGAATGTAGAACTGACTAACTGAATGTAACTAACATAACTTAACTAAGAGATTAATATTTCTAACAATTTCAACACACAAGATCACGTGATAAGCTTTGAATGAGTCAATGCATGCATCAACTTATCTTTTCCACGTCGATTCATTATGTTGCATGTAGCTACAACATATTGTGAATAGCCCAATTTTCTTTAATGTTTTATGGATAAAAGTCCAACACGTGTTCTTTTTCAGTGTGTTATTTTGAATTGGACCATCTGTCTTGCTTTTATATAGCAAACCTTCAGTCCCTATTCACACGTTCCGGATTCACGGATTGTATGAAAGTGATGCAAGCTCATCTGCCCGTGTCGGCAGGAGCTCCACCGTCGTCCTTGCCGTCTTCCGATCTGGACTGCTAATTTGACGGTCATAGTTTATTGGGGAGGGATGAGAATAAGAATAGGTCTATCACCCAAACTTTCCGCAGTCCATCTCTGCCGTCCGTTTTGGATATCGTGATCAAACGGCCCAAAGGAGAGGATGGCTGGCCCAAGGTGATGTCAGCGAATTTATTTGTCCTCGTCGAAATGTCTTCAATCACTCTAGTTTTTTTTCCTATATTCTTTGGTGAAGTCTTGAAAATTGGACGATTTCGATAGTGCGTAGCCTAAAAGCTACAGGAGATTTCAACCATTTCTAAAGGCGAGAAAAAATTCTTAGAATTTCAAATAATAATGTTTAAGTTCTCATAATATAGGTGTTTTGGGGTTTTTGAGGGTGTAAAATTTATTTATGAATTTAAAATTATAATTTAAACAATATAAATGATAATTATAATTATAATTTTTAATAAATCTAAATTTTATGTCCTCAAATACATCAGGACACCCATATTATACAAGTTTAAACACCCTTCATTGAAATTTTAAATTAGTACAATCACATTGAATTTTAAATTAGTACAATCACATTGTTTTAAGTAGAGGATATATTTTTTAAGTGTTAATTAAATTAGCATAATCACAATTTTATAGTATAATCACATTTTTTTATACCATTTTCCACCCCTTTTTTAATATAATGACAAAATTTTAAGTTTAGTCAACACTATTTTTTTCATTTAAAAGCTCCCAAAGAGTCACATTTATATCAATACCACCAATGGTATTGTCGTAGTACAATTATTAATAATAATATAAATAAGAAAAAGAAAATAAATTTATTAATAGAAATAGTTATAAAAGTATAAATGTTATTAGTATAACTTTTTTTAATGTTTGATTTTTCTAACATTTATAATGTTTAACCATATTTTTGAGATGTTTGGCTATGGTTTCTTTAGTTGTATAAAGTTGTATATGGTAGTATGGTTAACCATGGTTGATTATTGTTGTTTGAATATTGTTGAGCAAGGTTGATTATGTCTAACCATGGTTGATTGTGTTTGACCATAGTTGACTTCATTTGAACATGGTTGATTATGTGTAACAATGGTTGACTTTGGATAACCATGGTTGACTTTTCTTGAACATGGTTGATTATGTGTAACAATGGTTGACCAAGAAGACTTACGTGAACCATGCTTGATTATGTTTGACTAATATTGACCATAATTGACCTTGGTTGACTTTTGCTTGAATATGTTTGACTTTATTGGCTATATTAAGTATGGTTGATTTGGTTAACCATGGTTAGTTGTAGTTAACCATGATTGACAATGGTTGATCATGGTTAATAATGGTTAACTATAGTAACATAAATTAGTTGACTATGATTGACTATAGTAATAGTTAGTTGATTATGATTCAAGATGTTTGACTATGGACATGGTGGACATTAGTTAAACTTGCTTGACCCTTGCCCATGTTTTTTTATGATTAACCATGTTTTTTTGTGATTGACTATGGATAAATATGTTTGACTATGGATAACCATGTTCGACTATGGTCAACCATGTTTGACTATGGTTGAATTTGATTGACCATGGTTGTCCTTGTTTGAAAATGGTTGTCCATTTTTTACTATGGTTGAGCATGTTTGACCATGGTTCTCTATGGTTTCCTTTGGTTGATTATGTTTCACCATGATTGACTAAAGTTTGCAATGTTTGACTAGGGATTACTAGTGATGTTTGACTATGGGTGACTTTGGTTGAATATGGATGACTCTAGTAATATTGTTGACCATGGAACCATGGTTGGGCATAATTAACCATGGTCTACTATTATTGGCTATGGTTGACTATGGCTAATCCTGTTTGGTTATGTTTTTCTATGGTTGAGTTTGGTTGGGTATGGTTGACCATGGTTGATCATGTGTTACTATGGTTGACTATGTTTGAATAATATTTACCATGGTTAACTAGGTTCAATTTTGGTAATCTTTGCTTCAATATGTTTGACTTTGGTTGGCTATGTTGGACTAGGGTTGATGTTGTTGACAATCAACCATGGTTAACTATATTTAACCATGGTTGATTATGGTTGACCATGGTTAATAATGGTTAACTATAGTTAACATTTAATTGACCATAATTGAGAATGTTTGACAACGTTGGATCACGATTCAACATATTTGACCATGGTTGATCTGGTTGACATTAGTTAAATTTGATTAACTATGGTTGACCATTCCATTTATTTGAATCAAAATAAACATGTGATAAATGTAAACAATAAAATATTAAAGAAATGAGCATGTGCAAGCTAATGAGGGTCACTTTTGGCGCGTTAGATGCAATAGAAAACTGAAAAATCAGGCATCCCTCAACTTACTTCATTTTTTTGAGATACTTACACAAGATATCTTACATTGAGTAAAAAAGATGAAATGTAGGAAATTGTATCACGTTTCCGAATATATAATTTTTAAGTATTGAAAATTTACATGACTATGTCAAATTTCATCTTTTCTAACAATCACTTTTTATTTTTTTGGCAAATGATAAGGTATATGTTTTTGTTGGTGCAGCCTTTGAGTGCCTAAATGATGGTTTCGGGCTACAAAAATTGGTAGACATGTATATAACCCATAGCACTAGTGCAACACTATTTTTCCAAAATTAAAATTAAATGTTTATTTATTTTTAATTATGTAAGTGATCAAATCTCGAGAATGGTACGCCAAATGTGGTTGCAACATTTGAAGGTCTTAATGCAGTTATTTCGACTTGGATTTTTTATAGCATGTAGAGGTCGGTGTCTACTAGTGCAACATACAATTTTTTTTTAAATGGTTGTGAAATGAAAAATTTATGGAATAAACACTAACAACATGTTTTTTTACTTAAGGAGTGATGACACAAGAAAATTAGGAAACAAATAGAAAAAAATCAATATTCCTTTTAGAAATTACATATTTGGAATGTGCATAAAAAATGCTATCTATGCCTAAAATTTTGTAAAAAATGGTCAAGTATGTCATGCTGTAGAGAGCGGTGAAATATAGGCATATTGAGAAAAATGGTGGAAATGCCTAATTAGCTATGGTTCAGTAAATTCCATAGCACATGTTTGGTAAGTCCAAACCAATCACATAGGACTGTGGATGAAATGCGGGCACGTGAGGAGGGGGTTATTAGGTGCTCAGGAATGCACATGCATTATGTTTAAATTCAAATATTTGGTTCACGCGCTTGGTGTTAGAAGAAACGCTCACGTGTTTTTGTATATACAAGACGCTCGAGCATTATTATTGACATAACGTGTGAGCATTATGAACTTCACAAATTTATGTTTTTAAGTGTTTAATTTTTCGATAATTTCATTCAAACATTATCTAGGATCACTAAGAGAATAACAAGCACAACATAACAATCACAATAGACAATGGACACAAAGCATTTCACCAGGGAAAACCAAGAAGGTGAAAAACCCCGCAACTTCCTCAGAGATAGAATAAGACCCAATACAAAGATCACAAAGATCAATCCCCAAAAGATAGATGACTCTAGTAGCTACTCCTCCTCCACTTGTGCGCACTCCTCTCTCTCAACTATGCGAGTTGGATGAGTGAGTGAATGAATAGAATGAGAGACACTCACTCTCTATTTATACACAAATTAACCTACCTTTAACTCTAGCTAGGCCGACTTCCTAACGATGTCTAATAACCCACTCACATGACACAAGCAGGGCCGACCCCAGACTGGTGGTCTAATAAGCCATCAAATATAAGTTGTGACACTTGCGACACTTACAAATACAAATGAAGACACTTATGATTGGAGGAACAATACATCTCCATCATGAATATAATAAAGTACAAGTGTAATACATATAAGAATATCTTCCAAAGTTATGAATACATCAAAAATCCCTCTTAACTAGGAAGGTATTCTCTAGACACAGGTTATCAATACATATCGGCACGAGTCTTCAATTCTGGAGCTAGATCATCGTCACTGGATCACGAAGCATCATCGTCACTGCTGCTGTACTCGTCATCTCGATCACTGCGCTATCTCTCAATTCTTCTCGTCATAGGAAGTTCTACAGAGCCAGCCCTTTTTAATGCTGGCTGTAGGCCTAGCCTCCTATAGATATTCATCATCTCTGCAAGCTGGCCATCCTGTGGATCCCTCAGGACTGATTACGTGCATCAACAAAACCTCGAAAGAGCATCCCAGGACTGATTACGAGCTTACTGCTCAACCTATCGGATCTCCCAGGGAGCTATTACATGTGACCACCACAAAACCTTAAAAGAGTGTCCCAGGAACGTTTATATGCATAGCACGACCAGCAAGAACTCTAAAGAGCATCCCAAGACTTTTACATGCCTGGCACAACCTATCGAATCTCTAGGACTGATTACATGTGGTATGGAAAAACCTCGAAAGAGCATCCCAAGACTGATTACGAGCTTATTGCTCAACCTATCGAATCTCCCAGGGAAATTTTATATGCCATAGGACAAAACCTCAAAAGAGCGTTTGCCAGATCTCCTAGGGAGCTATTATATGCCATAGGAAAAACCTCACAAGAGTATATGCAAACCTCCCAGGGAAAGATTATATGTCCTCCCAAGCAAAACCTTGAAAGAGCATTTGCCAAATCTCCTAGGGAGCTATTATATGCCATAGGAAAAACCTCGCAAGAGTATCTGCAAATCTCCGAGGGAAATATTATATGCTTATCACACAACCTGTCCACGGCCACGAAGTACCATCCTAATACTCATGATCCACCAGATCATCCTCGCACGAAGCATCATCCTGATGCTCATGATCATACTAATCATCATCATACAGTACATCATCCTGATCATCGTCACAGCATCGTCTTGATGCTCATCACACAACACTTACATCCACAACCATGGGAAGGATCCTCCTACCACCATGCTTGGAATGGATCCTGCAAATGTGTCACACCACTTCTTCCTCGAAGTATCTTCTATCTGAAGAACACCAAGCCTCTCTCTGAAGTAGTCGAACTTCACTCTGGCTAGTCATTTGGTCAACACATCTACAATCTGCTCATCTTTTGCAACATACTGGAGCTTCATTGCTCCTCTCTACATCATATCCCTGATATAGTGATATTTGATCTCGATGTGCTTTGACCTGTCATGGAACTCCGAGTTCTTTGACAACTTCACACAACTCTGGTTGTCACAATAGATACAGGTAGCATCGAAATGGAGATCAAATAAATCAGACAATAGCTTCCTTAGCCATACTGCCTTACAACTAGACGAACAAGCTACAACATACTCTGCTTCGGCTGTACTCAGTGCTACACAGGATTTGTTCTTGCTAAACCAAGAGATCACACCTGATCCCATACTGAATCAACACCTCGAAGTGCTCTTCCTATGTGCAGCACTACCTGCCCAATCTGAATCAATATAACCCTCCAGGTTAAACTTTTTATTCGCATCATACTTGAGCCCATAATCAATTGTACCCTTTAGGTACCTCAAAATATGCTTTACAATAATCAGGTGAACATGTCTAGGATCTGTTAGAAATTGGCTCAAGGTGTTCACCGCAAAGCAAATATCTGGTCTCGTGTTCGTCAAGTACATCAAGGACCCAATCATCTGACGACACATCATGGCACAAACTGTCTCTGATGAAGCATCACTCAATAGATTCGGGTTCGATGCCATAGGTGTGGCCATGGCCTTGTAGTCCATCATCCCGAACCGCTTCAGGATCTCTACTGCATACTTCCCTTGTCCAAGGAAGATTCCATCTGCACTCTGCCACACCTCCATACCTAGAAAGTAATGCATCATTCCCAAGTCCTTCATCTCAAACTCGACAGCAAGCTACCTCTTCGTGTCGGCAATCAATCTATCCTCACCTGTCACAAACAGGTCATCCACATACAATAGGAGTATCACTGGATTTCCTTCCTCAACCTTGTAGTAAAGGTTGGAATCCGCTTTACTCTTGGTAAAGCCCAAACTGGACAGGAAGTTGTCTATCCTGCCGTACCATGTCCTAGGTGCTTACTTCAAGCCATCAAAGGATTTCTTCAATCTGCACACATATGACTCCCTTTCATGTGTCTCAAAATCGAGTGGCTGCTCCACATACACTTCCTCTTCGACTACACCATTCAAGAAAGTTGTCTTAACATCCATCTAGTGTATCTTCCACTTCATCACTGCAGCTAGGGAAAGTACTGTTCTCATGGAAGTGTATCTGGCTACAGGTGCAAAAAATTCTCTTCATAATATATCCCTTCTTTCTGGGAGAAGCCACGAGGCACAAACCTTGCCTTGTAGTTCTCTATGCTACCATTTGCAGCATGCTTGATCTTGTAGATCCACTTGGAAGTCACAACAGACTTCCCTTCTGGTCTTGGGACCACATCCCAAACATCGTTCTTCATGATCGACTGGTATTCCTCGATCATGGCATTCTTCCATTACTGCATCCCGGATCCTGGGAACTTCAGATTCTTCAATATCTTCAGTAGATAGTTTTCTTTGGAATTCGTTGCTGGAGCAAATGTTGTAGTCCTTCTTTTGTAGGTGATTGTACATGATCTTTCCTACAATTCAAATTCAATTGCAAGATTAGAAACTTCTCATAGTTTACATAACAAAGTCTTTACATAAAGGAATATGCCATATAGTCATGCAATTATCTTAGCCAATACTTCAATACAACATTCATCCATATCGCGTATTCATACAGTAACTTTCTAGATGCCTTCCATCTCTACCAGAACATTGTTAAGAGTTTGCACTACTCCCAACATGTCAGCAAAGAGGTTTCATTCTAGATAAGTAGAAATGGAATGTTGTACAGTGCCATAGGAAACTTACCCATCACATGCATATTAGTAGTATACTGTTCATTAATGCAATTATTCTAATGTGCATAATACACAACCTAAGTCTAGGAACATAAGTATATACATCATTGAACAACATTATTTAAACAATCATATATACAAGTAATGGCAATTCAAATACTTATCTTTGTTTGTTTGTTGGGTGGAATCCCTCTCAATCTTTTCTTTCTTGCAGGAGTTGCTGGAGTCTGACTCTGAAGTAGATTCTTCTACTCCTTTCTGTTGTGGATTGTAAGTAGTAGTCAAATCCCTCTTAATCCCTGAATCACTGCATAACTTCTTGAATTCTTCTGAAGTGAATTCTCCACCATTGTCAGATCTAAAGGTCTTGATCTTCTTTTCAATGTGGTTTTCTATCAAGGCTTTGAATTCCTTGAATTTGATGAATACTTCATCTTTGTTCTTCAAGAAACAAATCCAAGTCTTCCAAGAGAAATCATTAATGAAAGAAACATAATATACATACCCACTCAGAGAACTGGATGACATTGGACTGCATACATCGGAGTGGATAATTTCCAAGATTCCTTATGCCTTGCTTTCACTGCTTGGAAATGCCTTCTTTGTGTTCTTTCCTTTTGCACATCCTTTGCAAACACCTTCATGCTTTGACTGGATTTCAGGAAGACCTTCTACTACTTTGCTTGCAATTGGTAGTTCTCTATAGTGCACATGAGCAAGCCTTCTATGCCAAAGTTCACTTGGTTCCATGGATTCATGTACCATGGCATGTTCAGGTTGTCCCTTCAATTTGTACAATCCTCCCTCTTGCTGTCCAATCACTACTACATCATCTATGGTCTTACCTTTTGGCCACATAAGTACTTGGCCATCCACAAATGCAACTCTCATCCCTTTTTCATCCAAAGATGATGGAGAGAAGATTCTTCTTGATTCCAGGTACATATAGAACATCTTGCATCTTTAAAGACTTCCCAGAGTCTAGCTTGTAGGAGGCTTCACCACTTCCTTTTATAGGGTATTGATAGTCATCCCAAGTTTCACCTTGTGAGGTGACTCATATTCAGATAGGTCCATAAGAGATTCTTTGAATCCCGTCATATGTTTAGAAGCCCCACTATCAATAAGCCAATCATTACACCCATGTGTAATAGTACCTGTGAGAGCAGATATTAGGACATATTCATCGTCACTTGAAGAGTCTTCACTTTCTACCTTAGTCTTCTTCCTAGGAGGTTCATCATCCTCAGCAGCATGAGCATGATATCTCTTCTTGTTGCTGTTGTTGTTGTTGTTGTTTTTGAAGTTCCTTTTGTTCTTAGGACATTCTGAGGCAAAGTGTCCCTTCTCATTATAGGTGAAGCATCTTAGATCTTTCTTATCTCTTTGATGATGGTGGTGTGAAGATCTCTTGTGAAAAGATTGCTCTCTCTTGGGATTTCCTTTCTTGGTGTGTGCCGTGAGAGCTTGATATTCATTTCCCGTCTTTTGTTCTTGGGCCACAAGCCTAGCTTCTTCTTGTGAACATTCCTCCCATAGTCTACTGAAGGAGATCAACTTCCTTCTTGCAAAAATACCTTGGATGAAGGAGTCCCATTACCTAGGTAGGCCATTTAATGTGGTCATGACAATTTCTCCATTCTCCACTACTTCATCCACAACTTCAAGTTTTTCTTTGATTTGAGAGACCTTAGTAAAGTAATACTGGATGGTTTCTCCATTATGGAACTTTACCCCTTTCAATTGATTTCATAGAGTCATATTCCGATTTATATTCTTTCCTTCAAACAATTTGGTCAAGGAGTCAAACATCTCCTTAGGTGTCTTTAGGGAAGACACATGGGGTATGAGATGGTCTTTTATAGAATCAACAATGATTCTCTTGGACTTTACCAAGTTCTTCTTGTGTGAGGCCTTAGCCTCATCTCCCTCTGGGACTGGAACCTCTTCTTGTATGTAGGTGTCCAAATCATTCTCTTCTAGGATTAACCCAATCCTATACTTCCATGATCGGAAGTTGTCAGCTCCTTCAAGCTTATCCTCAAGCTTGGTGTGGTGATACATCTTAATGAGAAACTCAAATGGAAATAAAATATTTAGGTCTTACCACTTGATTTGTTGAAAACAGGATCTAGAGTTGGATTAGGGTTTGTCAGAGAAACCCTAAAAATTCAAACTTTGAATTCAAAAATTCTGAATGGATGGAAAGATGCACCTTGCTGAGCTGATCAAGCTGGTATACTTCAATTTTTAAATCTGCAAAATTTGACCCCTCAAAATTGCCTTTGAAATTTCTGGATCTTCTGGTCAAAATCCCGAACTAGGGTTTGATAATGCCCAGGGTTTTGCCCAGCCAAAAATTTCGGTCTTGTGCTCTAAAATTTGATTTTTCTGAGGAGCATCCAGCCGTGGTCACAGATTCCAAAAATTTCAACTTTTGCAGAAACCCTAATTTTCCACGTTTCCGATCAAAATCCCGAACTAGGTTTTGATGATGCCCATGGTTCTGCCCAACCAAAAAATTCGATCTTGGTCTCTAAACTTCGATTTTCTTGAGGATCATCCAGCCGTGATCTTGGATTCCAAAAATTCCAACTTTTTCTGAAACCCTAATTTCCCGTAGAAGTGACGAGCCAGAAACTAAAAGTGCTCAGAATTGAATTATGTCTCGATAGAAAGATGCGCCCTTGCAAGGAGAGTCATCCTAGCCTCCTGCCTTTTATGATCTGAGGAGAGAAACCCAAAGATTAAAAATCCCTATCTTTCGCAGCTGCACAGTGTCTTCTTCTTAGCACCGCTCTGATACCATGCTAATTTTTTGATAATTTCATTCAAACATTATCTAGGATGACTAAGAGAATAACAAGCACAACATAAAAATCATAAGAGACAATGGACACAAAGCATTTCACCAGGGAAAACCAAGAAGGTGAAAAAACCCGCAACTTCCTCAGAGATAGAATAAGCCCCAATACAAAGATCACAAAGATCAATCCCCAAAAGATAGATAACTCCAGTAGCTACTCCTCCTCCACTTGTGCTCACTCCTCTCTCTCAACTATGCGAGTTGGATGAGTGAGTGAATGAATAGAATGAGAGACACTCACTCTCTATTTATACACAACTTAAAATGCCTTTAACTCTAGTTGGGCCGACTTCCTAAGGAAGTCTAATAACCCACTCACATGACACAAGCAAGGCCAACCCCACACTGGTGGTCTAATAAGCCATCAAATATAAGTTGAGACACTTGCGACACTTACAAATACAAATGATGACACTTCTGATTGGAGGAATATTACATCTCCATCATGAATATAATAAAGTACAAGTGTAATACATAGAAGAATATCTTTCGAAGTTATAATTACATCAACATTAAGTGTTGGATGGAGATAAAGGGGGTGAGAGAGGACATAAAGTTAAGGAGTTGGGGAGAGTAATGATAAGGGAGGGAAATTAAAGGCCTAAACCCATAAGTCCTAAGTCCCAAACCCCCTAAATACATACACCCCTAAGCACCTAAGACCTTAACACATAATCCCTTACCCCATTAATAGTTGATCCCTAAATCCCTTAACCTATAAAGGTATTACTCCTTAAATCACTAGTCCCTTAATTAACCCTTTATATCCCCTCACTGTTGTCTTTATCATCTAATTCCCTAAGTCTTTAACACTATAACACCTTATAACTCAATTCCTAACCTCTTAAAACCTAACTCCCTAAGCCCATAGTCCTTAATCCCTTTACCCATAAATTCCCAAACTGCTAAACCCCTTAAGTCCTTTAATTGGTTACCTGTAATCCTTTAACCATTAGCCCTCTAAGCTCTAGTTTACCCTATACAGATAAAATAATTCTTTACCTCTACACTACGTTTGCATGTGCGACCTCCCTTGTGCTAGCATGCCCTACATTTGCTTGTGCGCTCTACGTTTGCATGCGCGCTCTCCGTTTGCATGAGAGCTCAATGTTTTCTTGAGATCTCTCCCTCTAGATTGATCGCTCCTCTCTTAGATTTAAATTTTTTTATAGTTTTAAACCTTAACAGTGCAATAAAAACTCATACAGATTCTTAACCATTAACAGAAAATACACAATGGCACACGCATAACACAGAGATTTTCACCTGGAAACCCTTAACCGGTAAAAAAACCAGCAAAACTTAGAGCCGCACAACTCTTTTCATTATATGTTTTCTTAACCATTTACAATACAATATATAGTATTCCCAGCATCTAAAACCCTAATTCATTTACCCGAAATTAGGTTACAAGCCTAATCCCTTTACTGGGATTAGATAGAATACAATGGGCCGAAACAACAAAAAAGCAAAAGCAGCCCAAAAACATTTTGCGCTCCGCGCAGACTCCGGGGCCTAACGGCCCCCTCCGTGTTGTTTCGGAACCTAACGGTCCGAAACGAAGGGGGGGGGGGCTGGCGGGCTACTGGGGAGGGGATCACGGTGTACATGCACCCACCATGTGAAGAGATATAACACACCCAACATTCTCCCACTTGTTGTTCTCTTCACATACAGGAGAAATTTATGACTTTAACAGTCCAGGGCAACAATGCCCATGTTCTCTTTACACCAAGAGAACTTCTAAGTACTCACAGACTTTGTCAAAGAGTTTGCAACATTTTCCAAAGTATCAACCTTCTCCAGCAATACTTTGTTTTGTTCAACCATGTCTCTGACGAAATGGTACTGCACATCAATGTGCTTTGTCTTCGAGTGATAAGTAGGGTTCTTTGCCAAAAAGATTGCACTTGAGCTATCACAGCCTATCTTCACTGCATTCTGAACAAAATCGATACCTAAACACAACCTTTGCAACCATACTGCTTCCTTACTTGCATGGGTAGCTGCCATGTATTAAGCTTCTGTAGTTGAGAGTGCAACTACAGCTTGTCTTCTACTCATCCAACTGATTGCTCCTCCAAATAGTTTAAAAACCTAGCCACTTGTAGATCTTCTGTGATCAAGATCTCCAGCCCAGTCAGCATCAACAAATCCTTGTATATCTATCTCTCTATTTAGTCCAGGTCTTCCTTGGTAGCAGATTGCAAAATCTATAGTGCCACGCAAATACCTGAAGACCCTCTTTACTGCAGTCCAATGTTCCTTTCCTGGTTTTGACATATATCTGCTCAAAACTTCCACTGCATGAGCTATATCTGATCTAGTACAGACCATAGAATACATCAAACTGCCAACAACACTAGCATAGGGAACATGAGACATGTCCTCTACCTCTTCTTGTGTCATGGGACACTGTTCTACAGATAACTTTACACCTACAGGAATGGGCACCTTCACTGGTTTTCTTTCCTACACATTAAACCTCTTCAATATTGTCTCAACATATTTTCTTTGATTCAACTAGAGTTTCATGTTTTCTCGATCTCTTTTTATTTCCATGCCCAAAATAAAATTTGCAGCACCAATATCTTTCATTTCAAATTCAGATGACAACTGATTTTTGACATCCTTGATGATTTCCTTGTTGTTTCCAATTAGCAACATATCATCAACATACAATATCACATAAATAAAATGATCACCAATTAGTTTGAAATAAACATAGTGATCAGCTTTGCTTCTTGAGAAGCCAAGTCCCAGTATATAAGTATCAAACTTTTGATACCACATTCTTGGAGATTGTTTCAGTCCATAGAGGGACTTTTTCAGCTTACAGACAAGCTCCTTTTTACCTTTCACCACAAACCATTCTAGTTGCTTCATATAGATTTCTTCATTAAGTTCTCCATGTAGGAATGCCGTCTTTACATCCATCTGCTCTACTTCAAGATCAAAAGCAACAGAAATAGACAAAATAAATCTAATAGAAGTCAATTTTGCAACAGGTGAGAAAATCTCACCAAAATCGATGCCCTCAATTTGGGAATAACCTTTCGCTACTAGTCGAGCCTTATACTTCTCCACTTTACCTACTGCATTTAACTTCTTCTTGAATACCCATTTGCTTCCAACAGATTTTCTTCCTTCTGGCAACTCAACCAGATCCCATGCCTCATTTTTATCCAAGGCATCCATTTCTTCCATCATGGCCTTCTTCCATAGTTTACTATCTTCTGAATCCATTTCCTCTCTAGTAGTTCTAGGATCATCATCAGTAATAGATAACACAAAATTAGAGCGAAAATCAGGTGGACTATAACTTTCAGCTTTCCTTCTTACTCGGTCAGATCTCCTCAAGACCGGAGTCTGTGGTTCTGCCTCTTCATCTGATTTAGATGGATCTGCCTCTTCATCTGATTCATACGAATCTGGTTCCTCAAATGAACCAGCTCTTTCATCCTTAATATCAAACTGTAGTTTCTCTGGATCCTTTTCCTTTGGTGCATCTTCAATCCTGGAAGTGTTTTCAACTTCTCTAAAGATCACATCTCGAATGTAAACTACTTTCCTTTTTACTGGATTCCACAGCTTGTAAACTTTCACTCCATCCTTGTAGCCGATGAAGAATCTGCATTTTTCTGCTTTATTATCCAACTTGCTCCTTTTTCTTTTGGAACATGCACAAAAGCATCACACCCAAACACTCTGAGATGCGAGAGAGAGGGTTTCTTACCAGTCCAAGCCTCATGAGGTGTCTTGTCAACCAATGCTGATGTGGGTGTCCTATTTACCAAGTAACACGCAGTGTCAACAGCTTTTGCCTAGAATTGTTGTGTTAGCCCTGCACCACTGAGCATACTCCTTGCCTTTTCCATCAACATCCTATTCATCCTTTCTGCAACCCCATTCTGTTGAGGTGTGTATGGAGTAGTCTTTTTCCTTTCTATTCCACACGTCTTACAGAACTCCTCAAATTCATTTCCACAGAATTCTCCACCGTTATCTGTTCTCAACACTTTTATTTTCTTTTCAGTTTGATTCTCTACAAGAGCCTTAAATTCTTTGAATCTATTAAAAACCTCAGATTTCTTACGCAGGAAATACATCCATGTTTTTCTTGAGAAATGATCTATGAATGAAACATAATACACAGATTTACCTAGTGATGGAACAGACACAGGTCCAAACACATCACTATGTATTAACTCTAAGATTCCTTTAGCTCTTACAACACCAAATGAGAATCTTACCCGATTTTGTTTACCATATAAGCAATGTTCACAGAAATCAAAATCTAGTGTGTAATCAGACATGCCTTCAGCCATACTTTTACCTTGTAATACTCGAATACCCTTCTCTCTAATATGTCCCAGCCTTCGATGCCATAGTGTTGTCTTCTCACTAGAGACAGTAAGGACTCTGTCTCCTTCATTTTTACCCTCAGGAACAATAGTACTGTTACATCCATTATTAAAAGTGCTTCCCAACAACTTGTATAGAGTTCCAATCCGAACTCCCCTCATTAGCACCATTGATCCTCAAACCATCTTGCATGTGTTCTTCTCAAACATAGTTTTCACACCTGCATCATCCATTTTACTTACAAATATGAGGTTTCTAGCCACTTTTGGAATGTGCAGAACCCCGGGAAGAGTTCTAACCCTTCCATCTTTGAGTAGTAGCTTGATCTTCCCTCGACCTATGATTTTCGCCACTGAGTTGTCTCCCAGAAATACATCACCTCCATCATACTTTTCATATTTATAAAACCACTCCCCATGAGGAGTCATATGAAAAGATGCACCTGAGTCAATCAACCACGAATCATGCTCTGCATGTGTACTTGAAGATGCCAACTACACATCTCCTCCTTCCTCTGTAGATTCTTTCCCATCTATGGATGGAGCATCATTAGATCCTCTGCTTTTATCAATCTTTTTGGATTTACAATCCTTCTTGTAATGCCCAGCTTTACCGCACTTCCAACATTTTCGTACAGAAGGTCTTGGAGATTTAGATCTCCCTCTAGATTTAGATCTGCCACCTGAAGACTTATTTTTAGATCTGTCTCCAGGGAGACCTCTCACAAACAAGGCATCCTTGGTTGAACTATCCATGGATTTATGCCTCATTTCCTCTGATAGCAGGGATGCAACCACATCATCAAAGATTAGGTTGGTTGCGTTACTCCCAACAGCTATAACCAGACTATCCCATGAATCTGGTAGAGAGCACAACAAGCTAATACATTTTTCATCATCAGTAATCATAATACCAATAGATGTCAACTAACTTACCGGAGTATTTAAGGCATTTAGATGCTCTGACACAGAGTCTCCTTCATTCATTCTTAGAAGGTACAATTTATTTCGAAGAAATAACTTATTTACCAGGGACTTTGACTGATACAAATTTCCCAGCTTATCCCATAGTTTCTTTGCACTATCTTCTCTAGATACGTTCACCAACACCTAATCTGAGAGGCAAAGTCAAATCGTGCTCCTTGCTTTTCTTTCCAGCTTATCCCATTCTTCTTTTTCCATACCAGTGGGCATGGTACCCGGATCTACTACGATCCATTGTTCTCTATCTACCAAAATATCTTCCATCTTGAGCTTCCATAGCTCAAAGCTCTGATCATTAAATTTTTCAATCTCGATTCTAGAAGTGCTCGCCATTCTTTCAACAAAAGAATCACAGCTGCAAAGATCCCATTGAAACTAGGTTTATCATAGATCCAAGATCGAGCCAAACCCTTGGAAACAAAGGCGTCCCTCTGAACCCAATAATGATCTGATACCAAATGATAGTTTTAAACCTTAACAGTGCAGTAAAAACTCATACAGATTCTTAACCATTAACATAAAATACACAATGGCACACGCATAACACAGATATTTTCACCTGGAAACCCTTAACTGGGAAAAAAAACCAACAAAACTTAGAGCCGCACAACTCTTTTCATTATACGTTTTCTTAACCATTTACAATACAATATATAGTATTTGCAACATCTAAAACCCTAATTCATTTACCCGAAATTAGGTTACAACCCTAATCCTTTTACCGGGATTAGATAGAATACTACTGGGGAGGGGATCGCGGTGTACATGCACCCACCATGTGAAGAGATATAACACACCCAA
The DNA here is from genome assembly GCA_027924585.1 of Larix kaempferi. Taxonomy (NCBI): domain Eukaryota; kingdom Viridiplantae; phylum Streptophyta; class Pinopsida; order Pinales; family Pinaceae; genus Larix; species Larix kaempferi. Next base: position 17,120,041 of record BSBM01000008.1, read on the forward strand.
CAATTTTTGCTTGTGCTTGTGCATTAGTCTCTTTAAGCTCTAATTTACCCCTTATAAGACTTTAAGCCTTTAACCCCTTCACCATGAATTTCTAACCTCATAAACCCTAACACGCTAAACCTAGAGCACTAAATCAATTAACCCATAAGTTCGCTAACCCCTAAACTCCCTAGCCACTTTATCTCTAATCCCACAACCCCTAACCCCTAATACCTAGTCCACCCATAACCCCTAAACAGTCTAACCCATATTAATTAAAAATCCCAAATCCCAAAATCCCTAAGCCCTTTACCCTAGAAGCAATTAAACCTTTTTAACTTCTTGGGACTTAACCCTTAATCCATTAAACCCTATCCCCCTAACCATTGAGCCCTAAATTCCTTAACCCCTAATTCCCATTACTCATAAAACCCCATAACCTCCTATCTGCTTAACTTCCTAACCCATAAATATTTAAACTTGTTAACAACTTTAAGCCCTTACCTCTAAATTCCTAACCCGTAACACCTAGAAGTCTTAATTAACCCCCTAACCCTAAAACCCCTAACCAATAATCCCTAAATCCCAAAACCCATAAACCCCTAGAAAATCATAATTCCTCATCTCCTAGAGGCCATTAAGCCCTTAACCCCCAAGCATTTAATCCTTTAACCCCTTGACACTTAACCCTTAACCAACTCAACCCTAACATCCTAACCCTAGAGCCCTAAAACCCTTAGCCTATGAATCTGCTAACCCTTGAAGGCCTCACCTCTTAAATAACCACCAATACTCTAACCCTTATGCCATTAACCAGTAAGCCCATAAGCCCTTAATTCTTACAAACCCTTAACATTTAAACCCTTCACCCTTAAGGCTTAACCTATTGAACCCTAACCCCTTAACTTGGTGCCATCAATCCCTTAACCCCTGAAGCCCCTAACCCCTAAACCCCTTTATCTCTAAGCACTTAACACCCAACACCTAAGCCCTATTTTATCCAGAAATACTTAAGCCCTTAATGTCTAACCTCTAAAACCCTAACCCCCTAAACCTGGATCCCTTAAACGAGCTATAAAATGATGACCTAACCTCTAAATATTTAAACTTGTTAACTACTTTATCCCTTTACCTCTAAACGCTTAACCTCTAAGTCCTAGTTAACCCCCATAACTCTAAAACCCCTAACCCATAATCCCTAAATCCCAAAACTCATAAATCCTTAGAAACCAATCCCTCATATCCTAAAATCCATTAAGCCCTTAAACACCAAACCTTTAATACTTAAACCTATTGACACTTAACCTTTAATTGACTCAATGCTAACATCCTAACGTTAGAGCCCTAAATCTATTAACCTATAATCCCTTAACCCCTAATCCCCTTGACCCCAAACCCTTCACCCTTAACGCTTAAAGCCTTGAACACTAACCCCTAACATTAGTCCCCTCAATCCCTTAACCCCTAAATCCCCTAGCCCCTAAACCCCTTTATCTCTAATCACTTAACACCGAAAGCATTTAGAAGCACTAGTTTATTCACAAACACTTAATCCCTTAATGTCTAACCTCTAAAACCCTAACCCTCTAAACATGGAGCGCTAAATCCCTTAACCCCTAATCCCCTTGACCCCAAACCCATTGACCCCTTAGCCCCTAACACCAAATCTCTATTTAACCTCCTAACCCATAGAACATGAATCCCAAAACCTTTCAAGATAAGTAGGGATCTAGGGAAATAAAGGAAATTTATTTTCTTGGGAAGAAACTATTAAATAAGGTTTTGATGAAAATGCAAATTGTGTAGATTACCATAATGCTAGTGCGTTTATTGATGAAGAAATGCTCATGTGTTATTTGATGAAGAAATGATCGCGCGTTTTATGCCTCTAGACATTATTTAGCTGTGCACCAAACATATTAATTGTCTAGGAATTTTTTAATATTGAAGAAACGCGCGAGCATTATAAATTTAAGAAATGCTAGCGCGTTTTGTAAATCCATAACACTAGCGCGTTTTTTCTCTACAAAAATTCAGCAAAATAGTTTGCCTATTTCATACCCGAATTTTTTGTTTTGTCTCCCCAACAACACTGCAAAGAAACTTGATACTCTATGTTCACAATCAACAATCAGGCCAGTTAAGGAATCTTGATACTCTATGTTCACAATCATCAAGCTTGAAGAGGATTCTAAAGTTAGCATTGGGAATTGAGGATTCTACATTCACAATTAGCAAGCTTCAAGAGGATTCTACATTCACAATTAGCAAGATTGAAGAGGATTCTATATTCACAATCAAACAAGCTTGATTAATCTATGTTCATAATTGCAAAGGAACTTGCATTGATAATTGAGCAAACTTGAAGAATCTAAATTCAGGTTTGAGGAAGAATCTATATCCACAATCAAAAGCAAGGCTGAATAATTCCCATCCACAATTGATTATGTATCTATATATTCACAATTTCAAGCAAGCTTGAGGAATCTATATGAACACAATTGAAGAAGAATCTACATTCACTATTGAGCAAGCTTGAACCTATATTCACAAATGAAGAATTTTCTATATTCACAAGTGAGGTAGAAGTTACTTTCACAATTGAGCAAGCTTGAGGAATCTATATTCACAATTGAGCAAGCTTGAGGAATCTATATTCACAATTGAGGAAGTATCTATATTCACAATTGATAAAGCTTGAAGAACCTATATTCACAATTGATAAAGCTTGAAGAACCTATATTCACAATTGAGAAAGAATTTGGATATTTGAATAGTTGAGCACACCTCTAGAATCTATTTTCTTAGTATTGCTCATTGTGGTCATGGGGAATTCACGCAATCGAACAAGGAAATCGGCAAGGAAAGAGAAGCATCAAGAAAACATGGAAGAAGTTAGAGAAAATAAAATATTGGACATGTGTAATTGAAGGCATTCCATGGAAACTCATCCAATTCCAACCGTAGATGATGCCACAGTCGTTCCTACCCATCCATGACAAGAAAAATGGAAAAATTCACTAGAGGGGCCCTCAATTTCAACAACATTTGATGAACAAGCACACCATGGAACTAGTCAAGAAGTAAAACATAGGTGCTCATCGGGGGATGTTTCAATTCCCACATCAAGTCAACCTCAAACTATGGTATCGAATGACTTGTTGGCTAGTGGTTATACAAGTGACGAAGTTAGGGAGGAATTGAATGAAGGATTTATAATGGAAGAAACAAATGTTATGGAGACCGTCCAAGAGAAAGTTCAATTTTCCACATCCAACTCCCAATAAGAGAATGAAAGACAAGAGGCTCCTATTGAAATGCCGGAGCATCCTGGTGATGTTGTACATGCTCCAGTTCCAACACCCTTACCTCCATTAGAAACTACATGCCGAAGAAATCCGAAACGTATATAGGTTTATGAAACTCTCATTAGTTCACTTGAAGGTATGTTTTCTAAATGCGCTATTGCTTATCAAACTCGACAAATACTTGATAATTTTTTTGATTCTAAATGTGATGGGGACAAGTGCAAATTATTTTTATCATTGTTAAAATCTAGGTCTATGGCTATTGTTAGAAGAACATTAAGGATAAAGATGACCAAAAAGTTAGAACCAATTTCTCATATTGTTAAAAGTTTAGTAGATTCATTTAGTACAATTGGAAAGAAATCTCGCTCAAAGGATCGCAATGCGGCTCGCCGTTTGTTGTCACAATCAATCGTGAAGAAAAACACTTTGTTTTCTTAAACCTACATCTAAAATTATTAATTTGAATGTGAAGACACTTCGTAGATATTGTGTTAGAAGAGAACAACTTGAAACCGGTCAAACAGATGTTTGGGCCTTCATTGGCAGGTTGCCATGCTCTGATATGAAGCTCATTGATGCAGTAAAGGGTTTAGTGCAAGATTTTTGGCATGAAAGCACAAGACTTTCTTCTAACCAAAAAGATGTATTAAAATTGAGAAGGGGTTCAAAGGATCGTGAACCACACCTTAAAAATTTTCTTGATATGAAACAAACAAAATTATATGAGAGATTTAGGAATGAACATAATGAACTTAACTTGGGCCAAAGATCCTTTGAAAAATGCAAACCATGGTATGTTAAAATAAACACAATTCGTAACACATGTTGTCGATACCACATTGAGTATGGTTACTACTATGACACATATACATATATTTTTCGTGTATTGCATAACACTCTTATGTAGGAATGCTCAACTACATTACCACCAATGTCATCTAGAGACATTATTCATATTATTTTGTGTAGTAGGCCAAACGATTTCACATTTTATCAAAAATATTGCATAGATGGGACATGCCCAGGGTGTGGCGGATTGGAATTATTGGACAAATTCATGCATGTGACCAATGAGCATGAACTTGGGAGGTAGGAGGTGAACTTGAAGTCATTCAAATATGTCACGTATGATATTGATGGAGGGAACGAAAGAAAAAATATACAATTGATCACTTCTCAAGTTGGTAATGAGTTCTTGAATACTATTTTTTCTTCAGATTGCAATTTCATATGTAACAATCTATTGATATATGTCTTTATTGTTGATCTACTAGGTATGGGTTTGCAACTTCATGGAGGAATTCTTATCCAATTCCAACCAATTCCAACCGTAGAACGTGTAGGGATACATTTCCTATTGGGACTATCCTGTCAGTGGTCGATTTTGTGGAAAGCTACACTCTTCAACCACAAAATGCGATTTCGAGTCAATACTATCACTCAGACCAAGTTAGCATAATGGTCCATATAACCTATAGACATGGGGAAGATAGTATTGAAGACAACATGGTTATATTGAAGGAGTATCACTTCTACATATAAGTGATGACAGGTGTCACGACTTGGATTTTGTACAATACACTTTTCAAATGTTCTACAATCACTTGAAGGATAACAGTATATAGATGACACAACATTGGATTTGGTCTGATGGTTGTGCAGGGAAATTAAAAAATGCCTATGTCTTCCAATGGTTGTGTATGCTCCAAAAAAGGCACAAGGTGCCACATATTTGGAACTATTTTGAGTCCGAACACAGAAAAGGTGAACATGATGGAGCAGGTGCGTGCATCAATACTACATTGCACAGGAAAGAAATGAAGCTCACAAATGTATCACTCATCCGAGATGCAAAAACCATCGTTGAATGGTGTGCTTCAGTCATGGGGGAGGGAGCAAGAAGGAAGGAAGATCACTCAACCAAGTAAGCACATATACATAGATATTTTTGGGAGGTGGTGGATGTAGATCGATCACAGTTATATGAGTGCAATCCATCCAAGGAACTCGTGCATTTCATTCAGTTAGAATGTTGGACAATGCTATACTTGAAATGTGGACAAGGAAACTCTCATGTTTTTGTTGTCCATGCAGTAGTGGTGAATCGGACGAATGTCAATCCACAGATTGGGTTGATAGCTGGGACTGTATATCACTCCCCATTGGTCGACGAATAGCTACAGAATTATCCTAGTTGGAGGAGGACCAATCAATTATTTCACCAGACTATGACCACATGTCAGATCTCGTACAACCAGGTTCGATTAATTTTTTTATATTTTTTATATTTTTGACAACTAGTTGTGTCTAGTTAGTTGACTGAAATGTTGGCACTATATTTTCTCCAGGGAACATATACGTAGTGGTTTCCCCGAGACGCAATGCATGGCACACCGACTATTGGCTGGAACGTTGCTTGGAGGGGAAGAAAACCTTAAATGTCGCATTATGGGACTCTGAGGCCAATGATTTTCCGATTGGGTCGATGGTTATAAAAGCAGAATATTTGAACCAGGTTTCCCACTCAACAAATAGAAAAGGGTATATATAAGAAGATTATAGACCAGGTGAGATTGTATAGCATTACACAAACTTAGTTATTGGCACAAACCTCCAGCTGCAAACAATGCCAAGGAATAACTCATCAATGGCACGATAGTTATTGCCTTACTCCGATCACGAGAGCTTAAAGTAAATGCTTGGTATTCAAGGTGATATTTTGACTATTGTAGCTAGACATTGATAGCTAGATAGATTGATAAATTGCATAGACTTGGTACAACTTGATAAATTGCACAAGTTTTGTTATGGATTTGTTTTTTGTTTTTTTTCTCCCATCTAAGTAAACCATAATATATGTATCCTCATGCCCCTTTTCATGCTCACTATCACCATCATCATCACCATCTCCATACTCATTATCACTATCCCCATGGTCGTTGTCGCCATCACCAAGCCACCATGAACATCACCACCGTGCTCTTCCTACCCATGTTGTCACCATCACCATCCCCTTTTTCACCATAAGATTATCATCCATAATCCACACAAATATAACAATTAGATACCTAATTTAGAAACCTAGACACCCAAACCAAAAACATAGAAACCTAATCTAACCTTAGAAATCTAGTCTACCCTAGAAACACAAATATAACCTTATCAACCCAATCCATAACAATAGAAACCTAAACCATTCCAAAAACCCTAGTCATAATCCTAATATATATGCATGCCAAAAAAAAAACAATAGCAACCTAATCCTAATATATGCATGCCAAAAAAACTTCATATATTCACGTGCATCCACTTGTATCTAAACCATTATGCTACAAATATGCACAAGAGTCCAAGAAACCATAATTTGTATTCTAAACCCCTAGCCTAGAAATCCTAGCCAAGAAACCCTATTTTGTAGCCTAAACCCTAATTTGAATTCTAAACCTTAGAAACCCTAGTTTGTAGCCTAGAGCGTACTTTGTGTTCAAAATCCTAGAAACCCTAGTTTGTAGCCACTAACTATCATTGGCCAACCGTGAATATCAATTATTCATTGTCACTGTTTCCCAAATTGGACCTTCACCATTCATTAGTGAATCGATATGTGATTTGTTTGATTGAGGGATTTATTACTTTGTGTTCAACTTGTGTGGAAATACCCCATTTTAGTTGAACACGTGAACTCTCACCAAGATTCCTACCATGGTAATGAATCATCGGTGCATGATCTTCCATAACCACTTCATCCATCTTAATGTCATCATCAAAAAACAATTCATCCATCTTAATGTCATCATAAAAAAACACTTCATCCATTTTAATGTCGTCATAAAAAAATACTTCATCCATCTTAATGTCGTCATCAAAAAACATTTTCATCATCTAGTCTCATTAGTTAACACACTTCCTTCATCTATTTTTTGAAGAATCACAACAACCAACCCATGGAACCCTTCCATAAGCTAGAATTATATGTTTTCATGAAATCCATCTACCCCACTAAAAAATAGAAAAAACCCTAAATGGAGTCTACAGGAACCAGCTAGGAATGATTCTTACATAAATCCTCAATAATCCTCCCTACTTCGTATTTGCACCATATGTACCCTAAATTATTTTTATTTTTGAATCATAGTTAATCGTTAGTTTAAAAGGCATTAAGAAGGCACCACTTGCTTTTAGGTTAAAAAAAATCTAAAAATAATAATGAAATCAATTTTAATATCCCTTTGAACTCAATGGGAACTCGAATGGATGGTAACAATTACCCTTTAAAATTATGAGTATAATCATCTTTATTATTTTGTTGGATTTTTTCCTGTATAGCCATTTGTAGGTGTCCTTGAAGTCCTTTGGGGTGTGAGTTTAAACAGTCCATAGAATGGTGGTATTTGCTCGGATCGACAAACCGTTGAATCCATTGGGGAGACAATGTGTTAAGCGGTTGGGGAAGAGATAGGGGTGGGGGTTAGGTGTAGGTGGATGAGTAGGGGAGTGAGAGAAAGTGAGAGAGGCGGTTATAAAGAGTTTGGGGGAATATATAGATAGATAGATAAAGAGATTGGGGGATGGTAAGGGGTCATAGGTAGAGACAGATGGGGGTGTTAGTAGATTGGGGGTAAGTGGAGCAGGAGAGAGAGAGAGAGAGAGAGAGAGAGAGAGAGAGAGAGAGAGAGAGAGAGAGGGGTTATTAAGGGTTAGGGAGAGGAGGGGAGAGAGAGATATGGGAGAAAGTGTGTGTGTGTGTGTGAGAGAGAGAGAGATTGGGGGATGGTAAGGGGTTAGAGGTAGAGATAGAGGGGGAGTGTTATGGGGTTAGAGGTAGAGATAAAGGGGGGCGTTAGGATATTAGGGGTAAGTGGAGCAGGGGAGAAAGAGAGTGAGAGAAAGGGGGGGGGTCAGGGTTAGGTGTAGGTGGATGAGTAGGGGAGTGAGAGAGAATGGGGGAGGGAGTTAGTATGAGTTAAGGGGTATATGGGGGGGAGAGAGAGAGGAGTGGGGGTGTTAGTGGTAGGGGGATACATAAGGTTGTGTGGGTGTGTGTGTGTGTGTGTGTGTGTGTGTGTGTGTGTGAGAGAGAGAGAGAGAGAGAGAGAGCCAATGTGGCGGTGGTGTGTTTGGTGGTTGGGGGTTATGTGTAGGTGGATGAGTAGGGGAGTGAGAGAGAGTGACATAGGGGTTTCGATATAGTGGAGCATGGGAAAAATAGAGTGAGAGAAGGGGTTAGTAAGTGTTAGAGAGAGGAAGGGAGAGAGAGGGGGGGGGTCAGGTTTAGGTTTAGGTGGAGGATTAGGGGAGTGAGAGAGAGTGGGAGAGGTGATTAGTATGAGTTAGGAGGGAGATGGGTGTGTGTGTGTGTGTGTGTGTGTGTGAGAGAGAGAGAGAGAGAGAGGAGTGGGGGTGTTAGTGGTAGGGGGAGACATAGGGATGTTTGTGTGTGTGTGTGTGTGTGAGAGAGAGAGAGAGAGGGGAGGGTAGGTGTTAGTGGTATGGGGAGACATAGGTGTGTGTGTGTGTGTGTGTGTGTGTGTGTGAGAGAGAGAGAGAGAGAGAGAGAGAGAGAGAGAGAGAGAGAGAGAGACAAATGGGGAGGTGGTGTGTTAGGTGGTTGGGGAAGAGATAGGAGATGGGGTTTAGGTTTAGGTGGATGATTAGGGGAGTGAGAGAGAGTGAGAGAGGGGGTTAGTAAGAGTTAGAGGGAACAAGGGGGTGAGAGAGAGAGAGAGAGATTGGGGGATGGTAAGCGGTTAGAGGTAGAGACAGAGGAAGGTGTTAGGATATTGGGGGTAAGTGGAGAAGGGGAGAAAGAGAGTGAGAGAATGGGTTAGTAAGGGTGTGTGTGTGTGTGTGAGAGAGAGAGAGAGAGGATGGGGGTTAATGGTACGGGGAGGCATATGGATGTGTGTGTGTGTGTGAGAGAGAGAGAAGGGGGTGTTAGTGGGTTGGGGGGGGTGTTCTAGATTAATGTGGGGGTCTTTGAGAGTTGTAGAGGGGGTGTATTAGAGGGTTTGGAGGGTTAAGAGTGTAGGTAACGATAACATGTATGCGTTTTTGTTAACAAAAATGCGTACGTGTTTTTGTTCACTAAAACACGTACGCGATATTTAACATTACAATTTTATTGCGATATTTGACATTACAACTATATTGTTTGGTTTGGTGAGAAAGAGAATAAAAGGAATTGAGAGGTGGTAAGGGATTAGAGGTAGAACGAGAGGGGGTGTGTTAAAGGGTTAGAGGTAGAGACATAGGGGGGTTAGTAAGAGTTAGAGAGAGGGGCTAGAGGTTAGGGGTTAGTAAGAGAGAGAGAGGGGGGGACTGTTAATGGGTTAGAGTTTAGGGGTTAGTAAGGGTTAGGGAGAGGAGGAGAGAGAGAGAGGGGGTGGGGGTTATGTTGTATTTTAAAATTTGCATATATTAATAATAATAACACACATATTTTTTTGGTTTTATTTTAAAAAAATTTTCCCACCCTTGTCTCGTTTCGTGGATTTGTGTCAACGACATTGTTTGGAGGGAGTTATCTCACCCTTCACGTGATAAATTCTGAAACCATTTTCAGTTGGATTGTGTGCACCAAATTTGAAAAATTACAACATTTATTTCCCGATTGGATCCACTGTAGAAGAAGAAATGCATTCTCCTTTGTCAAAGCATGGGAAACAATAAGACGATTGGATTTTAGAGGAAATAGCTCCGGATTATCTACTACATCAAGGTGTATTCGAAAGAATGGAAACAAATAATTAACTAAGTACATCAAACCTCCTGCATAAGGTTATAACGTAAGGTAATATTCAGAAATAGTTTAAAATACCATAGTAGTCCAATGATTCCTTTCCATTAACTTCACCTAGTTACTCATGGATGCAGGCAGGAGAAACTTTAGAGAGCCTCTTTCCCTATTAATATTCCCACCTTCAGCTATGAGGAGAATATTCTCACAAAGACTAGTAAGTTGTCAAGGCTAGATGTAGTTACTTGCAGATGAATAGTGCAAAAAATGTGCAGTGGTGATAACAAGCTTACTATTTGTTGAGCCTGATACTACATGCAAGAACCACTCATAAAACTATGAGATAGAAGGTTTGTAATTTTAGGATGTTGATTCAACCTTCCCAAGGATCTAAATTTATAATTTCCTTCTGATGAGATCCAGGAATGAAATAATGTTTGGAGGCACTTCCAATCTCCCTAGACCATTTGGCCAGCCACGATATTTTCGAATCCTTTGACGAAAGATAAATTCTAGTGTAGATGGTAGAATTTGATACACTTGCAAAATATGTGTTGTTGGAAGAAATTAAATATTTCTACAAAGGAGCGTTTTGTAGGTGACTTGAAAGTCCCTTCCAATTTTCAACAATCAAACAAAGAAGTTCAATGTATAGATTTTCAGGCAGGCCTTTCAACCAACCAGATGACTGAATATAGGGAGAATACCAATTGTCATACACATTAACCATGCGAAAAAATTAAAGTTGTTATAATGCGTTTAAGGATGGACTATGTGTACATTATGAGAAAAAAAGGTGACTGTGGTCACTTTGCTGACCTTGCCTTCTTGCTTTCTATAGAATGCGTTTAAAATCTAGGAGTATTGTCTGAGCTTTTGTTGGTTTACATAAATGTTTATCCCCAAATATGACCTCACATAAAATCACTTCCTCATCTTTCAATTGGGTTTGAATGACATCTCTAAGTTACGTTAGTTGTGGATAACGAGGAGTGTCAATGGGAAGGCATCTACATGCCCATGTTTTCGATGATAGAGGCACATTACAACTTATTAGAGTACGAAATGCTGAACAAAAACCTAATGGAACACAATGAAGGATTCCATGGTTCCCCTTGTTATTGAAAATGATACTTTGTATTGACAAAACCAGTAACAAATTTACCTCTATTTTAAATGGAAATCCAGTTACCATTTCTGTGGGAAGGAATGCATAGATTCCTATAGCCACCATATTTCCTCCTGTAAGCCGTTCTGCCAATGGAAAAGCTAATGTAATAGCTCATTTTTCATCATATTTCCTCTGCTCAACCCTACACTCATATTCCATAGGAAACAACCGCCTCCATATGTAATAACTACATTGTTTCGTCGAAAATTGATCTTCTTCTGCTAACAAATGCAGAATGAAGGATTCATTGTCATTGCTCTGAGAAGTTATAAGGTAAACTTATCATAAAACATAGATTGTATAAATCCTGTTAATATCCATATGTTCTATCTCACGAACTAGGAGCTTCTTTATCGTAGACATAAAAAAATAAAATTCAGGATGAATACTAGAGAGCTAAATTGCTTTACAACTTCAACCTTCTCAGGAGTTAGGGGTAGAACTATAACAGTATTGTGAAGCTGGCATCCATAAATTTCTTCGAGTTGTGTGGTGCATGGCATATATTCTATCCATTTGGGAATAAAATATCCAATCTTAACATCAGGGGGAAGGATTTCATTGAATCTTATCTTATATCAGTTTACGAAAATGCAAGGCTGGCTTGTGACTAATAAAACACTCTTAAATCCAATACCTGCAATGAAAACTATAATTTTCTATTCAAAATAGGAAATAAATCTAGAGCGTTATATATTTTCACTGATATATAATTTAGAAAAAAGGTCAATGTCTATATATGATTTCAAGAATAGAGAATTTGAAACACTCATATTTTATACCTTTTTCTCCAACATAACCACCTTCCCTTTTATTCTTTTTGGTGGATTTTCCCACGCTGCATATAGAATCATGGTTCTATTTCTAAAATCCCTTCTCATTGTTAAAATCCAACAAGGTATAAGGAGCACCTACGCCAACTACATCTTCACTTGTAATGACGAACTCCAACGAAGGTTCCACATCACGAGCATAGTCATTGTCCTCCGCATGGAGCCCATATCTCCTCTTGGAGGCCATAGATTCCACCAAAGGATTGAAAACCCATACTTGGTATTGAAAACCTCCTAGTGGCACCAATATGAATTTATTAATAATAATAACACACATATTGTTATGGTTGTATTTTAAAATTTGTTTCCCACCCTTATCCCATTTCATGGATTTGTGCCAACGACATTGTTTGGAAGGAGTTATCCCGCCCTTCCAGTGATAAGTTCCGCATCCATTTTCCCTTGGTTTTTGTGCATCAAATTAGAAAAATTACAACATTTATTTCCCGATGGTTATCCCCTTGAAGCCCTAGATTGGCGATATTTGAAGCCCTGGGTTGGCTATATTTGGAATCAGTGGATTTCGTAGATGCTACTGGTGAAGACAGAGGTAGGGAGGTGATATAAAATCTCCAGTACAACCCTCTCACTATATATATCTCCTACTCCCCTTACCCCTAACCCCCTAACATCCACCTCTCCTTACTTATAACCCCCCCTCTCTATCTCTCTCCTACTCCCCCTCTCTCACACACACTCTCTCTATCTCTCTTTATCACCTCAACCTACACCTTACCCCAACCCATATCTCACTCCCACAACCTCCTAAAACCCCCCTCTATCTCTACCTTTAACCCCTTAACACCCTCGTATCTCTCTACTTCTAACCCCTTACCACCCCCCAATTTCTCTCCCTTTACTGTTAGTTTTTCAGCATTTAATTCAATCTGATCTAGGATCTTAACTGAGAGAACAACATGTACATCATATCAAACACAAGAGATAAGAGACACAAAACATTTCACTGGGGAAAACCAAGAAGGTGAAAAACCCCGCAACTTCCTCAGAGATAGAATGAGCATCAATACAAAGATCACAAAGATCAAACCCCACAACAAGAGATATTCTCCTAGCAGTTGCTCCTTCTCCACTTGTGCACATTCCTCCTCTCTCTCACTAATGCAAAGTGAGTGAGTTGGTGAACGAATAAATGAGTGAGTCACACTCTCTATTTATACTTTAATTCACTTGACTTTTAACTCTAATTAGGTCGACCCCAACTTAACCACTTAACATAATGCTGATTGGGCTGACCCCACTAGGGGACTTAAACACCCCATCACAACTGACTCTAAGCCGACCTCCCTTAGGAGAGTCTAATAACCCACTACCACTTGACACTGAGCCGACCCCACTAAGGTGGTCTAATAACCCTTTGACCCACACAACTCATACGGGGCCGACCCCACCAAGGTGGTCTAATAACCCATCAAATATAAGTTGCGACACTTACAATAATACCTGCGACACTTGCAAATACAAATGATGACACTTCTAATCGAAGGAATAATAAATTTCCGTTGGGGATACAATAAAGTACAAATGCAATACATAAAATATACAAGTGAATATCTTCCGAAGTTACAAATACATCAACACTCCCTCTTAACTAGGAATGTATTCTCTTGACACAAGTCATCAATACATATAGACACAAGTATTCAATACTGGAGCTGGATCATCGTCACTAGATCATTGGACCATTATTGTCATTGCTCCTGTACTCTTCATCTCGATCACTGGTGCTATATCTCAATTCTTCTCGTCATAGGAAGTTCTATAGAGCCAACCCTTTTTCATGTTGGATGTAGGCCTAGCCTCCTGTAGGTCTTCATCATCTCTAGCCATCCTGTGAAATGTGCGTCAACAAAACCTCGAAAGAGCATCCCAGGAATTTTACGAGCACACATCTCAACCAATCGGATCTCCTAGGATCTTTTACATGTGACCACCACAAAACCGCGAAAGAGAATCCGAGCTCAAACTATCAGATCTCCCAATATATTTTCTACGTGGTCAGGCAAAACCTTAAAAGAGTGTCTTGCAACCTGTAAGATCTCTAAAGAGCATCCCGGGACTTTTATGAGCACACAGCTCAACCTATCGGATCTCTAGGACTGATTACATGCCTCCTGTAGCAAAACCTTGAAAGAGCATCCGAGCTCAAACTATCGGATCTCCCAGGATCTTTTCTATGCTACCTATAGAAAAACCTCGAAAGAGTATCTGAGCTCAAACTATCAGATCTCCCAGGATCTTTTCTATGCAACCTACACAATCTGTCCACAGCCACGGATTATCGAACTACTACTCATGATCCACCTGATCATCCTCGCATGGAGCATCCTCCTGATGCTCATGATTGTACTGATCATCATCATACAATACATCTACTTGATGTACAACATCTGGAGCATCGACCTGATGCTCACCACACATGATTGTCCTGATCATCATCATAGCATCATCCTGATACATATCATCACATGATCATCCTGATCATCATCACAGCATCATTCTGATGCATATCATATGGAGCATCGTCCTGATGCTCATCACACATGATCATCCTCTTCAGATCATCTCATCGTCCACGGAGCACAGCCCAGATGCACATCATACAACACTTACACCACCGACATGGGAGAACACATATACCACCATTCATGGAAGGCTCCAGCCCATACTTTTTCACCATGGGAGAACACATATACCACCATGTGAAAAATGGCTTCAGGCCTTACATCTACACCATGGGAGAACACATCAGCCACCATGTGATAATGGCTCCAACCCTTACATCTGCACCATGGGAGAACACATCTACCACCATGTGAGAATGGCTCAGCAATTACATCACGACCATGGGAGAACACATATACAATTATGTCATAAAAGCCAATGTGCATCTGCGTCTTCCAGACTCATCACTTCCCCTTGGAAGGAACCTCAATCTGAAGTACACCAAGCCTCTTTCTGAAGTACATGAACTTCACTCTGGCTAGTGGTTTGGTCAACACATCTACAATCTGCTCATCCGTCGCAACATACAGAACTTCACTTCTCCTGATATAGTGATATCTGATCTCGATATGCTTTGACTTGTCATGGAACACCGTGTTCTCTGAAAACTTCACACAACTCTGGTTGTCACAATAGATACAAGTAGCATCCAACTGGAGATCAAATAAATCAGATAGTATCTTTCTTATCCATACTGCCTCACAACTAGCCGAACAAGCTATGACATACTCTTCTTTGGATGTACTCAGTGCTACACAGGATTGCTTCCTACTAAACCAAGAGATCACACCTGATCCCATACTGAAGCAGCACCCTGAAGTGCTCTTCCTATCTGCAGCACTGCCTGCCCAATCCGAATCAACATAACCCTCCAGGTTAAACTTTTGATTTGCATCATACTTGAGCCCATAATCAATTGTACCATTCAGGTACCTCAGAATATGCTTTACAACAATCAGGTGAACATGTCTAGGATCTGTCAGAAACTGGCTCAAGGTGTTCACCACAAAGCAAATATCTAGTCTCGTGTTCGTCAGGTACATCAAGGACTCAATCATCTGATTATACACCATGACATCAACTGACTCTGATGAAGCATCACTCAATAGCTTTAGGTTCGATGCCATAGGTGTGGCCATGGCCTTGCAGTCCATCATCCCGAAATGCTTTAGGATCTCTACTGCATACTTCCCTTGTCCAAGGAAGATTCCATATGCACTCTGCCACACCTCCATACCTAGAAAGTAATGCATAATACCCAAGTCCTTCATCTCGAACTCGGCAGCAAGCTTCCTCTTTGTGTCAGCAATCAACCTATCCTCACCTATCACAAACATGTCATCCATATACAATAGAAGTATCACTAGATTTCCTTCCTCAACCTTGTAGTAAAGGTTGGAATCTGCTTTACTCTTGTTAAAGCCCAAACTGGACAGGAAGCTGTCTATGTTGTCGTACCATGTCCTAGGTGCTTGCTTCAAGCCATACAAAGATTTCTTCAATCTGCACACATATGAATACCTATCATGTGTCTCAAAACCGAGTGGCTGTTCCACATACACTTCCTCTTCGACTACACCATTCAAGAAACTTGTCTTGACATCCATCTGGTGTATCTTCCACTTCATCACTGTAGCCAGAGAAAGTATTGTTCTGATGGAAGTGTATCTGGCTACAGGTGCAAAAGTCTCTTCATAATCTATCCCCTCTTTCTGAGAGAAGCCACGAGCCACAAACAGTGCCTTGTATTTCTCTATGCTACCATTTGCAACATGCTTGATCTTGTAGATTCACTTGGAAGTCACAACAGACTTCCCTTCTGGTCTTGGGACCACATCCCAAACATCATTCTTCATGATCGACTAGTATTCCTCGATCATGGCATTCTTCCATTAATGCATCCCGGATCCTGGGAACTTCATTTTCTTCAATATCTTCAATAAATAGCTTCGTTGCTGGAACAAATGTTGTAGTCCTTCTTTTGTAGGTGATTGTACACGACCTTTCCTACAAGTCAAATTCAATTGCATGATTAGAAACTTCTCATAGTTTTCAGAACAAAATCTTACCCATAAATACATATGTCATACAATCATGCAATTATCTTAGCCAATGCTTCAATACAACATTCATCCATATCTCGTATTCATACGGTAACTTTCTAGATTCCTTCCTTCTCTACCAGAACATTGTTAAGAGTGTGCACAACTCCCAACATGTCAGCAAAGAGGTTTCATTCTAGATAAGTAGCAATGGAATGTTGTACAGTACCATAGGCCACTTACCCATTACTATATTAGTAGTATCTTGTTCATTAATGTAACTTCTCTAAAATGCATAATATACATCCTAAATCTAGGAACATAAGTATGTACATGAATGAACAACATCATTTAAGTAATCATATATACAGGAAATGACAATTCAAATACTTATCTTTGTTTGGTTGTTGGGTGGACTCCCTCTCGATCTTTGCTTCCTTGCAGGAACTACTGGAATGTGTTCCCTCTTGATCTTTTCTACCTTGATTATCTGTCTTTGAACTTATATCCATCTTGGACCACTACGCATGCTTAAGTGTGCACTAGTGTCATCATTGTGTCATCCTTAAGATCTCATACATAATCATACATGCATTAGTATAATCTCAATACTATCAAAACATTATGATTCTAAATAATCTTAACCATGTATGGTCATGGTCATTTCATACACAAGTAATTTATCACAAGTGTTAGTATTTCAAGGTTTCAGGGAGGACTTCTTTTACTCATGCATATTCTTATTTGACCATAGGACTGTTAAATTTTGAGCATTAATTCACAATACTCTAGGATCTTCACTGAGAGAATAACATATACAGTATATCAATGCATAACAATCACAATAAGCATGACAAGCATCACAAGAATCAAAAGCATGAGAGACAAGAGACACAGAGTTTCTGTGGGGAAAACCCTAAGGTGAAAACCCCACAACTTCCTTAGAGATAGAGAGAGAAATGGCTCAACCAAAGTACAACCAAAATACACTGAGATAGTCTCCTAGTAGCAGATGATCCTCCTCCTCACTAGTGTGCCACTTTCTGAGTGAGAGAAGTGTGAGTTTTCAAATGATGAAAATAGAGATCTCCCGATCTCTATTTATACTAGTCTGTTTGCCCAGTTACACTATGGGGCCAACTTGTCTATCTAGATACATCCACAATATAATATATCTTTCAGGGCCGACCCCACACATGGTGGTCTAATAACCCATCGGCAAGTACACACACTTGCGACACTTGTCAATCCACATGATGACACTTCCTTATAGAGGAATACCACATCTCTTATAAGGGTACAATAAATATATATAAAATACATAGATGAAATACATTCTGAAGTTACATATACATCAACACTCCCTCTTAACTAGGAAGGTATTTCTCGACATAGTTCTGCTAGACAAGTCTTCTTCTCAGGATCATCGTCATCATCATTGTCATTGCTGCTTCTATCTCAACCAATCTCTGACTCTACTTGTCATAGGAAGTTCTACAGAGCTAGTCCTTTTTCATACTGGATGTAGGCCCACTACCTGCAGGTCTTCATCATCACTGGCCATACTGTGGAATCCTCAGGACTTATTACGTGCGTCACAAAACCTTGCAAGAGCATCCCAGGCTGTTACGAGCACACAACTCTACCTATAGGATTTCCCAGGGCCATATTATATGTGACCTCACCACAAAACCTTGCAAGAGCATCCTAGGCTGTTACGAGCACACAGCTCTACCTATAGGATCTCCTAGGGATAGATTACATGTGGTCACCACAAAACCTTGCAAGAGCATCCCAGGCTGTTACGAGCACACATCTCTACCTATAGGATCTTTTAGGGACAGATTATATGTGGTCATGGAAAAACCTTGCAAGAGCATCCCAGGACTTATTACGGGCACACAGCCCAACCTATCGGATCTCCCAGGGACAGATTATATGCCATAGGACAAAACCTTGCAAGAGCATCTGCCAGAGATCCCAGGGCCAAATTATATGCCATAGGCAAAACCTTGCAAGACTATCTGCAGATCTCCCAGGGACAAATTATATGTCCTCCTAGAGCAAAACCTCAAAAGAGCATTTGCCATATATCCTAGGGCCAAATTACATGCCATAGGAAAAACCTTGCAAGACTATCTGCAAATATCCCAGGGCCAAATTATATGCTCATCTGCACAACCTAATCCATGGCCATAGAGTATCAATTTGATACTCACCATACATCATCTTGATGTAAACATGATCATCCTTATCATCATCACTGCAACATCCTGCTGCATATCATCTGGAGCAACATCCTGAAGCTCGTTATCCATGATCATCCTGATCATACAATGCATCTACCTGATGCATGCCAAGTATCTACCTGATACATATCATCATACATGATCCACCTGATCATACAATGTATCCACCTGATACAAATACAAATACATGATACATATCAACATACATGATCCACCTGATCATACAATGTATCCACCTTATACATATACAGATACATGGTCCAAGCATCCAACATGATGCATATACAAAATACATACAAATGATCCAACTGATCATATCCAACATCCAACATGATGCGTACATACATATAAATGATCCAACTGATCATATCCAACATCCAACATGATGCATACATATATATACATATAAATGATCCAACTGATCATATCCAACATCCAACATGATGCATATACAGACATATACATATAAATGATCCAACTGATCATATCCAACATCCTCTTGATGCATATACAGAGTAGTAACTGGAGCATCGTCCTGATGCTCATCATCCAGTGCTTACATCCACAACCATGTGAAGGAACCCCCTTCCAACTTGCTTGGAATGGCTTCTGCAAATGTGTCCATCACTTCTTCCTCGAAGTGTCATCAATATGAAGAACACCAAGCCTCTCTCTGAAGTACTCGAACTTCACCCTGGCTAGTGGCTTCATCAGCACATCTGCAATCTGCCCGTCCGTCGCAATGTATAGGAGCTTCACATCTCCTCTCTGCACCATATCCCTGATATAGTGATATTTGATCTCTTTGTGTTTCGACCTGTCATGAAACACTGGGTTCTCCGACAACTTCACACAACTATGGTTATCACAGAAGATACCAGTAGCATCCAATGGGAGATCAAATAACTCGGACAGTAGCTTCCATAGCCATACTGCCTCACAACTAGCTGAACAGGCTGCAACATACTCTGCCTCAGCTGTACTCAGTGCTACGTAGGACTACTTCGTGCTAAACCAAGAGATCACACCTGATCCCATACTGAAGCAACACTTAGATGTGCTCTTCCTATCTGCAGCATTGCCTGCCCAATCTGAATCAACATAACCCTGTAGGTTAAACTTTTGATTCGATTCATACTTGAGCCCATAGTCAACTGTACCCTCCAGGTACTTCAGAACATGCTTTACAACAACCAGGTGAACACTCCTCGGATCCATTAGGAGCTGGCTCAATGTGTTCACGACAAAGTAAATATCTGGTCTCGTGTTCATCAAGTACATCAAGGACCCAATCATCTGACGATACATAGAGACATCAACTGGCTCAAATGAAGCATCACAAAGAAGTTTCAGATTCGATGCCATAGGTGTGGCCATGGCCTTGCAATCCATCATCCCGAACCTCTTCAGGATATCTACAGTATACTTCCCTTGTCCAAGGAAGATCCCATCTGTACTCTGCCACACCTCCATACCTAGGAAATAGTGCATCATTCCCAGGTCCTTCATATCGAACTCAGCAGCAAGCTTCCTCTTTGTATCTGCAATCAATCTGTCATCTCCTGTTACAAATAAGTCATCCACATACATGAGCAAAATCACAGGATTCCCTTCCTCAACCTAGTAGTAAAGGTTGGAATCCGCTTTACTCTTGGTAAAGCCCAAGCTAGATAGAAAACTGTCCATCCTACCATACCAAGTTCTGGGAGCTTGCTTCAAGCCATACAAGGCCTTCTTCAATCTGCACACATATGACTCCCTGTCATGTGTTTCAAAACCGAGTGGCTGCTCCACATATACTTCCTCTTCAACTACACCATTCAAGAAAGCAGTCTTGACATCCATCTAGTGAATTTTCCATTTTATTGCTGCAGCCAGGGAAAGTATTGTTTTGATGGAAGTATACCTGGCTACAGGTGCAAAGGTTTCTTCATAATCTATTCCCTTTTTCTGAGAGAATCCACAAGCTACAAATCTTGCCTTGTATTTCTCTACACTGCCATCTGCAGCATGTTTGATTTTGTAGATCCATTTAGAAGTCACAACAGACTTCTCTTTACGTCTTGGGACAACATCCCAAACATCATTCTTCATTATTGATTGGTATTCCTCGACCATGGCATCCTTCCATTCTTTCTTTTCCACTGCTTCTTCATAACTGGAAGATTCTTTCTTCATGATGTCACAGAGTAAAGCAACATAGCTGGTATGTGATCCGGTTCTCTTCTTTGCTCTGTGTTCTTCTTCTGGAATGCCAAATATTTTTGCATCTTGAATGAGCTCTCTAGCCCATGCAGGTTTCCTCTTGTGAGAGTTATCATCACAGGGTGGATCTATAGGTTATTGCGGATCTTCAAACTCACAAACAACTTCTGGAATTGCTTCAACTATGGTAGTGTCTTGAAATCTAGTTTCCTTAGGTTCTTCATAAACTTCGATAGGTGCCTTCTTTGATTTGATGAATGCTGAGTTTTCATCAAATGTTACATCCTTGCTGACATCAATCTTCTTGAACCTTGGAAAGTATATTATGTAAGCCTTCGAGCTTTCACTGTAACCCACAAAGATACCCTTCTTTCCTGAAGGATCTAGTTTAGTCCTCTTTTCCTTTGGGACATGTGTGTATACTGGACAACCAAATATTCTGAGATGGCTGACTTCAGGTTTCTTACCAGAAAAGACCTCTTCTGGTGTTTTGTTGTCCAATATCTTGTGGGGTGTTCTGTTCTGCACATATACAGCCGTTCTAGCTACTTCTGCCCATAGATGCATAGGTAGATCCTGGTCATGCAACATTGCCCTTGCTGCTTCCATGATTGTTCTGTTCTTCCTTTCTGCAACTCCATTCTATTGAGGATTATAAGGAGCAGTCAACTCCCTCTTAATCCCTGAATCATTGCAAAGTTTCTTGAAGTCACCTGAGGTGAATTCTCCACCATTGTCGGATTTGAATGTTTTGATCTTCTTGTCAGTTTGATTCTCCATCAAGGTTTTGAATTCCTTGAACTTATCAAACACCTCATCTTTGTTCTTCAAGAAGTATACCCAAGTCTTCCTGGAGAAGTCATCAAGAAATGAGACATAGTAAACATACCCACTTAGAGAACTGGATGACATAGGACCACATACATCTGAGTGGATGATTTCCAGGATGTCCTTTGAATTGCTTTCACTGCTTGGGAAAGCCTTCTTAATGTTCTTACCTTTTGCACATCCTTTACAAACACCTTCATGTTTGGTCTTGATTTCAGGAAGACCCTCTACAGCCTTGCTTGCAATTGGAAGTGCCCTATAGTGCATATGAGCAAGTATTCTATGCCAAAGTTCACTTGGCTCCATGGATTCATGTACAATGGCATGTTCAAGTTGTCCCTTCAATTTATACAAACCTCCCTCTTGCTCTCCAATCACTACTACATCATCTATGGTCTTTCCCTTTGGTCGACATTAGGACTTGGCCATCCACAAATGCAACCCTCATACCTTTTGAATCCAATGCAGAGATGGAGAGTAAGTTCTTCTTGATCCCAGGTACATAAAGGACTTCTTTCATCTTCAAAGATTTTCCAGAATCTAGATTGTAGGAGGCTTCACCACTTCCTTTGATTGGGTATTGATAATCATCCCTCAGTTTCACCTTATGGGGTGATTCATGTTCAGATAGGTTTACAAAATATTCCTTAAACCCAGTCATGTGTTTGGAAGCCCCACTGTCAATTAACCAATCATTAGAACCATGGGAGATAGTACTTATGAGAGCAGAGATTAGAACATACTCTTCTTCACTAGATGATTCATCATCACTTTCAGCCCTAGCCTTCTTCTTTGGAGGTTCATCATCTTCAGTAGCATGAGCATGGAACTTTCTTTTGTTGCCCTCCTTCTTCTTGCTGGAGTTGATGTTATCCCTTTTGTTCTTGGGACATTTTGAAGCGAAGTGACCCTTCTCATTGCATGAAAAACATCTTATATCCTTCTTATTCTTTTGTTGGTTGTGATAGGATCTCTTAAAGTGAGAGTGCTCCTTCTTGGGCTTGCTTCTTTTGGTGTGGGCTGCGAGAGCTTGATCTTCACCTCCCATCTTTTCTTCATGAGCTACAAGCCTAGCTTCTTCTTGAGAGCATTCCTCCCACAGTTTTCTAAAAGAGATCAATTTCTTTCTTGCACAGATTCCTTGAATAAAGGAGTCCCATGACCTAGGAAGGCCATTCAGAGTGGTCATAACAACTTCACCATTATCCACTACATCATCTACAGCTTCAAGTTGTTCCTTGATCTGAGAGACCTTGGAGAAGCAAGATTGAATGGTTTCTCCATTCGACATCTTGACCCCTTTCAATTGATTCCACAGGGTCATCTTCCGATTTATGTTCTTCCCTTCAAATAGCTTGGTCAAAGAGTCAAACATAGTCTTGGGTGTCTTTAGAGAAGACACATGGGGTATGAGATGGTCTTTGATAGAATCAGCAATTATTCTCTTTTCCTTGACCAAGTTCTTCTTATGCAATACCTTAGCCTCTTCATCCTCTGGGATAGGGATGTCTTCTTTTATGTATGAGTCCAACTCATTCTCTTCCAGGATTAACCCAATCCTATACTTCCAAGCTCAGAAGTTATCAGCCCCTTCAAGCTTATCCTCAATCTTGGTGTGGTGAGACATCTTAAAGAGTACTTCAAATGGAAATAGAAAATATTTAGGTCTTACCACTTGAAATGCTGAAAACTGGATCTGGTCCCAGATTAGGGTTTGTCGGAAAAACCCTAAAAATTCAAAATGTGAATTTCAACTTGCTGAAAGGATAGAAAGATGCGCCTTGATGAGCTGATCAGCTTGGTATATTCAGAATTTGAGATCAGCAAAGCTTTACCCTTCAGATTTGTCTTTTTGTCCTCCCAGGTTCACTTGGGAGAGCCCTGAATTAGGGTTTGAGTTTCCTGGAGATCTACCTAGCCAAAAATTTCGATCCAAAGCTCTAAACTTCAATTTTTGCAAGGAGCTTTCAGCTATGTCTTCAGATTCTAGAAATTCCTACTTTTGTGGAAACCCTAATTTTTAGGGCCAAATCTGAAAATGCTCAGAATTGAATTCTGATTGGACAGATAGATTCTCCTTGATGAGTAGAGTCAATCTACTATACTTCTTTTCCAAAATCTGTGGAGAGAAACCCAATAAATAAGAAACCCTTGGTTTCTGTCACTGCACAATGTCTTCTTCTCAAGTTAGCTCTGATACCATGTTAAATTTTGAGCATTAATTTATAATACTCTAGGATCTTCACTGAGAGAATAACATATACAGTATATCAATGCATAACAATCACAATAAGCATGACAGGCATCACAAGAATCAAAAGCATGAGAGACAAGAGACATAGAGTTTCCGTGGGGAAAACCCTAAGGTGAAAAACCCCACAACTTCCTCAGAGATAGAGAGAGCAATGGCTCAACCAAAGTACAACCAAAATACACTGAGATAGTCTCCTAGTAGCAGATGATCCTCCTCCTCACTAGTGCGCCACTTTCTGAGTGAGAGAAGTGTGAGTTTCCGAATGATGAAAATAGAGATCTCCTGATCTCTATTTATACTAGTCTATTTGCCCAATTACACTATGGGGCCGACTTGTCTATCTAGATACATCCACAATATAATATATATTTAAGGGCCGACCCCACACATGGTGGTCTAATAACCCATCGGCAAGTACACACACTTGCGACACTTGTTAATCCACATGACGACACTTCCTTATAGAGGAATAACACATCTCTTATAAGGGTACAATAAATATATATAAAATACATAGACGAAATACATTCCGAAGTTACATATACATCAACAAGGACTCTTCTAGTTTTTCATATCATTAATCAAACTAAGAAGCGTAATATGCATAAACCCATGATTATTCAAACCTATAACTTTATGAATAATCATTATCAATCATACGAGAGTATACTTATATAACATCCTAACACAAGGTAGGATTCTAACTTGATACAGGAAAAACATACCTGGATTATCATGTTTGTGAGTTATGTCTAACATACCCAAACAATGTCTTCTTTGTTTTCTTCAATGATTTAGTGACCTTGTGATAGTAACCTGCATATCTCATAGGTTAAGCATTGTAGAACCAAATGATACATACCTCGTAAGTAGAGCTTCTATGTGATCAATGGCTATGGATGAGTCTTTGTCTTCATGTCACCATGGTCATATGTTCTCGATCTAGAACTTGATTTGTCTTTCTTGATGTACCTTTCATGTTAGCGGATAACATCATCCTCATACAACACCATAGTGCATTAGTACAATCATAAGTGTCATAACCCTAATCAATGAATTCCTTCTCACATGCATTCATACTTTTACTAAGGTGATAAGACAAGTTCTAAAATTAATCATGATTGTACTAACCTCAATAATATGAAGACAAACTTAATCATAAACTTAATCATGAACATATTTCAAAACATACCTGTATCTCTTCAAGTCATACCTGTCGGGATTGCTTGTAGTCTTCTTTTGTAAGGCCTTAGCCTCATCCTTTCTTTGGAACTGGAACTTCTGTAGGTGTCAAACTCATTCTCTTCTAGGATTAACCCAATCCACTTGATTTGTTGAATTTGGATCTGAAGTTGGCTAGGGTTTGTTAGAGAAACCTTAAAAATTCAAACTTTGAGTTTTAAACTTCTGATTGGATGAAAAAATGCGCCTTGCTGAGCTGATCAAGTTGGTATACTTCAATTTTGAAATCTCCAAAATTTGACCCCTCAAAATTGACTTTGAAAGTTTCAGATCTGCAGCTTCTGTCAAATTTTGGTTTTCTGGTCAAAATCCCAAACTAGGGTTTGATAGAGCTCGGGGTTCTACCCAACCCAAAACTTCGATCTTGGTCTCTAAATTTTGATTTTGATGAGGAGAATCCAGCCCTGGTCTCAGATTCCAAAAATTCCAACTTTTTCAGAAACCCTAATTTCCCGCAGCAGTGACGAGCCAAAAATGAAAGTGCTCAAAATCCAATTCTGTTTGGATAGAAATATATGCCATATTGTTTCCGATGTATCTCTGAAATTTTGGATCCCCAAGGTCTGAAATTTCGGCCTGTGGTAGACTGACCTGTCATCTTTCTAACCCCACAGATCTGAGGTCAAATTGATTTTCTAAGAGAGAGATATTCCAAGTGTCGCAACGTGACCTGTTTATGGGATGAAATAGTATAGCGAACTTGTACGGCATTCCATGTGTCACTGTTTCAACTTAGGCCTCTGAAAACCGGACCTCTGAAACTACAATCCGTGCCCTAACTGTTGCTTTTTACGAAATTCCATTTGGATCTTCCTAGCCTGAGATATGACCTTTCTTCCTAGGTCACCTGTTTAGGACTGCATTTTGGAAGAGGCAGAAACCCTAACTTGTACGGATCATATCTCACAAAGTACAAAGAATGTGAGGCTGTCCTCAGACACAAGGTACATGGACATTTTATCTTCGACTTGTAAAAGTTTCAGATCTTGAACCTTCGCCAAAATGGATTTATAGCGAAAGTGCCACGATGACTAGTTTTTACTATGCCAAGCCTTAGCTTCCGATTTGTCGCAAGTGCAACAAGTGTCATAAATGCCATACCATGCCTTCCTTCAGGATAGCTCTGATACCATGTTAGTTTTTTAGCATTTAATTCAATCTGGTCTAGGATCTTAACTGAGAGAACAACATGTACATCATATCAAACATAAGAGACAAGAGACACAAAACATTTCACCGGGGAAAACCAAGAAGGTGAAAAACCCCGCAACTTCCTTAGAGATAGAATGAGCATCAATACAAAGATCACAAAGATCAAACCCTAAAACAAGAGATATTCTCCTAGCAGCTGCTCCTCCTCCAGTTGTGCACATTCCTCCTCTCTCTCACTAATGCGAAGTGAATGAGTGTGTGAATGAATAAATGAGAGAGTCACACTCTCTATTTATACTTTACTTCACTTGACTTTTAACTCTAACTAGGTCCGCCCCAACTTAACCACTTAACATAATGCTGACTGGGCCGACCCCACTAGGGGATTTAAACACCCCATCACAACTGACTCTGGGATGACCTCCCTTAGGAGAGTCTAAAAACCCACTACCAGTTGACACTGGGTCGACCCCACTAGGGTGGTCTAATAACCCTTTGACCCACACAACTCATATAGGGCCGACCCCACCAAGGTGTTCTAATAACCCATCAAATATAAGTTGTGACACTTGCAAATACAAATGACGACACTTCCAGTCGGAGGAATAATACATCTCCGTTGGGGATACAATAAAGTACAAATGTAATACATACAATATACAAGTGAATATCTTCCGAAGTTACAAATACATCAACATTTACCTCTCTCTCTGTCTCTCTACCTCTATCCCCTTAGCGACCCCCCTCTTTCTACCTCTAACCCCTTAAAACACCCTATCTCTTTACCTCGAACGCCTTACTAAGCCCCAATGTCTCTCTCTCTCTCTCTCTCTCTAACCCATTAGTACCTCCCTCTCTCTCTACATATAACCCCTTACCACTCCCCAATGTCTCTCCCTTTACCTCTCTCTCTCTCTCTCTCTTTGTTTCTCACTAACCCATTAACACCCCCCTTTCTCTACCTCTAACCTCTTATCAGCCCCACTTTCTTTACCTCTAACCCCTTACCACCCCCACCTTTATCTACCTCTAACCCCTTACCACCCCAAATTCTTTTTAATGTTATAATCGACAAACAATAAAATTATAGGGTTACAAATCACGTACGCATTTTGTAAAGATAAAATGCACACACGTTTTGTTTTGGAAGGCTTTAAAATTTGAATTTAAACAAAACGCATACGCATTTCTTAGCAGTATGCCCGACCCTTCGCACGAGCTGGTCGCATGGCATTCCTATGCCTACATGTATGCTTCGGACTTTGCTTCGGATTTACCATACCCGTGCCTTGGAGTATGATAAACCATGGTAAATTGAGCATTACATCCAATTTTCCAGTATGCCCGTGTTTAGCCGTTGGTTACAATATGATACACACCATCATTTTTTATGAAATTTTAGACACAGATAAATTTTTTTTTGCAGATTCCAAATATACAATTTTTAAAAATAATATATATATCTTTCTATTTTTTTCTTATTTTTCTTGTGGCATGACTCTTTATCTCAAAAAATACATTGTTAGTGTTTCATCCATAACTCTTCCATTTCTCAACCATTTTGAAAACAAATTGTATGATGCACTAAAGGACACTGACCTCTACATGCTATAAAAAAACCGTTTCAAAATAATTGCATTAAGACCTTCAAAGGATGCACCCACACTTTGAGTACTGTTTTCGAGGTTCGATCACTTATATAATTAAAAAATAAAAATTATTAATTTTTTTGGAAAAATAGCGGTGCACTAGTACTAGTTGTTCTCTATATGTATAGCAGTTTTCATAAGTTGATTCCATCATTTAGGCACTCAAAGGTTGCACCCACAAAAACATATACCTTATAATTTGTCCAAAAAATAAAAAAGTGTCTTCTAAACAAGTTCAAACTTTAGATAGTTAAGAACATTTTCAATAGCAAAAATTTATAGATTCGGAAACATCATTCAATTTCCTATGTTTCATCTTTTTAACTCATCGCAATATTCATTGTGTATGTGTCTCAAAATATCCATGTAAGTTGATGGATGTCTGTTTTTTCAGTTTGGGCTAGCATCTAACGTGTCAAAAGAGACCCTCATTAGCTTGCAGAAACCCCTAGGGGGTTGGGAATTTGATAATCAGATATTTTTTAGGAACTTTGAGCCACTTGTAAATTATGAATAAGAAATTCATTCTAGGCCACTAACATTCTAATAATTAATATAAATCTTGTTGAGACTAATTTAATGAAGAAAATCATGTTATCTTTGTGTTTTTAAATTGTTACATTAGAGTTGTTCTATTTGTGAAATTTAGAACCTATCGTGCTCTATTTCGTCTTGTCTTTATGTTGGGGACCTTGAATTTATGTAAATGTGTTGGTAGTATTGAATTTATGTAGGAGACCAAGGCCCCATTTTTTCAACATAAAAAATGACTCGGTATCAATGCTTTCCCAACATATTTGGCTTTCAATCATTTGATAAATTCTTTGATGATTTCCATATTACATCACCTAGATATATTGCAGAGTTAGAGTTCCATTTGGTTGAAAATCAATCTAGGATTTTCAAAATGTATTCATTCATATTTCCTTTATTGCATATTATTCTTAGTGAAATGGGCTTGCATTGAGAACCTTTACCTAATCCGACTAGAATAGAAGTCATGGATATTTTGATAATGTATGGCTTATATGAACGAATCTTGCATATTCCATTCATGCCACCTCATGGGAAAGAATCACATGAAAGGTCAAAAATACATAGAAGAAGTATTATGTTGATGATCTTATTATTATCATTGCTATCTAATAGAAGTGTCGTGTTGGGAAATTCTTGCAATTTAATCTAAGTATTAACAACTACAACAAAAGGGAAGTTCAAGTCATAATATGCAATAAACTTAAACATCCTATAACTTCTAGTTCTAACATCAAAGAATGAACATTTATCATCATTTGAAATATTTTAGAGGGGAAGAGATTTAAAGACTTAATTCTTGCAAAGCCCTTTTCTATTTATCAAAATAATTAAAGTAACATAGAATAAGTCTTGTTTAGGAAAAGAAATAATTATCATCATGGAGGATTCCTAATACCCTTATGATTTTAAAGAAAATGCAATGGATGAAAATTTGTGGGCTAGAAAGGTGCAAACAAAGTACACTAGATGTAGAAATCAAGAGGCTACTCTAGATATTACATAACATATGAGGAGGTTGAGGGTAGAGATTTAAAGTTGCAGAGAGAGAAATGAGATACTAATCAAATATAAACAAGTCAAGAAACAATTATATGTTTCCATTTGTTGGGCTCTGATCTATTAGTGTTAATCAGAACTTGAATTTAAAATCAATCCGGGTTTGTGAACTTCGAGACACATCCAAGTTTAGGACAGAGAAGCTGGACTCATTGAGAATTTAGCTATCTGTAATTAAATCTATTAGCTATCTGTAATTAAATCTACTGACAGAAACTAAGATACTGCAGCTCACAGAGACAAAATCCTCTTACAAGGGTAATTTCATTGTTTCCTTTTTAAGCATACAGTAATTGATTTGTGAAAGCATGAAAGACTGAGTTAAAAATTAATTAAACAACAAATTTATAAACCCTAGGATTAAACTGCAAAATTCTACCAGCGCTGAAAGACAATTACCAATCAATTTCTCTTACAAGACAGTGTTCATAATTTGTAAATGTCTTTTTACCATTTCACTATCAAATAAACAGCAGTGAACAATACATGGAGGTCATGGTCTGAACCATTTGATATCCTTAGCATTTAACCAGTGAAGAACAACGTTTATCCAATATTGCCAGTGATATACGGTGTGACAGAATTTTAAACCGTAAATGAAAGAAATAGAGCATCAATAGAATCGATTTAAAACTTGACTAAACTTGTTCTACGATTTATAAACTGGAAATCACAATAAAATGCATACCATTAACACAATTTAGATAGCTAACACCAGAAGTAAATCGTTGCAACATCCAATCGATCTACCGGCAACAGGAAAGTGTGAGAGTTTGACGATGGGGGCCCTCCAAAGCCTTGCTCAACACACATTAAAAGATTTCACAGAACTAAAGCTTCGTATTCATTCACCAGAATTGTTTTACACAGAGATACCACGCAGTTTGGAAGCACAAGTGCGTTCCTCTTCAAAATCGTGATAAAAAAAATTCTCATTGTCTTGCAAATGATTTATACAAATTCTAAATCAAACTGTAATTGCTATAAACCTGCATCTAATTAATGCTAAGAGCTAATCGAGATCATCTTCAGAATCGTGGAGTTCCACAAAATCAGCATTGTTCCTTCTTTTGTGTTGAACGCAGAACAGGTGGCCACCTTTGACTTTGATTGACTCGACATCTGCACAGGCCACTTCACCTGACTGTTGGATGTTCATCCATCTGTGGACATTAAGGATCCATTCTTGATCTTCCGTTTCCCTCCTAACTGCCCTGCAATTACTCAACTTTTGAGGTAATACAGGAAGTTAGTACATCCCGTAGTCTAAGTAAAAATCCTAGTTAAAATGCCTAAAAAATCACAAAACTCAATTTATTAATAAGAAAATGACATTATACCTCTTTGACCAAGGTTTATAGATGAACTTTAAGGATTTCTACTCAAAATGGAGGTTTTATGAAGGAAATGAAGGTTATCTAAGAGGCAAAAAGGGGTCAAAAATAGTGCCCAACATTTCCCCCAAAAGGAAACTGCTGCATGTCCTCATGCCAAAAACTTTGACCCTGTTCAAAACCAAAATTTTACTGCTGATTATCCTGCCTCTAATCTCCTACTGAGACGATGCATCTGTTGATGTTGGAGATGCATAAAGGACCTTCAGCCTTTCATAATTAGCTTTGTAGGTCTTCTTCTGCTTATACCATCTAGATGCAGTCTTAGAAATGTGTGTCCTTTGAATTCTCAGCTTCTGATTGTATTTTTTTAATTTCTCATTCTTGAGCTCCAACTCCTTTATTTCAAGTTTCAATTTCTTGATCTCTTTATTTTTCTTGGAAGTCTTCTTCTTCGTTGAAGGCTTGAAAGAACTGGTGTCCACTCCTAATTAGTCACTTCCCTGTACTGAGCCCTCTTTCTTTTCTTCTTGCACAGTTTGTGGCTCTGAGGAAGGAGAAGCTAAGTCTTTTAGTACTCCCTGTCTTGACTGCTTCTCCTTCACCCTCTCCCTCTCCTGCTGATCTAAGAAGAGATTTATTTTCTTTGTTTGTCTCATTATCTCATCAGCATCTGGTGTTCCCTGTCCTATTTCACCTGCTATGTCTTCTTCTTGTCCTTCCACAGTTTGTGGGTTTCCTTCATCCTCTGATGCTGGCTGGCTATGAACTTGCTTCTTCCTCGGCTTCCTCTGGTAAGTGGTGAAGATTTGTTCCTGTTTTTGAAACTGTTTATCCTCTTTCATTGCACTCCTAGTTCGTATCCTTCTCTGAGGTTGTTTTGAACTTGTTCCTTCAGGGTTGTCTTCATCATCAGGAATGAGCAATACTTCCTCTTTCTTCTTTTTATCCTTTGGCAGTTTTGAACTTGTTGCCTCAGGGCATGTTATCATCAGCAATTCCTCTTCTTTTGGAACTTCTTCATGCAATTCTTCCTGCTCTTCAAATTGATTTTGAACTAAAAATTATGTCCATGTCAAATTCTGCTTCCTTAACTCATGTTGGATGATGATTTTGATAAGTCCACAGTGGAAAAGACTTGTCAATTTGTCTTTTTCACGCCTCTGGACAACCTTGGCCATTTTGGTTAGACTCTGCAACAGGAAAAAGGGCATATTGATTTCACATTCACCTGTCATGTGCTGCAACAGTTTGATATGGTAAAGGTAAACGATACTGAATCTCCCTTCACAGGTGATGAATCTTTGTATGATGTACACCATTTCATCCCAAGGATGAACCAACCAGCTCCTTGGTATGCCTTTCTTCCAGTTGACTGACCCTGCTCTAGATCTGCACAAAAAGGGTACCCATGGTTTTTCTTTGAATTGCTTGGTTTTGAAAAACCTTTCTTCCTGTTGTGGAAGACCAGTGATTTGTGCCAAAATGTCTTCAGACAGCCTGAAGTTTAAATTCCCTACTGTAGACTTTTCTCCATCAAACGAGCCAGCAAAGGCTAAGCTCACATTATCGTTGTGCCCATCGAATTTTTCAAAGAAAGGCACCCATTGATTTTTCTTGAAAATTTCTAAACATTTTTCATGAACATCTGCGGGCTCAAATACCTCTGGTTCCAATCTAGATGACATTTTGAAAAATAGAAAACAGGAGTCTTTTATCTTTTAACGCTACCTTCGTCTTCCTATCCCCTCAATAATATTCTGAATCTATGAAATTTGCTGTTGGTTTGAGCAGAGTTGTTTAACAAGGAGAAGGGCTTTTAAATTTACCTCTTCTTCTCGTGCCACTATCTTCCTCTTGCACGATCTCCACAGTGTATTCGCAGCTTCCTCTTCACTGATTGCCTTTCTTCCTGCGCAATTTCTTAAACAACTCTTGTATTCACACTTCCTGTAACCCACGGCCCTTTCTCTCTGTCAATTACATTCACACAGCAGTCGATTTTGCAGAACAATAATTGGACTCGGCCAGAAGTAGAATAAATGAGTCGTGTTTTAGACTTGCATAATACAGGAACCAAATTTAATTGCGTGCTGTCGTGGGCATCATTCCACGTTTTCCCTCCATCATTACATAATATGGCATTTCTATTTAATGATTTACTTAGGATAGAAAACATATCAATCTTTTTATATGCCCAATGTTTAGTAAACAATTTGGCAATATATATACTTCAATTTATCATATGCCCTATGTTTAATAAACATGTTGTATAAAAGAAATTTTCTTTTCTCTCTCAAAAATAAACCTTTTCCTTTCAAAAAAACTGTGCTGGAGATGTATTTATGCCTTGTTTCCTTCTTCAATTTAACCATTGTATGATGCACTATATACATGTACAAAAGAAACCTTTGAAAGTCTTTTATGTCAATGCTTTACTTTTGCTGAGAAAGAGACCTTGTTTACCTTTTAAACCAAATTGAAACTCTGCCTGTAATATACAGTATACTTCCTGTAGAATGCAATGTATGTTCTATAAAATGTAGTACATTTCCTGTAGAGTCCAGTATAGATGTTGACCATGTAAAATTTCTCTTGGGTTTGATTATGTCAACCATTCTGACCCCTAAGGTGGAAAATGAAGTATTGGCAGAGATAAAAATGAAGTGCTGACAGAGACTAAGTGAGGTAATGGAAGAGATTAATGAAAGGTAAATAAGGAGCTGGTAGAGACTTATCAGAATAATGGCAATAATAGGCAGTCAAATTTGTAAGATGTCATCACTTATAAACAAAAGAATTTTGAAACTTTTTAAACATAAAAACCATAAATTCTTACAGACTTGCTTGATGTTCCTTTGATGAGCTTGCTGCTAGTGTGAAATTGGCTTGTATTCTGATTGTCCTTCTGATGTCTTCCTGCTGCTGTCTCTATTTCCTTCATTTTCACTGAAGGCCGGGTCTCTTCTGCTGATAAAATTGCTGGTAATCAGGTCCCTTCTGCTGATGAAAAATCACAATCTTTTGCTTGAAAAAGACTCGGAGGGTTCTAAAGAAGAATGACAGTTTATCCCCCTCACAGGCCTAATTTTTTACTTGTCCTCAAGTCAAACAAGATCTGCATTATTTGTAAAACAAAATAGGAAAATAGAAAAAGATTTTTTTTTTGGGAATTTTCAATGGCCAGGCAAGCCTGGTTTTCCACAGAAAATTCCAGTTTATATTGTGCTAGCGAACTGGTTTTCACAACTAAACTGCCTCTTTTTTTTCTTATATATATATATATATTTATTTTTTTTGAATTTTTTTGTTTTGTTTTATTTGCTAGCTGTATCAGAGCAGCTAAGGAGCAGGTGAAGGAAAAACAATGAGGTGTTTATCCAGCACTTGCAGTTCCTTTTGCTGTGAAATCTGTTGGACAAAATCTGCCATGTTGATAGGTTTGTGGTACAGCTTGAGCCGGTGGCCATTGACCACAAATTTATGTGCTTCATCATCTATGGTTTGAGGTTTTACTGAACCATTGTCATAGACATCGACAATCTCATATGGACCAAGCCAATGAGTAGTAAATTTGGCTTTGAAGTATTTAAACTTGGAGTCAAACAACAGTGCCCAGTCACCAATGTGAAATTGCTTCTTTTTGATAAATTTGTCATGCCATTGAGCTCTCTGCTGTTGTATCAGAATATTGTGTTCTATGGCAGCCTACCTCATCTCATCCAGCTGATTCAACTAAAGTATTCTTTCTTGCTAAGCTTCTGAAAGATCTATGCCCAAATCTGCTGCTAACTTGAAAGTATGAACTTGAAACTCAATGGGAAGGAGGACTTGCTTACCATAAACCAGTTGATAAGGAGAAAAACCAGTACTGTTTTTCCAAGTGATCCTATATGCCCATAAAGCTTCAGTAAGCTTTGCTGACTAGTCCTTCCTATGCATCTAAACAGTCTTAGTGATGATGCCTTCTAGGGTTTTATTTGTAGATTCCACTTGGCCATTGGCTTGTGGATGGTAAGGAGTGGACTTTCTGTGCTTGATCTTATATTTTTCTGCTATCTCTTGCACTAATTTGGAAGTAAATTGGGCACCTTGATCAGTCACAATTTCCCTAGGCACCCCAAATCTAACAAAGATCTCTTCAAACATAAAATTTACCACAGTTTGCTCCATAGCTCTTGGTAAAGGCTTGGCCTCTACCCATTTAGTAACATAGTCCGTGCAGACCAAAATGTACTTCTGTCCATGTGATGGTGGATGAATGGGACCAATGAAGTCAAGGGCCCACTTTTCAAATGGTTCATTGAGAATCTGTGGTTGGAGTGGCATTTCATCAGACTGGACTGGGCGTCCCATTCGTTGACAAGTGTCACAACTTCTAACATACCTTTTTGCATCTTTGAAAATGGGAGGCCAATAATACCCCAAATTGAGTATTTTATATGCTGTCCTTTTGTCGGCAAAATGGCCACCACATGGTTCATCATGGCATGCCTTTAAAATATCCAAGATTTCATCCTGTCGGACACATCTTCTTATGATTAAATCATATCTTGTATAAAAGAGATCACCATTAATCCAGATATGCCTAGCACTTTGTTTAATAATCTTCTTTTTTTCTTTAGATGTCATAGATGGTGGTAGTTGGCCTGATGATAAATAATTTGCAATGTCAGCATACCAAGGAGTGATAACAGAAATTGCAAAGAGATGCTCATCAGGAAAACTATCTAAAACCGCAACAACCTCACCAGTATTCTGTAAGCGAGACAAGAAATCCGCCACCTGATTTTCTTGTCCAGGCCTATCCAAAACAGTGATATTGAACTCCTACATTAATAACAACCATCTAGTAATCCGACCATTAGTGATGGATTTATTCATTAAATAACGTAAGGCTGAATGATCTGTATGAACAAAAATTTCATAGCCCGTGATATAATGACGGAATTTGTTTACAGCATGAACCACTGCCAACATCTCTTTTTCAGTGACTGTATAATTCAGCTCTGCAGGTGTCAGATTTTTACTAATGAAATAGATAGCATAAGTCAAAGTATGTTCTTTCTGGCCCAATGAGGCTCCTATTGCAGTAGCAGAGGCATCAGTTGAAATATGGAAAGGCAATGTCCAATTTGGTCCCCGTAAAATGGGAGCAGTGGAAAGCTTTTCCTTAAGTGTCTGAAATGCAGATTTACAGTCAGTATCCCAAGTAAAACACACGTCCTTTGAAAGTAATTTAAACAATGGCAGGGCTATCTTACTAAAATTTGCAATGAATCTACGATAATAGCCTGCATACCCTAAAAAGCTTCTCACATCTGTTTGAGTTGTGGGTTCAGACAGATTTTTAATGACTTGAATTTTAGCAG
The DNA here is from genome assembly GCA_027924585.1 of Larix kaempferi. Lineage (NCBI taxonomy): Eukaryota > Viridiplantae > Streptophyta > Pinopsida > Pinales > Pinaceae > Larix > Larix kaempferi. The sequence continues at coordinate 17,156,514 of BSBM01000008.1, forward strand.
GATCTACTTTTATTCCAGATGAAGAAATGTGGTGTCCTAAAACTATCCCTTCAGTCATCATCATGAAACACTTTTCGTTACTCAGGGAAAGGTTTGATTCAACACACCTTTTCAGAATTTTCTCTAAGTTTGCTAAGGAATCTTCAAAGGTACGTCCATATACAGAAAAGTCATCCATGTAAACCTCAACACACTCATGAATCAGATCTGCAAAGATGGCCAAAACAGCTCGCTAAAAGGTAGCTGGGGCATTACATAAGCCAAAAGGTAAAACTTTGTAGGCATAGGTGCCCCAGGGACATGTAAAGGTGGTCTTGTCTTGGTCTTCGTTTGCAATACTAATCTGATTATAACCACTGAAGCCATCTAAAAATGAAAAATATTCTTTTCCAGCTAAAGCATCCAGTACTTGATCAATGAAAGGCAATGGAAAATAGTCTTTTAAAGTTGCCTTATTCAATTCCCTGTAATCGATGCATATATGCCAATTACCATTTTTTTTAGGAACAACAACCAAGGGTGAGACCCATTGGCTGTCGGAGATGGGGTAAATAAATCCCACTTTTAACAACTTCTGTAACTCGTCTTTGACTATTTCCTTTAGCATAGGATTCATTCTGCGTTGTGGCTGTCTCAGTGGTCGTATTGTGTCATCTAGGTAAATGTGGTGTGTGCATGTCTCAGGATGAATGCCTGGCATATCAGTGTACTCCCAGGCAAATGCATGGGAATATTTATTCAGCAAAGTGGTCAAATGTTCTTCTTGTGATGTGGTAAGATGTGCACCTATTTGCAGAGTTTTGCCTGGACTGATTTCTACAGTTTTACTGTGAATATCGGTGATGGAATGAACATTAAAAACGTCATCAAGTGCTAATGCTAGGGAATGAATGTTGCAATTTTCCTGAAAATTGTGACCCATAACTTGTTCTGCTACAGCATATTCCATATCTCGTAATTCTGCAGAAATATCAGACTCAACAATGAAATAATCTAGTAGATCTTCGTGGTTGTCTTCGTGAAAATCGAAGTACTGATTTATACTTAGAATAGGCTGAATTACCTCTTCTTCTTGTTCTTTGGTTTCACTAATCCATGTCAGCTGATCTAATGTGGAAGGTCGTTGGGCAGAAGGGTAAAGTGCAATCTGTTTCCTCTCTGTCCCATGCGAAATAAGCATGCTTCCAGATCGACATCCTATGAAAGCATCTGCTGTTTCCAGCCAGGGTCTGCCAAGGATCAATGGGTGACCTCCTAAGTTGGATTTTGGCTGTAGGACTATAAAATCAATAGGATATTCCCAGGAGTCTAGAGAAACAATAATATCTTCTAAGACCCCTTCAGGTGTAATCTTGGATCTATCAGATAATTCTAAGACAGTTGTGGTGGGTCTGAGATTTGTCAAGTGAAGGTAATTCATTCTCTCTAGGGTCATGACGTTAATGGCAGCACCTAAATCGATCAACGTTTTTGGGATGGAAAAGTTATTAATGGTAATTGTAACCATTGGAATTCCAGGATCTACATACTTCTCAATGAAAACGGTGTTGGACATTAACCCTGCTAGATTGCCTACCACGTGAATTTTTGATGGATCTTTTCTTCTTTTGTTAAGACAGAGTTCTTTAACTGCTTTAGTGTAAATCGGGATATCTTTTAGAGCCTGCAGTAAAGGAATTTTAACATATACATTTGTTAACTCATTCAGAACATTGAAGTCAGGTAAGGAAATCGAAGGTTTCTCCTTGATTAACCTCTCAGGAAAAGGAGGTGGATAAGATGCTATTGTGTTCCCTCGTTGACTGTGATTTTCTAACTGAGATTTTTCTGTATTCAATTTTTTTGGAGTTTTGTCTTTTTCTGGTGGTTCTTCTAAGATAACAGGAGACTGTTTTTCTAAGGTTTTACCAGATCTCAAATTAATATTTTGCAGTGGAAGAATGGAGTAGGGAAGCACTGTCCCATCATCAACATTATACATGGGTCTGTCGGTTTTATTATTTGGATTGGGCATTGGCTGAGCTGGCAGTTGTGTAGGCCGAGGTGGAGGCTGATTAGATGGCAACTGAAGTTGTTGAGGTGGTGCACTCAATTGAGGAGCCATATTATTGGGCTGTTGAAAAGATGGATTTTGAAAAGGTGGGGCTTGATAAGGAGTTTGGACTTGTTGCTGCTGGTATTGGGGATAGGCTGAAGGTTGTTGGTATGGCTGCAAATAAGCCTGCTGATATGTTTGATTACCATGGGCATAACCTCTCCAATTTGGAGCAGATTGGGTTAATGGAGGAGATCAAGTTTGCCAAGGCATGGGTGCATTCCATGAATTCTGAACAGGAGTCTGATAATTTGTATTAAATTGCTGCATAGGATCTTGAGACATACCTAAGAATCGTGGCTGCCAAGGTATCCTTTGTCCCATGAAGTAAAGAGACTCCATGCTGTGATTTTCCTCCAGTCGAACTGCCTGCAGTTCCTTCAATCTAGGGCAATCATCAGTTTTGTGATTAAAAGTGCATAAGCCACAAATTTCAACAGTATTTAAAGGACACTCTCTAAGTGGGTGTTTCTTTCTACATTTAGGACAAAAAATAGACAAAGCCTGATCTTGTTGGTCCTGTTGCTCTTGCCTCTTCTTGGTTTTTGTTGCCTCAACTTGTGTACCTAAGGTGCTTAATAAATCAGTCTTAAAATCTTCTAGCAGATTCCCAAGCTCAGCTCTAGAAATACCACTGTTTGCAGATTTAGTTGCTTTGGTATTGCTATCTCTTTTCCCAGTTCGAGCCTTTCCTTTGGAATACTTCTGACATAAGTCCTGTATCTCATCAAAAGGAAGGTAAGAAATGTCACCTTTTCCCATAACATTTAAAATGTCCAAATACTCTTCTCTTATTCCTTTCAAAAATATTGTTCTAATCATTTCAGGTGTTAAAGAATTGTATTTAGATTTCTGTAAATTGTATGAGAATCTTTCCAAATATTCCTCCAAACTCTCATCTTCCTGTTGAGTCATGCCAAAAATGTCATCTTTCAACCCCTTTGATCTGCAATATGCTTGATATTTTCGAAGAAAGATCTTCCTCATGTCATCCCAGCTAGTGATAGAGTGTTCTCCTAAACCCATGAACCATTTCAAGGCAGCTGCTTTAAGAGTAGCAGGGAAAAGACAGAGCTTATGGGTGTCATCAGTATATCCATAAGTTCGACACAAGATGTCAAATTCGAATAGGAAATAGTCAGGATCTTCAGAGGTCATGCCATAAAAGTTTGGTAAGACAGAAGGTGGAATATTCTTCATTTTCACCTCTTCCCCTAGGATAACGCTAGTGTCTAAGATAGGAAATTTAAAGGTGGCCTCCTGATCTTCTGTTATTCCTTAATCCCTCACATGTCTTCTTTCTTCTTCCCTTCTCTCTTGTCTGCGTTTGTTTTCTATTTCTAACATCCTCTCGTACTCCCTTCTCTGTTCTGCAGTTGGGCCTTTTGATGTTTCTTCCTCAGACATTTTGAATTTACCAACTGTTGAGATGAACCCTTTTGGAAGAGAAGCTCCTGTTATTTCTGTTTTTGGGGGGTTTTTAATAAATCTTCCTTTCTCGTCTCTTAGTCTAAACATAAAAGTGAAATCTAATCTATATTTTTGCTTGAAAGTTTTGTTTTTATCAGAAAACTAAAGTTTCTAAGCCTGCTTCTACAATGCCTCCCCGGCAACGGCGCCAAAATGTTGGGCTCTGATCTATCAGTGTTAATCAGAACTTGAATTTAAAATCAATCCGGGTTTGTGAACTTTGAGACACATCCAAGTTTAGGACAGAGAAGTTGGACTCATTAAGAATTTAGCTATCTGTAATTAAATCTATTAGCTATCTGTAATTAAATCTACTGACAGAAACTAAGATACTGCAGCTCACAGAGACAAAATCCTCTTACAAGGGTAATTTCATTGTTTCCTTTTTAAGCATACAGTAATTGATTTGTGAAAGCATGAAAGACTGAGGTAAAAATTAATTAAACAACAAATTTATAAACCCTAGGATTAAACTGCAAAATTCTACCAGCGCTGAAAGACAATTACCAATCAATTTCTCTTACAAGACAGTGTTCATAATTTGTAAATGTCTTTTTACCATTTCACTATCAAATAAACAACAGTGAACAATACATGGAGGTCGTGGTCTGAACCATTTGATATCCTTAGCATTTAACCAGTGAAGAACAGCGTTTATCCAATATTGCCAGTGATATACGGTGTGACAGAATTTTAAACCGTAAATGAAAGAAACAGAGCATCAATAGAATCGATTTAAAACTTGACTAAACTTGTTCTACGATTTATAAACTGGAAATCACAATAAAATGCATACCATTAACACAATTTAGATAGCTAACACCAGAAGTAAATCGTTGCAACATCCAATCGATCTACCGGCAACAGGAAAGTGTGAGAGTTTGACGATGGGGGCCCTCCAAAGCCTTGCTCAACACACATTAAAAGATTTCACAGAACTAAAGCTTCGTATTCATTCACCAGAATTGTTTTACATAGAGATACCACGCATTTTGGAAGCACAAGTGCGTTCCTCTTCAAAATCGTGATAAAAAAAATTCTCATTGTCTTGCAAATGATTTATACAAATTCTAAATCAAACTGTAATTGCTATAAACCTGCATCTAATTAATGCTAAGAGCTAATCGAGATCATCTTCAGAATCGTGGAGTTCCACAAAATCAACATTGTTCCTTCTTTTGTGTTGAACGCAGAACAGGTGGCCACCTTTGACTCTGATTGACTCGACATCTGCACATGCCACTTCACCTGACTGTTGGATGTTCATCCATCTGTGGACATTAAGGATCCATTCTTGATCTTCCGTTTCCCTCCTAACTGCCCTGCAATTACTCAACTTTGGAGGTAATACGGGAAGTTAGTACATCCCGTAGTCTAAGTAAAAATCCTAGTTAAAATGCCTAAAAAATCACAAAACTCAATTTATTAATAAGCAAATGACATTATACCTCTTTGACCAAGGTTTATAGATGAACTTTAAGGCTTTCTACTCAAAATGGAGGTTTTATGAAGGAAATGAAGGTTATCTAAGAGGCAAAAAGGGGTCAAAAATAGTGCCCAACACCATTCTTCTAAGTTTGATGTACATACAAAGGAAAATTCATCATGGACAAAATTCGAATAATGTTAGGAACAACTCATGAAGTCGTTCTCATAGGGGGTTCCACAATACAACAAGAGACTCTTGAGATGGGACATATAATCCATCTATGTGTAATATTATTTTAGTGATTTGTAATCCTATGAGGAATCAATAAGGAGCTCAAAAATATTCTCTTAGTATCTATAGGAAAAAGAGGCCTCTCACAGGTAACTTGCATGGATAATTTCAAAAGGAAAAGCTACCTATGTTTAATGGTCAAGTTGACACTAGATAATAATATAAGGGTTGGCTTCATGGAATAAGAAAGTATTTCCAAGTTTATGACTATTCTGGATATATGAAAGCTAGAGTGCCTATATTTTAATTTAAATGGAAGATCCTCTATTTGGTGGATTCCTCTCCAAGTAAAGAAGATCAATGAGAGGAATATTATATGGAAGAAAATTCAGTAGTACTTCCAATATAAATACCTATATACTCATTATTATGAAGGTAAAGTGAAAGAATCCCATGATTTTAAATTGGGGCAAATGACGATGGATGAATATGTAAATAAATTCTTGGAATTATTGAACCATGATATATATATCTGAGATGAGATACTAAAAATTTAGCTTTTTGTAAGTGGATTTCCTCAATCCAACAAGGATAAAATTGAATTTTTTAATCCTTAGACATTTGAAGAGGAAATTAGAAAGTTTGAGTACTGCTATGAGTAGAAAAAAAGAATACTTGATTTCCAAAAGGCATGGAAGGATAAGAAAGGAGAGAATGTTGACTAGAGGAAGAAAGGGCTCAATCCTCCTCACTTAAAAAAAAAACAAATAATTTTCAGAGAAATAAACGAGCTCAAAGTAGGAACAAAGAAAATTCCAATGGAGTCTTTCAAAAAGAGGAAAAGGAAAGCTATTCAATGTTGGTGATGTGGATAAGACCACATGTATAAGAATTTTCCTCAATAGAGGGACAACACTAGGAATGTTCACAACATCCAAGGGGCCACTATTGTGAATGATTTGGAATGAACTATTCTTTGAATTTATGATGCACTAGAAGGATGCTAAGCAAATCACCAATACAAAATGGTCAAATTTGAGGATAAGGTTGCTAATAAATCCATTTCAATTTTAATGGATTAGGGATCTAGTCACAGTTATGTTGCTCCTAAAGGTTATGAAATCGTGCTCTTAAGAAGTGAAATGATTGAAAGGCATAGCCACTCCCATTAGCCACTAGAAATAAGATAAAGGTCAATGAAATAGTGGATAGTTATACATTAGACTTGATGGATTCTTTTCATTGGAAAAATTGAATCTTTTTTGACTTGATTCTTATGATGCCCTCATTGGTACAGATTGGTTAGAAGCACATTGAGCCAAACTTGACTTCTACAACAAAAAATTTGATTTCATTGATAAAATGGAAACTAAAGGACAGTAAGAGGCATTTCAAATAAAATATCTTATTAGGCATAATTCATCCTTACAACTGAAGAAATGTTTTAGAAAAAATGCCAAATGTATGTAGCCAACATGTTTGCAAATCAAATTTGTGAAATAGATTTATTGATACCCTTGTTGAACATGAACACTATATCCAAGTCAAATATATATTGCACCAAGGCAAATTAGAAAAGAAGTATCAATGGTATAGGTTGAATGTTGATCATGGGATTCTTATTTATAAAACTAGAATGTGTACTATTCCCAACTCTTTAGAGTTTAGAAGAATCATCATTGATGAAATACATGATATAATATTCTAGACATCCAGTCTTCTAGAAAGAAATGCAACAACAAGAAAGAAACATTTTTATCCTACTACGAAGAAATATGTTGCTAAATACATTATCAGATGTATGGAATGTTCGCAAGTTAAGGTTGAACATCAAAAGCTAATAAATTTGTTGTGTTATAAAACAATGATATATTCACAAAACTCAAACACCTTAAGAAAATTCCACGCACGAATAGATCAAACATCAATATAGGGCTGATGCACAATCATGAGCTCCTTTAAAGACACTTTAGTGGCCACATAAGCTTAAAAAATAGAAACCTCTGAATTCAAGAGGAAATTAGAGGTACTTGCATAATGAAATTTAGGACGATGTAAAAAGATAAAATATAGGAAATCTAATAAGCTTTCATAATATATAAATTTTACTTTTAGAAATTTTGTGTAGTTGTTTATAAAATTTGTTTTTCTATAATTAGGTTTTTAAATTTTCAACATAATATAACATATATGTCTGTGCACGTGCATCATTATATGAACTAATTGATATTAATTTTGAATAAAATTTCTTACATATGTAGAGAACATCTTGTACTAGTGCAAGACTATTTTTTCAAAATTATTCATGATGTTTTCATTTTTTTTTATTATTTATTGAAGTTGGAAAACTTGAAAAAAGAAGATTGTGTGTGCATGTAGCACTTTAGTGGCATAACTTAATGTGATTTTAATTTTTTTTATATGAGTGTATAGATATATACATCTTCTAGTGTGCCATATAATTTGTTTAAGAAATGGTGAAGGCAGTCAAAAGTTACAACAGAAACAATGGAGCATTGTATTTTGGAATCTTTAAATCTGGTGGCACAAAATAGTGGACCCAACTTTGTGCACCCAACCTACATTGATTTTCATGTTGTTAAAACCCTCAAATAGAAAAACAGTCCACATCCCTAGCCAACATGACCACTTGAGGCAATATATTATTGCAAAAATAATATAATACATGAACATATCCCATAATAATTCATTTACAAATGATGCTCCATGCTCTTTAAATAGTTATCATTGATCGATCAAGTGTCAATACAAGAATCAAGTTTCATTAATATCAAAGAGGTGTTTGAACCATTGGATCACTCATGTGTAGAACACAATCTAGTTGAAGTATCTTTCCTAAAAAAAAATTGGCACATTTATATCATTCCAGGATTTTCCAAATTAAAGCATGTGATAAATAACTCCAAAAATTCAACCATATTTAATAGTGTGAGTCTATCCATTTTCAAATTTGAGATAAAAAAATCATGCATATCCATTAGATTCATGTCTGAAAATTTATACAAGCTTCATTCAAGGTTGGCAGAAAAAAATAGAATGGATGTTGATATTAAACGTGAAGCCATGTCTACTGATCGAATGGAGAAACAACAATTCAAATATGTTTCTAATCTAGAAAATAAGCTCGATAAGTTAAAATCCAATAAACTTAGTGGGTGACCATGTTGTTGTTCACTCCAACACTGCTAACTTGTCTAAGCTAACCCTAGGCAACACCACTCATAAGGCTCTATGTTGTGGTTTGAACTTTTTCCTTGCTCCTAACTAGATTCCCATAAAATAATTAATGTGTGATATTGAAAATGTTAAATTTGGTATAAATAGTAATGTAGATGATGTCCTTCAATTGGAATGCACTACCCTTATCCACAATGTTAAGCCTCCTAGGAATAATATTGGAAAGGAAAAAGGTATCGCGTCAAAAAATATAAGGAAAACCAATCTAAAATAGATGATGGCTCATTCACTCACCAATTTTAGTGGAAGAAGACGCACACATGCATATATCTCCATGACAATTCACATCACAACCCTTCCCAAAAAATTAGAATCATCAACATGCTAATAACTTGTGCCTTTAGAATATCAGATAAGGGTCATCTAAATGAAGAACTATAGAACCTCGCCAATATTTTAAAAAATAATTGCTATAAAGATCAGCAATTCAAGAAGGTTGTCCAAAAATCCAAGTATGGACACAGTAATATTCAAGAAACTACCGAGAAAAAATATATCACCCTCGCTTATATCAAAGGAAATGTGGATAAAAATAAAAATAAAAAATTAAGAAAGGAAACATCAAAGTGTTTTTTGCTCCTCTCAATACCCTCAAAAACCTACTCGATTGTGCCAAAGATGCTAGTGATTTGAAGAATCATAAAGTTGTTTACTATATTCCATGCTCATGCGATAAACATTATATTGGTGAGACTAGAAGATCTTTGAACACCACACTTAAAGAAAATTGTGTCGATATTAAAAACAACCATGTCAAAATATATACCTTGGTCAAACACTCTCAGGACATTGGCCATCTGATCTGTATAGATAAGGCCTGTATCATCGCTAAGGTCGAACACATAAAAAAAAGTAAGGTTCGAGAGGCCATTAAGATTGAGCTCAATCAAAACAACATAAATAGAGACAAGGGCTTGAAGTCAATGACACCTAGAAGCCTACCATTCGCCACTTAAAAATTTAAAAAGATATAAAAAAATTAAAAATTAAATATAAAAATTAATTTAAAAAAAATTAATCATCTTCAAATTAAAAATAAATATTTCCTTTTCTAAATTTTTTTAAATAATATAAAATAAAAAAAATTATACTATATTTTATAATTTAGCCCTTTGTTCCTTGTTATTCTGAGAAATAAAAAAGAACAATGTTCAGACAAAAAGAATAGCATCTAACCAAGATAATCAAAATGAGCCTCACAAGAGGAGTAGTTGTTAAAAAAAACAAGTAACACTATGTCAAACCCAAAGGGTGACCAAAACACCAAAAATACAGCCAACAACAGTCATTCCTTCAATTCTAAAGGCTAAAATCTTTTCGTTATTTTCATTATTATTAATTTAGTGTTGATTGCATCATTTAAAAAATGAAAATAAAGAATTTTATTAAAATTTTAGTTAAAAATTAAATTTAATGATTAATAGACTTTGCATTTTTTGATGTCGACGTGGTTTTTCTAGTTTTTTGCCATATTTATGTGTTGTTTTTTCTTGTTTTTCTATCATCTTTCTACGTCCTGGTGGCGATCCTAGCTCGAGTATTGAAATTGGTCACAGTTGCTCATTACTCAAAATGTAGTTTCCTATTTTTCTTAACATGATTGTGGCTAGTGGATTATTAAATTGCAAAAATGGACTAAGGAAACACATTAAAAGCATGCTATAATTTAATGTAAAAGATGACCTTTACTAAATCCTAGTGTCTAAATATACTAACACTTTCCTTTAAAAACAACTTGGGATATGAATGAAGGGTTTACTCAAGGAGAAAGAATGAAGCATTAAATTATCTTCTTAATGAAAATTCTTGAAAGTCTACCACAGACCAAAGTTTTAGGAACTTCATGGTTGTGACGGACTTCATGAAAATGTCAGAAGTATGATCACATGTTTGATAATATAACACTTTAAGGATGCGATAATGAAGAAGATTATTGATGAAGTTTATGTGTAGCTCAATGTGTTTGTTGCACTAATGTTGAATTGGATCTTTAGTGAGTTCATTGGCGCTTTTATTGTCACACTTGAGTGTGTGAAAGGATATGTTAAACACATGGATTCTTGAATTACACAAACTCTTTCTCGTATTCAACTTCTACTTAAAAAATGTACAAGGGAACTTTAATTCTTAAAAACCCAAGCTATAGGTCCAAAATGAAGGTTGAAAACATATCATACAATGGACTTCTAATCATCAGGGATACTGACCTAATCAAATCATGTAAAACTAGCTAATTGTGGATTGTCCCTTGAATTATATAAAGTGTTCCAAACTAAACTATACCCTTGATATAGAGAAGTATCCATTTGATGCTTTACAATGGATTTCATGGGGTACTTACATCTACCATGGAACAAGGACAACACAAAGGAGGTGTTAGGGTGAGTATGAGTTAAATGCAAAAGGGTTCGAAATAATTGTTGATACAAAGTGGTTTCTACTTTGGGTGAGGTGTGATAGGTAGAAAGTTTGAATCTAGATTGAAAGGGGGATGGAGTTGATTTATAATCATCCATGTGAAAGAGGAAAAGTAGGTCACAAGCATACTTATGTTGGGAAAGAAAAATTCTTTCTTGGCTTTGCAAAACTTGGAGGCTAAGAAAATAGTGGAAGTGTCTTAAGTCTATCAATTCAAAGTTTTTTTTAAGGATGGTTTTCACATGGGTGATAAGTTTGGGATTGTTACCAGCAAGTATAAGGTCATCAACATAAATTACAAGTATAAGAAGTGGTCATAAATTAGGATTGGGGGTGGCATCTAGAGAATCCAAAATTAAGAAGGAATCAGTACATATTTTCATATATACCAAGCCCTAGGAGCTAATTGCTAGAGGCCACAGAGGGATTCATTGAGATGACATACAAAGCTAGAGCCACTCTGAATAAATCCACATGATTGTTCTATATAAATTTATCTTTTGAATATCCATGCAAGAAGGTAGATTTGACATCCATTTAATGGAACTCCCACTAATGATGAAGCTACAAGGTAAATAGTGTAATACACTTAAACCCATAAATTTAAAGAAGACATAAAACATAAGAGAGAATAGATAGAACAAAAAAAAGATCTATTGTATGAAAGATATTCAAACTAGAGAGCTACATGTTAAATTGCCTCTTGAAGGGGGAAACCTCCAAGAGGAAAGATCTAGATACAATAATAATTCTTGACAAAATATTACATAACTTACTACTCTATATATAGATCAATAAACAAATCCCTAACTACTTGTGGTCCCACTATTAATGATGGTCAATCACCTAAGGGCCTTTATTCAATAAGTCACTACCCACTAACCATCTATTGGAACTTATGGCCTTGTACATTGATAAAGTAGGGGGGTTAGGGTAGGACCCTAACCTCCCCCCCCGCCTTCAAAAACAACATTGTCCTCAATGTTGGAGATGGGGAAATTGCTGGAAAATGGTTGATTGTTCCCAAGTAACGTCTTTGAGTTCCAAGGCTTTTGTGGTATGAAGTGTTTTCTGCCAGATCACTTGAAGTATCCACAATATGCATTTTCGATTGTCGATGTTTTGAATCTAAATATGGAGATCCATCATTAGGAGAATGAGTTGATGTGAGAGAAAGTGGATTTAAACAAATAAATACTAAAGGAGCAGAGCAACAACCCTAAAAACTAAAACATAAAAACCTAGTATGTTGGTTGAAGAAAGAGAAAGGAAAAATATTAATAATAGAAAAAAGGGAAAGAATAAAATTACTTAATTTTGAGAAAAAAATTATAAAAATAAAAAATAAATTATAATATTAAAAATAAAATAAAATAAAATCATTAAATAAGTACTCTAACTTTGGGAAAAAATGTTTAAAATGAAAAGAAAAAAATAGAACAAACAAATCATAAAATTATAAATAATAAAACCAAAACAAAATAAAATCATGAAACAAATACTAATCACTAGTTTAGGGTTTTGTAATTAATAAATCTAAAATCAAAGACTAAATAAGTAACCTAAAAACAAATAAAAAGGTTAATAAAACAAAACTAAATCACTAATTTAGGGTTTTAGACTAATTAATTAGATTAATTAGTTTGATAGTCTAATTAATAAATCTAAAATCAAGGATTAAATAATTAACCTAAAAGCAAATAAAAAGGATAATAAGACAAATAAAGAAGGAAATAAAGAAATAATTAACTTAACAAATTTGTGTTTTTCATGTGATTGGTATTGTCTATTTTTTGCAATCCGTTTTTGCTTGGTTATTAATTATAATTGTGGTGGGCCAACTATTCCAATTTGGAATCGAATTGTAAATGATAACACATTTAAATCTTACAAATAAGAAAAAGTTGCATTTATTGATTAATTACCAAGTCCTTCCATGTTAATACTCTCCCAACCACGTGTATGCCTTGATAAAACCCAACCAAAAATTCAATGAATTTCTATAAGACTTCACGGGATTTCTCAGCCAAGTTAATAAATTCCCTTAGATATATTTTCCATGAAGACCATCAGTCCACAGACCTCTAACAAAGAGACCTCTCCAAAAAAAATTCAAGCATAAAGTTGTACTAAACCAAAATATATTTTTTATATCCCACCCACCCCATATTTTTGTCTTAGAGATCCTTTCCTAATTTTCCATCTGCAATTTCCCTTTTTCGGCATTTCCATATCGTAGGAATTTAAACATAATCCTACAAATCTGACTTAGAATGGTCTTTTGTACTTGAGCCAAGGAAATCCAATAAACATGCATTCTAGTCATAACAAATTTGAGTAAATTCAATCTTCCGCCTATATAAAGTAGCCTATAAGACCAATGTTTTATCCCTTTTTAAAAAATTTCCACTAAACAAGACCAATCTTTGATTATGTATCCAACAAGTTTCAAAAAGTATCCCAAATATTTGAAACCATCACTCATATCCATAACTTTATAGGGCATGAAAGATGTGATCCCTAGTTGAACATACCTTTCCACATTATGTTTGTAAAAGCGAGATTTTGATATGCTAACCTCCATCCCAGAAGTTGCATAGAATAATTTGATAATATCATCATAACACTTCCATACATCCATTGATCCCTTACTAAACATCATAACATCATCTACACACAATAAGTGTGTAATCAAAACAGATGCAAAATTTTGATAGATTTCAACGTTCCCTTGGATTTTTTCTTTATAATCATATGACTTAAACCTTCAATAACAAGTAAAAATAAGAGAGGATGTAAAGGGAATCCTTGTCTAATACCCCTGGAGCTTTTGAAGAAGGCTAAAGGAGAGCCATTTTTAAGCACAAAGAATTGAGTTGAAGTGATGCAAGACATGATCTAGTTTGTGACAATAATGGGAAGCACAATTTGAAGAAGGAGAAGTCTTAGGTAAACCGAATCAACTCGATCATAGGCCTTCACTAAGTCCATATTCAACATAATAGCATCAATATCCTTAAGGTTGATTGAATGAATGAATTCCTGAGTGATACCAATTGCATCCATTATCTGTCCATCAGCCAAAATGCCAAATTGTTCTTTAGACATTCTCCTTGACAGGTAAGGCTTGATCCTATTGGATATAATTTTGGTTATGATCTTATATGCCAGGTTGAATAATGAAATCAGTCTGAAGTCATTAAAAGATGCTAGTTTGTTACATTTAGGGATTAGTGTAAAGAAGGTAGAGTTTAAAGCACCAGAAACAAAACATTCCAATCTTGATTGCTCCACCATAGAAAGAAGATCCTCTCCCATCACATAAAAAAAGGACAGAAAGAGTTCCACAGTTCAACCATCTGGACTTGGGCTCTTATACTTAGAAAATTGTTTTAGATCATCTTCAATTTCAATCTTCATGACAAGCCTTCCAATGTCATCACCTTCCTCGGGTTCAAAGGTGACAGGACTTCCAATGTCATCACCTTCCTTCTTGAGTAATATCAATGAGATTATTCCTTAGAAACAAATTGGAGAAGTACTCATCAAGAAAATCATTGTATTCAGAAGACCCCCATACTTCAACAGGTGGAAAGGTAAAATTTAGATCTCCTGCAACTATTAAATTGTTAACCCCCAATAAGCCAATGGATTCCAAAGAATTCCAAAAGGATTCCCTATCCTTGAATGGCCCATAACAATTAAATATGGAAATCTACTGGTCAATATGCTTAAAATTTCACTCCATCAGGACCCCCCCTTGAGTTCTAAAAGGTTTAAATTCTGTGATCAAAGGGTTCCAACATGATAGTAGACCACCCAAAAGGCCACATGGATCAACATCACATATTTCCCAATCATTTAGCAATTTAGAAAAGACCTCAATAGCCTGATGCTCTAAGCACGTATTCTCTTGGATTAAAACAATGTTAGTGTTAGTATCTTTTAAAAGTTTGGATATGGCCTTAACCTTCACATCCCTACCTTACCCATGAATGTTAAGTGATAAAAAAAAATTAATAATCATCATTTATTGGTTGCTCTGCTTTAAGGGCTTGATGATGGGATGGGTCACCGATATTAGGTGAGGATTCTGAAGCCTCATGAAGTCTGGAAGAGAGGGGTTTATATGCAGTTAATTAATAAAGGAATCCATAACGTTTTAGTTCTTTTTCTTCCTATTTTGGATAGTAACTTTATGAAATCGAATAGAATGCACTAGAGAAACCCCTAGATTTGTAGAAGGGTTTTTTGAGAATACATTTAAAGGGGATTTATTACAAGGGATAGTATTTCCATTAAAAGAATTAATAGGAATAGATCCTAACAGGAAGGAAGGGGTCAATGAGGAATTATTCGAGTCCGGAGAAGCAGTATGAGTGTTATCCCTTGAAACCCTAGAAGACAGACTTGAGTAAAATGTAGGATTCATGGAAGCATCTATACGAGTAAGCACAAGATTAATTAAGGTCTTATCTCCACACCTTGACATAATAGAATATTTAGGATATCCATTATTAGTATTAGCATCAACCACATCCCCATTAATAGACAATCTTTTGTTTAATTATTTTCCACAGAAATGTAAAAATCCAATTCATCTTTTGATACACCATCATAAGGGGTAGGTGAGTCTAGTTTTTGCATACCTGATTTAATCCTGTTGGAGTCAATAGGAGTACTAGAAGGACTTGTATAATGTACAGGCGCCCAAGGATGAGAGAAGTCCTAACTCGATTCATCCCCTAAGTCCTCCAGACACATACCAGATAGTAAATAAGGGCGCCGGACTTTAACATGCCCCATCTTTCGACAATAGTAACATCTGAAGGGGATATGAAGATAATCCAATTTCTGACAAAAACCCTATCATCCCATTTAATTTCCAGTCCAGTCGGGAGACCCAAAGTGATATCAAATTCGACCATAACACGAGAAACCTTCTTCTTCATACTAAATGGGTTTTGTTTGTCCAGAAGAATAAATTTCCAATTGTATTGGCCAACCCTTCAAACACATTCTAAGTCCAAAGTCTTAATGGAAAGCCAGGGAGGAGAAGTCACGTCATCATCTCTTTCTCCAGATTGAATGCCGAGTGCCAACGTTTCAGAACCAAAGAACCCTCCTTGATGAGTCAAGTGGTATTTAAGACCTGGTGGATATGGCGAGGTTGAGGATAAATAAAAAAAAATCCACCTGTTTATGAGCATATTTATGCACAAAGCATAGCCATATAACGAGAGCCAGGTCTAGTTAACCCATTCAACCAATTCCATTCTAGTAACCCTAGCCAATTCTATGCGACCAACAAATGCACGCTTAGATAAAACCATGACTCTGTCCAAATTGACATTATCCCTAAGCACAAACCTCTGTAAACCCTCCTGAGCTTTGAAAGTATTCAAACACCTACAAGCTCGAGCCCTATCCCCAGTAAAGTGGCGTTCACCGATTTTCCACCACAAAGTACATTATGGCTCAAAGATATTCTCGTATCCTCAGCATCAAAATGAGGAACATCCTTTTTAACTAGGTTAGTATTTCATCCCTATTTTGACCGACCCTCACCAGAGCATTTTTTACCCGATGAAAAGAAAGAGGGAATGCCATATTTTAGCGAGGATTCGGTATGCCCTCCAACCGGATCCATCTTAAATGATCGGGAGAAAGGGTAAGTGAAAGCCGTCACACTTTCATAAAAAAGACGAAAAAGAAACACCAATTAGTAAAAGACAACCCACATCTTCATCCGGAAACAATAATGAAGTATTTAGAGGAAACCACCAAAAAATACAAAGAAGATATTATCAAATGTCAGAAAATTACATTGCAATAAAAAGTTAAAAATATTGGTTCCCACTTTTTTCTCTTGGTTGGTACTAGGCCAATCATATTGATTAGTTAAACTTCAAGTTTACTACAATATCTTCAACAACTTCTAAATTAATTTTCCTACCAAAAAACATTGATAAATTAAAACTAGTCTAATTTGATTTCCTTTATTATTTTTTTATTAACTTAATCTATTTTTATATAAACTTTAACCAAAATACTTAATTAATATACAATTTTAGATAACTAATTAAAAGTAAATCGGTAATTAATGTGATAACAACCTCTTTTATTTTTTTTTAATATCTTATATTTTCCTTTCTTATAAGTATTTGGATTTTCAATTAAAACTTAATAAGAACTCCACTGTTTCCTTCCTCTTTATCCATCAAACTACAAAATGCTAGTTTTCGTTTTAAATGATAAAGTTCCATTTAATCCTCATCATAATAATTGTTAAACTTGAAAAAAAACTTAAAGACGAGACTTAATGGTCCTTCATAATAATTGTTATAAGATTTCTCAAAGATAAATCATTACATGGATTTGAATGATTTCTTAAAATTAAAATTTGCTGGGTATGCATTCTATTGATAATGTTTAAATATCTTATGGTTGATGTATTCATGGTATGATATGATTATATTTGTTAGTGTTGGAAGATATTATGAATGATTATAGTTTTGAGTGTTTTGGAGATATTAGGTGTTTTTTAATAAATTTATTTTATTGTATAATTTTTTAAAATTTTTAAAATTATATATTTTATTATAAATTTAAAAAAAATTATATATATAAGTTTTACACCTCGTATCAAAAGAAGAAAAATAGGTGGATTGCATTACAAGTTGTGTCAACATTGTGTATTAGATTAAAACCTAATTGGTTATATATATATATATATATATATATATAAAAGTCTCACACCTCGTGTCAAAAGAAGAAAAATAGGTGGATTGCATTACAAGTTGTGTCAACATAAAACTTAATTGATTGTGTATTAGATTAAAACTTAACTGGTTATAAATATTAATTTTCAGTCAATTTGGTATTGATTTGGGAAGGTTATTAAGAATATAGTTGTAATAGTTAAGTATATTATTTAGGAATTGTATATTATTTTGGTCAATTGAGATTTTTTATTATTCAAAATTTAGTTTTGATTGTAAAAATGGAATAGTCACGCTTGCTTGTTGCATTTGAATGAATTGCACTTCCCTGTTGCACAGAAATGTAACAATTTTCCAACAACCGAAAAAAATATTAAAATATTAGTCCAAAATGTCGCCTCTTTAGAAAACTTGCATTATTTATAAAATATAGTATCATTTAGCGAGTTGTTTTTTTCTTTGTCGTCTGAAAGGGGAAAGGTGAGGTATCATGACAAGCACGGGACAGAACCACAGGTTGGTTAGGTTGTGACCAACCTCGATAGTGAAGGTTTATATTTGCTTTTCAATCTATATATAATAAATAAACAATGTTAGGCAATCAAGTGCTTAAAAACATGGCGCGTATGAATAAACGAAAAGATTATATGACCCAACGACCAGTCGTAGCCATTAAGGCTCTTAATATATAAAGGTTAATGAAGGGGAATTAGGTTGAAGCATCTCACTTGGATTTGCTTTTTGCTTCCTATTTATATGATAAGAAAAGGTGTAGGATGCACCTGGCGGCAAGTACCAACTCCAAGGAATTTGAATTATTCCAGTTACAAAAACTTTGAATTATTCCAAATACAATGGCGGCTAACTGCCCCTTGAAACTTTCGTCCATCTCGCATGCTACATGTGAATCTTTACGACTAAATGACCAGTAAATGTTTCATTCATTCGCGAAAATATTGTTATTGCGTATGAGTACTATTTCATGCCAAAGCAGAGTAACCGACAAGAAAATCTGCCGTGTTTGTTGACTAGCAAATCTTTAGTAATAATTAAATGTATCAATCAATCATCATGCCGCGTCGTAAGGCTGTGAGCGAGTGGAGTAGCTAAGCGGTCTTCTCCCATTGAATTGTACGATTTTTCAATTCTGGAATCCAAAATTAACGCGGTGGACGACTGGCCATGCATTTATATAAATAAACGTCCACATAAACAAGATCTACTAACTCTTCTTCCTCTCCTTTTTGAAATAGCAGTTCATTCATTCACGAGAATCATGGCCAAAATTATTTTGCCCCGCCTCACGCTCACTCTTTTGCTGCTTTGTTCGCTGCAGGCATTCTTAATATCATTCTCATTATCCTATCGTCAGCCTCAGCCGGGCTATGATCAATCCAAGAATTTGATTCCACAATTTTATGCTAAGTCATGTCCCATGGCCGAGCAAATAGTGGAATCAGTAGTACAGAAGGCCGTCATAAAAGAAGCTCGTATGGCAGCATCCTTACTCAGGCTTCATTTCCATGATTGCTTTGTCCAGGTAATCCGCATTATTTTGCCACGCAGATGGATCTAATTGTTACTAGTATTGACTAGGCATGATTTCCTAATAATTAAATGTATGTATGTGTAGGGCTGCGACGCATCTTTGCTACTGGATGACAGTGGAAGCATCGTGAGTGAGAAGAGATCGAATCCCAACAGAAATTCTGCCAGAGGATTTGACGTCGTTGATCAGATAAAGAGTGAAGTGGAGAAGGCGTGCCCAAAAACTGTATCCTGTGCAGATATTCTTGCTATTTCAGCTCGTGACTCAGTGGTCCTGGTAATATATTACATATCAATCTCTTTACTAGTCAATATTTCATTTGTTTTTCTAGCACTTGCTTTACAAGACAAGATTATAATCTAGTAAATCATAATACATAGTGATGTGCTTATACGTAATATGAATATTTTCAGAGTGGAGGTCTGGGCTGGGAAGTTTTACTGGGAAGGAGAGACTCGAGGAGTGCAAGTTTGAGTGGGTCCAACAATAATATCCCAGCGCCCAATTCAACTCTCCAGACTCTCATTACCAAGTTTAAACTACAGGATCTGGATGAAGTAGACTTAGTAGCCCTTTCAGGTATATATATTGTATTGAATTGCAGTTGGAGTACAATCATTTCGTTTTATGGCATTCGATATAAAGTATTGAAATCTAAATGTAAATGCTAATTACACAGGAAGTCACACAATCGGTCAATCTCGATGCACAAGTTTCAGGCAGAGGCTTTACAACCAGAGTGGAAACGGGCAGCCAGACTTTACTCTGGATAAATCTTACTATGGTCGTCTCATATCGGGATGTCCGAAATCGGGAGGAGATAATAACTTGTCCCCATTGGATTTGGCGAGTCCTACCAAATTCGACAACTACTATTTCAAGAACTTGCTGAGCGGTCAAGGGCTGCTGAACACAGATGAAGAATTGTTCGCCAAGGGCCAAGGGAAGACGATGGAGACAGTGAAAGCTTACGCAGAGAATGAGGAGCTCTTTCTGAAACAGTTTGCAGAATCGATGGTGAAGATGGGGAACATCGGCCCTCTGACAGGCTCCAAGGGAGAAATCAGGGTCAACTGTCGTACTGTTCTCAGTTGAATATCAACAATTGAATTACATTGATCTTCAACGTTTGCATTGCTTTGTTACTTGTAGCTGCCATCACAATGCATTGCTAGATAATGCATTCAGTTATCACAGCTTGAATAAAATTGTAGCCAGTTAATTTTGAATTTCTAAGAGGGTCAGATCACGGAGGAAACTAGTGCAACTTCGAATACCTCAAATCAAATTGCCATGTACTAATGTATTGCTAGGTATTTCAAAATAACTGAAAATTAATTGGTGCCGTATTTTTGAAAAACTCAAACTCTATTTGGATTACTAATCCAACGGTTATGATTTATTGGGTACTATTGATTGATTTTATGATTTTGTTCAAAATTCAAAATAAATAATTATAAAAAAAATATAAGTCATTTTAACAAAATAAATAATTATAAAAAAAATATAAATCATTTTATTTTTATTAAATGAAAAATTTATATTAAAAAAAGAGAATTATGAAGAATGGTAATATTTTTGTTGAGCAAGTGGAAGAGCCGAGAAGCGTGAAGGAGGAAAAAAAGCCATCATCATATTTGTATTGATGATAAAATCATGAATGATGGCGGTGTTTGCTCACCATGAAGAAGGAAAAAGAAGAGTAGAAAGACGAGAAGAATCATAAAGAAATCAGAGAGAAAAGGAGGATTAATGGAGAAAAGAAGACATAATAGAGAGGAAGAGTGGAGAAAGAGGTTGGAGTGAAAGGGAAGAGAATAAATGAAGGAGATGAAGAAAATTGGAGAATTAAAAGAAGCTTTCAAAGAGATTTAACGAAGGAAATTGCAACACTACAAGTTTTTTTTTTCATAAATTAATGGAGAAATTATTGTAGAAGGTCCTAAAGAGACAAAGACTAGGGGGTTCGGAATTTGATAATGAGAAATTTTGTAGGGACTTTGAGCCACTTGTAAATTATGAAGAAGAGAGCCATTCTAGGCTATTAATGCTATGAGAATTAATAAAAATCCTTTTCAACCTAGTTTTATGAAGAAAATCATGTTATTTTTGTGATTTTAAAGTGTTGCATTATAGTCGTTATCTTATTGAAGTTCAAACCTTGTTGTGCTCTTTTGTGTCTTGTTTTAATTTTTGGGATCTTCAATTTATGTAGATGTGTTGGTAGCCTTGAATTTCTATGGGGGACCGAGGTCTCAGTTTTCTACATCAAAAAACAACTCTACAATACTAGATATGGCACAAAAGTCCCACGAAAGTTTGCCACGAAACAGTTAAAATTTATGTTTTTGTGGAAAAACAATATAAATTTTTGGAAAAAAATGAAAGTTCCCCCAAGGTTCGTCGCTATAGCGACGTTATGGACATTTAGTCGCTATACAGACAACAGTTCGTTGCTATAGCAATGAACTGTCCAAACCGTCGCTAGAGCGACGAAAGTAAAAAAAAAAAACTTGTTTTGTTTTTCTTTTTCCACAGTCATTGTCTTTTTGTTTTTTTGAAAATTGACCGTTGTGCATTTTTGCCGGAACTGCGACCCTCATTGATCTATAAATACATATTCTTAAGTCATATTTTCAGAATCATTTGCTAGAGTTGCAGCGATCTTTCTATTCGTTATTCGTTCTGCGATTTCAAGAGTCCGGTACTAGTTTGACACATCGAATTTTTTATCTCATTCATTTTCCAGGTTAGTTTGACTACAATGCACTAGTCTTTTTTTTTGTTGCTCCCTTTATGTTCCACTTAGTTCCTCTTCTTCTAGGAGATATTATTTGTTTTTTAGTTTCCCTTCAAGGAAAAATGAAAATATTATTCATGAAGAATTTGTTTCATTATTGAAGTATCATACCCACATAGCATCATGGTTCTTTATCTAGGTGTTTGTGAACTTTATATTCTAATATCCCTAGGTATGTGAGGCTTGGAAGCTAAAATAGTTTTTACGATTTAGGAAGTCGGTTAGGATCTTGGATGGCTAGATACCTAAGGACTAACCATAACTCCGGGATGGATTTTCCTAAAGGGTGGGTGTATGTAATGTCTACACTTTTATTTACTAACTAAAATAAGTTTGAAAATGGTAGTATATATTCTATCAATTCAAACACAAATGCCAAGGGGTTAACTAGAGAAACTAATCAAACATATGAAATCATTTGATGATGTGATGTTTATGGAAATGTGCTAATTGAAAAAGAGGTTATGTCTATGTAAATACGTTTTATGTCATTATGCTTGATGTTGTTATAATCATATCCATGGGAGCATGATTGATGCTATGTATGTTTTATTGGATTATTTGACACATGGAGACATGTGCATGTGAGAGAGTTGATTCTCCACAATTTCAACAATTTGGTTAGGAGTTGTGTATGCAATTCTAGAGAGGTTTGGGATGATATTGTATATAAATGTATTTTAAACTAATTTGTAGATTGATATTTTGTGATAATATTGGATAATAACACCATGCTCTAATTTAATATCGAGGAGGATATTAGGACTCTGCATTGTTTCATAATTTTAAATGCTTATATGCTTGATGTTTTGGCAAGTTTGTGTATCATGCAAGACAGATGAGACTTTCCCAAATTACTTATTATATGGACATGGACCGATGTAAGAGAAATTGGGTAAGGGAAATAGGTCCCTTTGGGAGAGAAGGTTGGGTTAGTAAATATAGACTGGTATGAGCATAATCTACAACATGATGCAATACCCAAACTTGGTTACTCAAATACTTGAAACTATTTAGAGCATGAATTAATAAAAGAATAAGAATGAAATGGGATAAATTAAAATATAAAAAGATATAAAAAGGAAATCAAATCGGATTTTATTGAAGAAAAGTCCATGTGAGGATGAGGAGATATGGTTAGGTGACATCTTAGTTAAAAATATAATTATCATGCAAGTAGGGTCCAATATCTACAAGGAGGAGGAAGGATAAGTACGGTCCAAGACCTACAAGGAAGAGGAAGGAGAAGAGTAGAAGATGAATGAGAAGACGAGGAAGGAAGAGGAAAATGTAATCCTTTTATCTACTTTTTTTTCACTTTTTAATATTATATGCAAAATCCCATCTCCCATATCCAAAAACCATCAACTTTATTGACTCAAGTTCCACATTCAAAAAATCAAACTCCATATCCAAAACCCAATTCACATATTGATTTATATGTAGAAATTTAAAAAAAAGGAGTTGCATGGTAAAAAAGTTACTTGGAAGCCAATATTTTTGAGGATGCTCCATAGATATCCTTTACCTTATCTTGTTGAGTGCCCCCACAAATTCCTTTCTCCTCCAAGAAGCTACACCCAACAACTTGAAGTTAAAATGAAATGGTTCATTTTTTAGAAATACATAGAGTTTGATGCAATATATCATTTAGTGTCATATGTTTTTATTTAACATCATGGTTGAGTTCCCAATCATAGGTTCTTATAAGTTGGATTCCATGAGATTGGGTAGGAACCTGAGATAGATAGTTTTTCATTTTCCAGGAGTTGGCCCTAGTGGCCATGGCAATAAATACTCTACCATACCTATACCCTCTCCTCTGGTGGACTTCATCCCCATTTTTTGGAGTGACTAGAAGGCCAAATTACTATACATGATTTAAAAGGAAGTTTATTAATTAGGATCCTAGAATAATGCCTTTCTTTTTTCTTAAATCATAGTACAAAAGCTTTTACAGTTGATATTTACATTGTTGTGCTTTATTGCAACACAATTATAAAACCTTTGTTTCACCACTTGAGAACATAGTTTTAATTTAGGTGCATTTTGCTTGGAATTATTTTGTTTTCACTATAAGGAAAATGCCAGCTAGTAGATGTTCTTGTGGAACCTTCCCAATTTTTTTATCCAATGTTAATTTATATCATAGAGTATTAGCATAGGTGGGTGACTAAAGGTTTTGATGCAGGTTTTTCTTCATTGCACTTAAATCATATGAAGTGCATTGATGCATTCACATTCACTTGGCCAAAACACAACATTATAGAGTCTACAAAGCTTCCACAAATAAATACTTAACTACTTGTGCATATTGTTCAAAATTGGAGGAAATATTAATCTAGATTAACTTAAATCATCTAAAGTGCACTGGTGTGTTCATATTCACTTGGCCAAAAGGAATTCTTATAGATTTTACAATGGTTCCACATAAATACTTAACTAATTGCACATAGTTGAAAACTAGAATAAATATTAGACTAGTTGCATCCAACTCGAAGGTTGAAAGAAATTGTAAACAATGCAAATGCATGAAGCTCAAGGGATGAAAGTATGCAACTAGCTATCAATTATTGCAGCTTGAGATCTAGGAATGTACCCTCAAAGGGGGGGGTGTTTCTGGTGATGCTGCCTTATTGGTGTGTAATCCCTCGTAGTCTATATCATTTCCTCCTTATCACCTATTTTCCAAGAAAAAACTAAACGATCATACTTAGAAAAGAAATTCCCATGAAATAAGATCATAGGTATCCCATGGCATCATTTTAGCCTAATAGTTATACCCAAAGACACTACTTTGTTGGATACAACTCAATCATCACATTCAATTAGTGAAAAAATAAGTCACAACACATCCATTGTTGTCAAACCCATCTCAATGGATGACAATAAAATAACTAGTTTAGATATTGAATATTACGAGGCTTGATTTGGAATACAAAGAGTATTCAATTGGATGCACTTATGGGGAATTTGATACTAGAATGCTGTAAATAAGAAACACAAAAATTTCCTTACATAAGTACCTTCATTTGATTTCTTAATCTAATCATCAATTCATTTATGGAATACTCTAAAACTATTTCTAAAAATGAATCTAAAACTACTTAAGATATGGAAATGAACCTAGAGTGAAACCCTACTTGCAGCATGTGAGAACGAATTTGATTTAAAATGCAGATTGATAATTAAGTTGAATTCTACAGAAATTGAAAAACACATACCAATATGTATCAGTAAGGAAATTAGGTGTGCAGGATCGGTAGAGGGGGCCCTCCAATGCTTCACTCACACATGCAGAAGTAATCATGAAGTTGTCAACACTAGAATCACATTCACAGCATAAGAATGAACAAACATAAAGATATTTGGAATTCGAAGTCTTTATTTCTTTAGCATAAGTTCACCATCCGGGGTTGGTTACATATCAAATTCAAATACTTGTACAAATTGTTTTTAAAACTGAAAACGCTACAATCCTGGGAGATTCATAATGACATCCCCTAATATCTCTACTATCCTTGAGATTGTCCATTAGATACATAAAAATAGACGATAATGGTATAAAATCGAAACTATCCTATTTTTTTGCTAAGTGGCAGCACTGGAGGCTCGCTTTGACTGGCATTGACTCGACACTTGTAGAACCTGTTTCATGAATTTGTTAGAAATTTATCCATCCTTGGACATCGAGGATCCTATTCCATCTTTCAGTTCGTGCCCAGCTGGCCTGCAAGTATCCAATCTAGGAGCAATTATGGGAAGCCAATTAATCTTGTAATTTATTTAAAATCTTAATTTAAATGCTTTAAAAACTGCATAATTCAATTTATTTAAAAACAACAACAATTTATACCTTAGACAATCGAATTTCAAGGTTCTATGGATGAGAATGAGGATTTATGGCAAAATATGAAGGATAATGGGGATAGCTTGAAGGATTTATAAGGAAAAATA
The DNA here is from genome assembly GCA_027924585.1 of Larix kaempferi. NCBI lineage: Eukaryota > Viridiplantae > Streptophyta > Pinopsida > Pinales > Pinaceae > Larix > Larix kaempferi. The sequence continues at coordinate 17,182,443 of BSBM01000008.1, forward strand.
GGTATCAAAATAGTGACCAACATCTCCCCCAAGAGGAAGCTATTGCATGTCATCATGCACAAAACTGTCTCCAAAACTGACTCTGCATATTCCCATGCACAAAATTGTTGTTGTACGGATACCACTAATCATCTGACATATCCCTTGTCTGTGAATATGCATCTGTACTAGCTTGAGCTGCAAAAAGGACCTTCAACTTTTGATATTTTGTCTTGAACACTTCCTTCTGCTGATACCATTTGTATGAATGTTTAGAGATTTTAGTCTTTTTAACTTGAAGTTTTCTATTTTTCTTCTTTAATTTCTCATTCTCAAGCTCTAATTCCTTCACCTTCAATTTTAACCTCTTAATAATTTTGCTATTCTTGGAAGATTTCTTCCTTTCTTTTATCTCTATTAAAGGTTGCTCAGAGACAGTGTCCCCTCCAACTTCCTCTTCTTCATTCTCCTACCCTGGATACTGTTTTCCTTCTTTTTCTGTAACTTGCTGTTCAAAGACTGGAGAAATGATGGCTGCATCCTCATCTTTCTCTATGACTTGCTGCTCAAAGACTGGAGAAATGATGGCTGCATCCTCATTATCTTGCTCTTCTCTGTCAGTTGGAGTCTTTTCAATTATTTGAACATCTTTCTCCATAATTTCTTCTATACTTTGTTGTTCAGAGATGATATTTACCTCTTCATCATGTTGTCCAATCTCACCTGCTGGACTTTCTTCTTGACCTTCCAAAGATTGAATGTATTCATAATGTTTTTGTTGTGCTTCATAATCATTTTCCAGTGTTTGCTTCTTCTTAGCTTGCTGGAGTTTTCTTGATTTCTTCTCATAAGTGCTGAAGATTTGATCTTTCTCTTGGAATTTCTTCTCTTCTTTCACCATGCTCCTTGTTCTCATTCTTTTCTCAGGCTGTTTTGGGCTTGTTGCCTTATAGTCATCTTCATTATCTGTTATAATCAACACTTCATCTTCTCTCTTTCTTCCCTTAGGCGGTTTTGAGCTTGTTGCCTTAGGGTTATCCTCTTCAACTTCAATGCCTGCTATCATTAGCAATTCATCCTCTTCCATTCCTCCCTTAGGCAGTTTTGAGCTTGTTTCCTTAGGGTTATCTTCTTCAACTTCAGTGCCTGGTATTATGAGTGCTCCTTCTTCAGGTATTTCTTGGGGTTCTTCAAACTCATTATAAATGATAAATTGCTGCCATGTCAAGGATTGTTTCTGTAACTCATGTATGATGATTATCTTAATGAGCCCACAATGAAAAAGGCTTGTTAACTTGTCTTCATCACGTTTTTGAATAGTTTTAGCCATCTTAGAAAGGCTCTGCAATAGAAAATGAGGCATGTTCATCTCACGGTCACCCCTCAAATGCTGAAATAAACTGATATGATAGATATATATAATGCTGAATCTTCCCTCACAAGTGATGAATCTCTGAATGATGTATGCTATTTCATCCCAAGGATGAATCAACCAACTCCTTGGGATTCCATTCTTCCATTTTACTGAACCTGCTCTTGACTTGCATAAGAAGGGTGTCCATGCCTTCTCATCAAGTTGTTTTGTTTTAAAGAATCTCTCTCCCTGCTAAGGTAAGCCAGTGATCTAAGCCATAATATCTTCATATAGTCTGAAAGTTAAATTTCTACTGTAGCCCTCTCTCCATCAAATGAACCAGCAAAAGCTAGGCTAACATTGTCATTCTGTCCATCAAACTTTTCAAAGAAGGGAACCCACTGTTTCTTCTCAAAAATTTCCATACATCTTTCATGAATGATAGTGGGATCAAATTTATTTGGTTCTAATCTAGACACCATCTTGTAATTTCTATAGGAAGAATCCTTTTATGCAAACAAAACGTACAAGCAGAACTCGACCCTAGCTTTGAAATTCTAAACTTCTGAATTTTTTTTTTGTTCTTAATGGTTTCTCTATCTTGCAAAACCTAGAACTCTAATTTGAGATTTACCTTGCTTCTGGTGATTTCTTCCTGCACCGGTCTGAGATAAACACTTCAATGGCTACGTGCAACTGGGGGTTTTACTTTATCGAACCACGTGGAATACTCTTGCTGAAGATGATGGAGAAAAATTCCTGAGCTAACTAATTAACAGGCTACGTTCACTCCTTCAACCATCGTGGAAGTGAAGCATGGGATTTGAACAAAGGCGGTTGGAAGAAATGAAAACACTCTGAATTTTAAATTGGAAGAGTGAGCCTCCCTATGTATAAGCAGAATTCGTGGGGGTGAGTATTCAATGATTTCCCTCTTCCTGGTGTAATCATTTCTTAAACTGGCCCTAAGTTCTTTCATGTACCTTTAGTCCACCTTCATACTCTTTTATCATTTTTCTTCATTTGTTGTATAAAATGCAAACTTGCCTGCAGGATGCACTTTTTAGGCATAGTTTTAACAATATGAAACTATCCTGTCTTTGTGCTAAGTGGCAGCGCTGGAGGCTCAATTTGACTGGCATTGACTCGACACTTGTAGAACCTGTTTCATGAATATGTTAGAAATTTATCCATCCTTGGACATCGAGGATCCTATTCCATCTTTCAGTTCATGCCCAGCTAGCCTACAAGTATCCTATCTAGGAGCAATTGCGGGAAGTTAATTAATACTGTAATTTATTTAAAATCTCAATTTAAATGCTTTAAAAACTGCATAATTCAATTTATTTAAAAACAACAACAATTTATACCTTAGACAATCGAATTTCAAGGTTCTATGGATGAGAATGAGTATTAATGGCAAAATATGAAGGATAATGGGGATAGCTTGAAGGATTTATAAGGAAAAACAGGTATCAAATAGTGACCAACAACGGTTGTGTTCATTAAAATTTATAAGTTCATGAATTGATTTATTTTGAGTTACTTTAACACCAAATCTAGTAGTGTGAATAAAGCATTAGTATATTTCACTAGGAGATTAGACCCTATGAGTATTTCACTAGGAATATCTTTAGTGTAATGTGTAGTATCACATATATACTCTCTCAACCAAGTGGATTTATATGCCATGCTCAACTAAATGGAACATATGTCAACATCATCTATCACTAAAGAGAACACAAATGTCACATCATTAATGTATGTACAATTATATAAAGAATCACAACTCATCTTGACTAAATCATGCATATAAAATATTCTAAATACGAAGGTGTAAGAGATCAAGTGATAATTCATACACAATAGTCCATGAACTATGAAAAATGAACCAAATTAAATGTAAAACTCATGTGCTAATAGGTTTCCACTAATGGTTGAATCCTTGATTTAATTCCAAGGGGGACACACAAAATATAAATGTCATTTCCATTGCTTAAATATATTTTTGAGGTGTGGCACATATGATTCATATAAGGAGATTCAATGGATGCACAAACATCCTTCTTATTAAGGATAACATCTCAATTAGGGACAAGGTATATAATTTTCTATAGTAGCCATAAACATGTGTGTATTTATTTTTTAAGCCACAAGCAAGCTCATCTTTATTGTTAAATATTTTTTAGTCAATAGTTAATTGATAATGCATTATGGGGTTTTGATAACATGGGTTTTCGGTCTCCTTTAATATATATATTTATACTCTATTCAATTTAGACGTACGTTATATATTGATTAATGAGTTTTTTTTGTTGTTGTAGCTTATTAGAATGTCAAATAAATATACCTGGGAAGAAAACAATAGGAGGTATGCTGAGGCTAAGGCAACATTGGAGGCGAAGGGTGATGGAAAGTGTTATTTCCCTTGCAATGATTGCAGAGGTTTGCAAACTAGACGAATTTTAAGAACAACAGCTCAAAAACATTGTAAGGAGAAGGGGCATGCTAAAGGGGGGTATGAATATCATCCGTTGGTAAGACTTTATTCATTACATATTGCACTTCTTGTAATAGTATTGATAATGTATTCACATTTTTTTTATCAATTTAAATATATGTGTTGTATATTATGCACTAATGTTATTGCATTGTTTGTAAATATAAAGACAATGCCCCCAAGATGTCGACCGCTGGAGAGCCATTTTCCACATAATAGTAGAAATACTACTTTACAAGACGACGAGCATGGAGATCATGCTATTGAAGATCGAGTTCTTAATGATCCTATGGACGAAGATGACGTTATTGATACTCATGGTGAAGATGAGATAAATAGATCGCTGCAAGACACATTTGCTCCATTGGATGAGGACAACCTCCATGATTTTCATGATGTTCCTCTTCTCGAGAAGTCCCAAGAATCTCTTTATGAAGGCTCAACAACTAATATTCTATCTGCTATATTGTTGTTGGTGAACTTGAAGGTTTTGAATGGTTGATCAAACACTTGTTTCACATAGCTCCTAAGGTATGTGAAGTTGATTATTTTCATATTTTTTTAGTGTTAATCAATTCGTAAATTAGGGATATGAAATATTTATGACGTATATTGTTTACATTTCACTTTTTGTCAACGTTGTAGATTGTTGGGTGAATTTCTATTACCACCATCAAACAATTTACCACGCACAAGTCGAGAGGTATTCTTGATTATGAAAGAAATTGGAGTGGAGTATCAATCTATTGATGCATGTCCTACTGATCATATTATATATTATGGGAAGTATGCATCAAAAAACAAATGCCCACAATGTGAAATTAGTAGATATCGAACTGATCAATTAACAAAAGAGCTCCCTCGCAAAGTTCTTCGTTATATTCCCATAATTCCACGTTTCCAATGACTATTCAGGTGTCCAAGTATAGCACAGTTTATGGATTACCATACGAAGAACAGAAGTGAAGATGGTGTTCTTCGAATGCATGCAGATGGTTTTGTATTGAAGAACATCGAAGAAAAATGACCAATTTTTAAAGATGAACCTCGTAATGTTAGACTTTCATTGGCATATGATGGTTTCAATCCATTTGGTGAGCTTCGTTCTACTTACTCAGTGTGGCCTGTTTTTGTCATAAACAATAACCTACCTCCTTGGATGACAATTAAGAGAGAGCACACAATGTTGGCAATTATTATTCCAGGTATTTTTTTGAAAGCTGTAATTATATTATTCCATAAAGTTATTTGTTTAATTGTTGCATGAGAACACCTTTTATATATTTGGATGGATAACTAAATAGCAATATTGTATATTTATTGATCAATTAGGTAAGTACCAAGTTAAAGATATGAATGTATATATTGAGCCTCTTATCGATGAGCTATTGAAGTTATGGGCTAGAATCACTATGTATGACATCTCTAGACCAATAGGGGAGAAACAATTTTAGTTCCATGGAATTCTTGCATGGACAATTCATGATGCTCCTGGGTTAACACAATTTTGTGGTATGTAACTTTATGTTGCAGTTCGATGTTAAAATTATATGTTTTTATGTTAAAAAACATGCATTTTTTGTTTGAATTAATAATCTTTTGATGCTATAACATTGATACATATATCTCACAGGTCTTCAATCAAAGGGAAAATTTGCATGTCCAGTATGTGGTCCTAGGATAAAATCTCGTCGTTCAAAAAGTTTAGCAAAGGAGGTGTTCGATGAGTACAGGCACTTCCTCCCTAAGAACCATAGGTACCGAACTATCGAAAAAACAAAATTCAATGGTAAAGAAGAGAATGCAAAGAAACTACGAAGAATGACACTTCACCTATGGAAGTTGGAATATAACATAAATCGTCGAGGTATGCAAATTGTATATGCAGCATACAATATCATGTTCACGTAATATTATGATTTTTATATTTTTACTGAATTTTCTCTACCATGGGTGTCATGAGTTATTGTTAATGTGTTTTCGTTTATGTTTAATGATTGTATTTAAGGCATGAATGGGATTCCACAAGGAATGAAGAGTTATCCCATATAATTCAGTAGGTTTCCTTACAACGAGCACCTACAAATAGCTCATTTGTTTGATACAATGCATATCGGGAAGAATGTAACAGAAATGGTATGATGGACATTAGATGGAAGGTCAGACAAAGATAAAATTGGAAAAATTTGTAGTGACATTGCAGAAGCCAATCATGCATTGCAAAGTGTAATTATTTCCAATGCCGGAAATGGGAACCGGAATATTAGTCTTCCATGGTTATTGATGGAGCAACAAAGCAATGCTATAAAAGAGGTCATTCAGAAAATAAGGTTTCCGACGGGGTTTGCATCGAACATACAAAATATCTTAACCAAAAAAGGTGATTTTGGCGGTGTTAAAACTCATGAATGGCATACATTCATTAAGGTAATTATTTACATATATAATATCCATTAAGTAAATCTTTTTAGTAATAGTTCTCTCCTATTTGGAAACATTAGATAATGATTTGCTTTTTGCTACAGCATGTTCTACCTTTGGCTCTCCCAGATAGCTTTGACGAAAACATAAAACAAGTTATATATGATCTTGGTAAATACATGAGGTAAGTAACAATTTTATATGCAAGAAAAATGTTCGTTCTGTTGGTTGCATTGCTTATTGACATATTGTGTTTTACAGCTTGGAACTTTATTATATATTATATGCCTCATTAATCCGATTGATCAATATTCATGTTATTTTCTTGCATCTTTTGTAGGTGGCTTTCATCTAAAGAAATCCATAAAGAAGATATTAGGTATTGGAAGAGAGAAATTCCTCGTCTAATGTGTGAAATGTAGAAGTATTTACTTCCGGCATTTTTCAATGCACAAGAAGAACACTATCTCATACACCAAGTAGAGGAGATTGAATTGTGTGGACCTGTAAACTCAAGGTCAATGTGGATGGTGGAAAGGCATTTGAAGGCATTGAAGGCTTTTGTTATACAAAGAGCACGCCCTGAGGGTTTTATGGTGCAGGGATATATGCTATATCAATCCATGGTGTACATTAGTTAGTATCTTCCAAATTTATCAAAAAATATCAATCTGCCTCGCATTTGGAATTTCGACTCCATCAACAAATTTGAAGGGGAGGTCCTGTTGGGGAAAGGTAGAAAGAGGAAAGTGAAAGGTAATTGAATGGTGTACATTTTATTTATTATACAATTAATTTTTCAATTTATGTAATTTTTATTATTCCAGCAGTATTTTAATTAAAGGTAAACTTAATTGCCTTTAATGATAGCTAACTTACATTAATTCTTAAGTGTTAGTTTTTCATATAGTTGGCCGCGTGTGGGATGCAATACATTTATACATTGCAAACAATCATGATTGGATGGAGAAATGGATTGAACGATGTACATAATACTATGGTACCTTGTCATGGGAAGGGGTTAGTAAAATGATTAAAACAGTGCATCGTCATCGAGAAGAATATCCTGATCTTACACAATGTGAAATTGATTTAGCATGCGGTTTAAAAGATAAAAAGGCAAGTATATTTACCCTGCTCATTTTTACGTTGTTTCGCATTGTATCAAAATATTTATCTCGTTTATGTCTTCTTATATATTTATTTACTGAGTCATGAATGATGCAGTTGATACATTGCAATGCTATGTGGTGCAATGGTCATAAATTTCGCATCAAAAAGTTGGATGACAAGAGGAAAACATTTGATTGTGGGATAATTGTAGTTTTTCAAGTCACTAATGTTTCCTCTAGAAGTGGCAGGCATCCAGAAGTATTTGAAAATAGGTACTATGGTTATTTGGAAGATATACTTGAGTGTGACTTTAATTCCTTTAAAGTAGTCCTATTTGAGGTCAAATGGTACAAGCTACGAATGAATGAACGTGATCCCGAAAGAAAATTTATTGAGCATGCCAATGGATTTACCATAGTTAATACAAGGTCATTCGAAACAGGTACAGAGCCTTATGTTATTCCAAGTCAATGTGAGTAGGTATTTTACTCAGAGGTTCCAGGTAAAGCAGGTTGGTGATACGTTGTTAGATATGATCCAAGAGGAAGACCAGTCAAGTATAATGCAGTAGAGGAAGAAGACAATGTTGAAGAAGAAGGTGATGCATATCAGGAGCAGTTGGTCGTTGACGTAGATGTGTCATATGAAGAATCCGATCAAGAAGTTGATCATCCAAATGATGTAGCAGACAATGAAATTGACATTGATGATGAATATCTAACCGAAAATGGCATTGATCATGATCCTGATATGAGCGATCTTTTCAACGATAGTGATTCAGAAATAGATGATGATAAATATGTTGTGTTAGATGAAGAAGAATCTGAATGACATTGTAGCAATGTTGGAATCTAGGAGGTATGTTTTTATTGTTATTTACATTTTCCTGTATGTTTAGATAGATGCTTTTTTAGATAGATTTTGTTGGGTTATGGGGAATTGAGAGTGATGTGAGGGGGGGGAGGGGCCATAAGAGCTTCCACCTTCACGTGGTTGGCCCTGTTTAGTAGAGAATATTAAATTATTCTTGAAACATAGAGAAGCTTAGTAAGGAAATGCACATTTATCATGCTAACCCAAATGGCTTGCTTGATCATGACGATCATCTTCATCATGATCATCGTTGTCGTCACCACCATCATCATCATCATTGTCATCATCATCGTCATCATCCTCATCCTCATCATCTTCATCATAATTGAAAATTGAATTGCAACAATTAAAGACTAAACTAGTTCTTGCGCTACAGGTCATATCTCCAATGGTTAGTCATCACCCATCAATCCATTAGTAGCATTATACTATATCATGATTTGCAATATAACATAAATGCCATATTATGTAATTACAGATCTATCAAGATTCTCATAAAAGAACCACACAATTCTAGTTATAAATTATTTAAAGACATTAACCATAACATTATGCCTTAGCATAGAGTCATTTCACTTAATGATTTCATTCAATTACTTTGGTTGTATAAGTCTTACCATAAATGGGGCAATGCAAAGAGACTTAAGTTCTCTCAAGAGAGTGCCTTGTACCACTATGTTAAAAAATTTTGATGGTTGTTTGTTTAAATCCCATGGGATAATTCCATCCTTCCTAGGTGAGTTTGGGGCTAAAGTGGTCTTAATCAAAGTAGAATTAACCCCTCCTACCCATAATCAACATAAAACAAAAATGAAATCCCTGCGCCCAGAATCCCTTGGCTCTGATGCTGGAGAGTCGATGAGCACGAGGAGCAGAGGGAGCAGAGCACGTGAGGAGCATCTGAAAGGAATTCTCCATTTAATAGAATCCCCCTAAACAATTTTCTGCATAAATTTACCTACCAATGTTGTGGTAATCAAAACCTCCACGTCCTCCATTGACACATTCCCTCCCACAACCATTTTAATCTTGTTAGGCCACACCCAAATACATTTGTGTTTTCAAATGGACCATGGCTTAAACAAGATTGTATATGTGGCTAACCTCTTGTCATCAACAATTTTAGGGCTGGATTCCAACCCTTTCTCTTGTAAATCTGTTGATTAAATTTATAATAGCTAATTGTAAAATTAAGATAGTTTCTCAACATGGTACTGAACAAGTTGATTGGCAAGTAATATACACCATTGACTCAGAAAAGGACTTATATTTTCAAGATACATGGATAATCCATAGGATCTTCATTGAAAAGCATCTAAACATGTTCTTAAGTAAGATGAAAGAAACATTGGGCCTATAATTCAAAATACAACATTGGGCCTACAAGTGTTATCTTTTGAAGCAACAATGATGCAATTGGAATAGCATATAAATATTTTTGATGAAATATAACTTCCTCAAAGATCAATTATTATCTAATTTGACAATCAAAGTGCTTGCATAAATCAAGATCAAGCTACACACACCTTAGCTTGAACATAATCTAAATCCATATTTGTGAAAGTTGGAGATAAGATAAAATAATATTATTAATGTCCAACTAATTACCAATTAATGTAAAAAATTCATGTACTTCTATGTTTCATGTGAAAAAAAACCATACATTATGTTGTGGCCTATAATTAGAGAAGAGGTAACCTGGAAATATGAGCTAATTCCCATAGTACTTGCTATAGTATTAAAAAAAGGGTAAAGGATGATTCGAGTTCATTCCCATTCTACAATGTGCACTAAGACCTTATGATATTACACAAAACTTGATAGCAGATAAAAAGGGAAAGTAAAATCCTATCCATGAATTAGAGAAATCATGAGGGCGTTTGTTGAGATTGTGGGAGATAGCTCGAGCCACATTGTGGGAGATAGCTCAGAGCAAGTCATAGCCACCAGTACCACTATGAGAAGTAGAGCCATCGTCATGTGAAGCCACCATTCATTGTGATCCTCTGAGTAGTAGACTGCGAGGAGTAGACCCAAATTCTCTTTCGGTTGAGGACCGCGAGGAGTAGAACCACACTCGCTTTCGTATTTGGTATACAGAGAGCATAGTGTTGCAAGGAGTAGACTTGGAGGTATTTCCATAGCACCCAAATTCTCTGGTATACCAAAAGCACAGTGCCACGAGGAGCAAAAACCCTGCGAGGAGCACAGGGATTTGACAGAGTTGGTCGCAGAGATCACACTGCGAGGAGCAAAGAACATAAGGGATTTATAGAGAAGATTGTGAGGATACTGACAAAGACATAAAAGGGGCACGATGTCTTCGGTAAGCCATACCCTCTTCCTCTATTTGGCATTCTTTTCAATAAAAACATGATTTGGTTTTCTTCTGTGAATTGGAAACCTAGGTTTGAATTCATCTTGGTTTTCTTCTGTGAATTGGAAACCTAGGTTATTATGCTTAGTGGTGTGAAGGGAAGGAAGCTAATACTTCCCCACTAACCTCATCCTAGTAGAGAAATGTTGGATCATCTAGCTCCCAAGTTTGTCCATTCATTGCGCTAAATCAAGGTAACTAGGTCATATCCATAATCACTATAGTAGATAGGAAATAGCAATTATGGTCCATATAAATCTAGTATGCACCTCTCCCTTGGTAAATACATCCTTTGGTCCATATGGCCATTTGAGTCCATCTGGAAAATGGCCTTGATATGAACAATTTCTTTGTCACAATTTTTTTGCTGCTTTGTATATATTTTTGGGGATAGTCATGCAGAAAGATGGCAACCCAACTTAGTATACAAATGTTCTTTCCAATGAGCTAAAGAAGACCCAAAATGAGCATAGAGTGATTATTTTTATTTTTATTTTTTATTTTTTATTTTTTTATCTTGATAAGGGTCCTGTCTTTTTTTATATATATCTTGAGTTCATCTAGTGTAGCATTCCCTCTCAACCCTATTCATGCTAGGATTAGGGATCTTGCATTTTATGTTTTTATTTCTAAGGTTTTGTTAGCAACATTATAAATGTAGTTTCAATATCTTTTTATGGGGAATATGTGAATGAGCATAGCTACAACATCTTTTCTTAGAGATGAGATACCATCTTTCTAGCCATAGTGTGTTGCTATGGATATTTAGTGTTATTCACCATTTCATTAATATAAATTGACTTTCAAAGTCTAAATCAGATCTGTATAACTATATTGTTGTTTGAGGGCACACAATACACCCAGACTGTCCTAAACAACATGCAACTGAGAATTCAAGAATCTTACCACTGCTGCCTATGCCCAGAAATGAAATTTAACATTCAAATTTGGCCCAGAACTCACGAAAGCTAATTTTTGAGTGAAACAATGACACTCAAAAATTCAACAGATGTATAGTGCAATACACTTCATCTAGTGCTAGCATAACTACTATTTTCATGCATGGTACATCTCATCTAGTTAAAGTTCATCCAATTGCAACACCCAAGGTGCTATACATACATGTCCAAAAAACACAAAAAATTCAAATAACTCACATACCTCAACTTGTTGATTGTCCATCCCAAACTACCTTCCTTGTCAACTTGATATGGTCCATCTCAATGTTGCACTAAGCTTAGGTGACCAAGGCATGCCCAACCAAAATTTTTAACTACAAAATCATTAGTTCATGCCAAGATAAAGGAAATGACAACAACAAAAAACCCTCATGGTAAGAGAAACAACTACCCTTAGCTGTCTCCATACTACTTTACATTGTCCCTAGAAGTACCTAACTTTGGGATCGCTAGTCAACATGTCCTACCTAAATTAATTGCATGAGGTTATTATGCTTAGTGGCGTGAAGGGAAGGAAGCTAATACTTCCCCACTAACCTCATCCTAGTAGAGAAATGTTGGATCATCTAGCTCCCAAGTTTGTCCATTCATTGCGCTAAATCAAGGTAACTAGGTCATATCCATAATCACTATAGTAGATAGGAAATAGCAATTCAACCACCAAATCATTGCTATAATGGATAGGTACATATTATTTATGCATCCTTATGCCATAGGCCAACTATTTGGCCACCTCATGGATGTCTTTGTACATCTCTACATCATGTCAAGAGATTTTCATGAGTTGAACTTTTGGTTGAAGTCCCATATAAATCTAGCATGCACCTCTCCCTTGGTAAATACATCCTCTAGTCCATATGCCCATCTGAGTCCATCTGGAAAATGGACTTGATACCAACAATTTCTTTGTCACAATTTTTTTTCTGCTTCATATGTATTTTTGGGGATAGTCATGCAAAAAGATGGTAACCCAACTTAGTATACAAATGTTCTTTCCAACGAGCTAAAGAAGACCCAAAATGAGTATAGAGTGATTATTTTTATTTTTATTTTCTATCTTGACTAGGGTCCTCTCTTTTTTTATATATATCTCGAGTTCATCTAGTGTAGCATTCCCCTTCAACCCTATTCATGCTAGGGTTAGGGATCTTGCATTTTATGTTTTTTTTCTAAGGTTTTGTTAGCAACATTATAAATGTAGTTTCAATGTCTTTCTATGGGGAATATGTGAATGAGCATAGCTGCAACATCTTTTCTTAGTGACGAGATACCATCTTTCTAGCCATAGTGTGTTGCTATGGATATTTAGTGTTATTCACCATTTCATTAATATAAATTGACTTTCAAATACTAAATCAGATCTGTATAAATATATTGTTGTTTGAGGGCACACAATACACCCAGACTGTCCTAAACAACATGCAACTGAGAATTCAAGAATCTTACCATTGCTTCCTATGCCCAGAAATTAAATTTAACATTCAATACAATTTATGTATTATGTATTATTTATGTATTATACAATTTAGCTTCCAATACAATTTATGTATTATCTTTACAATATTGGATGTTGTTTCATTTCAGTATCGATCCAATTTAGATTAATGTGATCGTAGCAATACATTCTTTGTGGCTTTTTCGTGCCTGTCCTCAATGAGATCAAGTTACATGGAGTTGGGCCTTGAACTAATCGAGCTTCGTGAAGTCTTTCTCAAGTACCCAAGTGGCCTCCTTTGAGGACATGATGTTTCTCAATAAATTCCTAGAGTGATAGATGAACAATATGACACATTATTTCATCGAGATCCTTTGCAAACTCCCAAAAATGATGAAGGAACCTTTGAGAAGAATTCACTTCGGAGGAATGGTAATCTTTAAGGTAGAACTTAATTTTGATGTTCCTTTATTTTGAGGAATCAAACATAAACGAATTTTCTAGCCCTCTTGATTGGGAGTTAGTTATTGTTATGTCGTCAAGTTTGAGCAGATTTTTTGATAGAATGGTAAGAGGAGTTTGGGGCTGGATATTAGTGGTAGAACAAGAAGGGGAAAAGATTCTCTAACTCTTAGAGCAAAGAGCAAAGTAAATATAACCTCTAACTCTTATAACAAAGAGAAAAGTAAATATAACCAACTCAAGGAAACTCAAGGCCCAATTAAACTCTTCTCTTTTTTGGATACAAAACTTATCTAGTATGTTAACCCGATTGCTAAAAGATAAATGATTTTAAATTACAAATATCCAAATCCTAAATGCAACCATAATTCTAACAATAAAATGTGGTCCTATACTAATCACTTAGCTAGGGTTTAAGAACAAAAGATGAATATGATTTTAACCATTAAGAACAAAAAAACAATTTTCTATCTAGTAATGAAAGAGATAATCATCATTGCATGAGAATAGTCTACAACAAAACTAAACATCCTTATATCCATTCTAGCATCAGCAAGTAAAAGAAATAGTTGCACACCATACATAGACCATAATGAGTCTTCAATAATGGCCAATTTGGCTTTTGAATTAAAATTGAAATTAATTTCCAATCTTTAACAAAAATCTCTTTCTTTATTGTGTCTATCTTATTTATACAAAATCACTTTGGCTCCCCTTCTTAATTGTTCAAATGACCCACTTGACTTTTTGATTCCCCTTATTGGTTGTTTTCTTCATTAGCTTGCCTCATCAATGCTTCTCTTTTCTTTTTTCTATAATTCTCAATAATTGTCCTCCAAGGTTCAAAAACTCCACTAAGCACACCATTCTGGGGTAAACTAATTTTGATAGATCTTGGTTCCAAAGGAAAGAAAGATCTCTATGCATTACCAGGGAAAGAAAGTTGCATGATTGTGTTTCAAGTATTGAAACCATGATTGCTAGAAACCATGAGCCATGAATGATGTTTTCGGTATTGAAAATTCAATTACAACACGTTGTATCATTTCAATGATTGTAGGTACCACCAAATAGGTACTTGTCAGATCTATCTTCATCAAGTGAGGAAGATAGACTAGAAGAGGTTGAAAGTGAGACGTCTAATACAAGATATAACAGGTCAAGACCAACTAGAGGTGAAAAGGTAAGGAGAAAATTTTGTAGACGCATGGAACCTTTTGTTTCTGAAGGAGGATCATGTGGTTATGATAACGAGTGCATAGGTGACATTGAGTTTCCCCAGAGGTATATACATCTTGTCAAACGATGCCTACCGAAGGAGCTACCCCAAGTGGACACTGATTTCTTCCTCAATGGGAGGACTTATCGCATTGCTCCATCCTCTTTACATGGACTGGGGCTATTTTCCATGGATGGCATAAAGGTGTCATATTGTAGTGAAACTGAATTGATGGAGTATGTTGGTCCATGCTACAAATACAATGATTGGTTGTTGTTGGTCCGATATACAAGAAGTATGCGGACATACGGAGTGGCAGCCAATTATTGTCAACTACTGGACAACAGTTTGCACAAAGGAGCAACTTTGTATATTGATGGAAGGCCAAAAGCTTCAGGGAATATCGCAGGGTTTATAAATAGCACATGACCAGGGTCAACACATAAGCTATCCAATTGATTATTTGAGGGGCGTGAAGGAAATCGTGTATTCATATGTGCATCAAAATCAATAGCTGCAGGTGAAGAGTTTTTGATCGATTATGGTTTGAATCGAACAGATGCGGGGGTTGCTATTATGGGGGTAAGTTTTCGATACAACATTTAACTCAACCTTTGGTTGATGACTTGTTATTTTTCTCTTGCATCAAGTTTATTTATGTCACGCTTTTTATAATATACACATGGTTAATTATATGTCATGCTTTTTATAATATACACATGGTTAATTATATGTAATGCTTTTTATAATATACACATGGTTAATTATATGTCATGCTTTTCATTAATCACGTTTAACAGAGATTGTTATATATGTAATTTTCATTTTTAATATGTCTTAATTCTTATATTGTGGCAGGGTGATCGTGGCCATATGCCACAAGCTGGCCGTGGAAAGTCACCAATGGTGACAGATGAGGTAAATGTTAGTTTAATAGTACCTAATAGCATCAATGTAATAGTAACCACAACTCATGATTATATTACATTTGTTAACATTTGACATTTTTTTTATATTGAACTCAAAATTTCAACATGATATCATTCTTATTGTATTGTGGCAGGTGGTCGGTACTATGTGCACACCCAAAGCTTCAGGACAGGTAAAGTTGACTCTCATAGTAACAATAAAGTTCTTTTTATATTAAAAAAGTTTATTATACATGGTTCAATTTTTAATTATCGATATTAAGATGTCTTGCTTATTGTATTGTGGCAGGGTGACTGTGGGAAGGCACCAATGTCATCACATCAGGTAAATGATAGCGTAATAGTACCTAAACATGATTATAGTACTTTTTTTTGTTATTATATGCATTATATATTTTTTACATGATTTTTTTATTGACGTTCGCAGAGCACAACATGTCAATGTGATGAATTAGGGATACGTTATTCAACCGACCCAATGCTTACTGTGAAAATGACATTGAATAAGTGCAATGACGAACTTCTTGAACTGATTTTAATCGATCCAATAACTGAAGAAATACAAGCAAAAATTGATGATTTGGAGAGAAAGATAAAAAAATACGCGGTAAGTGGCATCTTTGAAAGTTTTTACGAACTACATATATTCATTTATGATATTTTAGTTCTCTTTTTTTTACATGTTCTAATCAATTGAAGTTGGATTCCTTAGAGTTATTTGGAGCCAAAAAAAGTGTGTGAAGAACATACTGCAGAGGGTGGTATAGTTAGTAGCGATGCTTCAACACTTCGTAGATCTACCGTACCAACGAGGTTGTTTTCCACTCCTACAGAAGAGCGCACATTAGATGCCACGCCCTCAACGGATGTTGGAGGTGAAGATGGGCCTTCAAACACCGCTACTCCACATGACGATAGAGAGGACCGTAGAACCGATTGTGATAGTTTCTATCCTGGCTCAATGTGTGTGGTTAGCAATGGATCATTGCCTGTTAGCTTCTTGGTGGACGACGAGTGTATTCCAATCAAGATACCGAAGATTGCAGGTATTATTTAATTTATTATGTGTTTTTTATTCATGTAATTCTAAGCCACATTACTCAACCTAGTTTTAATTAATGATCATATTTATTTTGTAGGAAATAATGTCTTTTATAAGAACCTACATGAAAAGGCCTTAGAGATTTTTGGGCCCACCATTCATACATGGTGGAATGCCCAAAATGACAAATTGAAAGATGATTTGCAGAACCACATGGTCAACTTGTTTGGTGAAACCTTCAACAAAAAGGGTGTCACCGCAGCAGCTGGCTTAAATTTGAAATATGTCAGGGCATATTATAGGGACAATATACAAACTAACAACAAGTATGAGCGTCCTCCAATGGTTCCAGAAAAGTAGTGGAAGGCGCTCATGGAGGATGCAAAGGAGCAAGTTGCGAGAAAACAAGGAAAGACTAAGCCAATCGGTTCAAGAAGGTATGGCACATATCATATTTTTTTTAAACTTCCAAATATATTTAAGTTGCAATATCTAACGTATTTGCAACCTTTCATAGTCTCCACGACACATCTAAAACAACAAAGGCAAGAATGGAAAAACATGGGCAGCACAAATTGGGCCAGGGTGGATATCAAAAGCTAAGGGCATGAATTGTAAGAATCATTTGATCATTATGTAGCCAACAATTAATTGATTTTTCTAACAAGCACTTTACATGGTGTTATGCATTGCAGGGAAATGCTTTTTTTGATGAAGCCACTGAGGAATACTTGAAGCTCGGCTTCAAGTACATTTATCAGCATGTGCTGGAACATTGAAAAAGCATGGGGCAAACCCCAATTTCCCCATCGATTGACTCTGAGGTAAATAAAATCAATAAGGACATCATTAAAATGAACATGCATAATCTATCCATGAATGATTACATCGAAAAATGAGTGTCTTTTTTTGTTTTTAGTGTGATACCAACAAAAGTAGCGAGGCTAGCAGTACTGAACCCGTACCACAAGATGGTGGTAAGATGCCTAGCCATTTAGGTATGTATGCTATAAAACAGATGTATTCAATATGATTTTAAATACATAATTGATGACGTTTACTAATTAAAATTTTTCTATGAATGTTAGAGCATGTACCTTCTCATGCTCAGTCGGGAGAGGAACAAATGGCAGAGGCAATGAACACTCCAGTTGACTCGGCTAGTTAGCCAGCAGGTAAAGATAATTGTAATGAAATTGAAAATAATGAAAAATGTATATCAATAATAACTATGCACTTATATCTATATAACTGTAATGGTTTTTGCAGATGATGCCCCTGTCCATCCACCTCCACCCCCTACTAATCGACGTACCAAAAGTATGGTGCGGGAGTGCTTATCCACACAATCAATAAAAAAAGAGGGCACAACAACTACAACAGGGCAAGACCCAGAAGATGAAGCCACCCTATTACAATTTAAGAGAAAAAAACCAAAACAAAAAAAATGTAGTTGTAAACTTTTAAGATTTTTATTTAACTGAGTGAAGCCATGAACTCTTTTCAGTTTTGTAACAAGTTTTTTGATCTAGTCAAGGCCACTCAGTTTTTGATCAGTTTTGTACCTTCTGAAGAGCAAATTCATGTATATAGAGACTGAGACCTTTCGAAATTCAACACTAATTTTGTTATAAGGCCAATAGATTTGGCTATTTGAATTTTAATAAATATGGCTATAAATTTCCTTTTGGTTCTCTACAATTTGCTTTCTACTATTTGCGTCCGCTGTGTGTTTTCATTGCAAGCCATTACTTTGCATTGAAAATTGCCACTCGACATACAAAAGAGCTAATAAAATAAGGTCTAGCTTTCCAGCACATAGAACAAGAGACACAAAACATCAAGATCCATAAATCAGGTCATGGATGAAATGAGCCCTATATCAGTGGGGTTTCATGATGATCATTAGGTGTGGGTGATGGTATGCTTCTTCCAAATGTTCATTGAGAGAAGGTACTTAGACTTCTTAGTGTGGCCTGTAGCATCGACTATGTTCAGGAAATCAAACTTGATGAGAAGCTAAAGCATTGATAATTTGTTTTTTTCATATCAGAATATTGATTGCTAATAATTGGCAGCAGTTGCCGTCTAGGATCTGTTGATTGACGTCATTTTTTGTCAACCTTCAATTTGACATAGGAAAAACAGTAGTCCTCAGTCTTTAGAAGTATACAAACTTCCCAAAGCTTGGAAATTGTTTGAATACTTTGTTATGGCAGGAAATTGTTTGAATTATTTGCATTTGATTGAAGTCCAATATATATTTCCTTGTAGTATCACTATTTTTAATTGACTTTCTTTCGGGAAACCTTTTGTAATATCCAGTTTTTGCATATGCTTGCAAAGGCTGTGACTGATGCGTTCTTTAGTTTTTTCTAGAATCAGATTTCATGATGAAAAAAATGAAGCACAAGGAAGGATGTTATGCCACATGGTTTGTGTGTTTTCTGAATTTGACAACCATGGAAGACAGAAATTTGGTAAGAGTAGAACCATGATAAATTTCCTTGCAAGTTTGTCCATGTAGATATTTCAAGTTTGACCAAATACAGTTTGCCTACGGGGCTATACATACTGAAATTGTAAATAGCAGCAGCGAACACAATATAATAACAAAATGCAATGTTTTGTCTCCTTAAATTGGAAAAGGAAAACAAAAACTAGGTTTTCATCACGCATACCATTCTTCAGACATCTGCTACAATGAATATTATGCATATAGTGAAGATTGTTCGCAGCCGAACTTTAATAGATTATTCGCTATTTGTTACAAAAGATTGTTACTTTTTCTGTGTGTGGGTGTGTTTAGTTTGGGTGCTTCTTAATGTTTTGCATCCCCATTCGATGTTGAATTTCTTCTATTTCTTAGAAATTAAACTTTAAGAAATGGTTGGTATTGAATTAATATGTACTAAAATAGGATTGAATTGCTTCAACTAACTACTTCCATTGTCTATGACAACATGCACATGTGGAGGATATGGAATATCTTCCTGGATTTGTTCATATACTGGATGCTGCTCCATGATTAGGACATAGTTAATAATGATAGAGGCAACTGCTACAGGAATCCAAAACAAGCTAGAAAATCCTCCTCCTGATGTCGATATCACTTCCCGGTACTCCTAGGGCTAAGAATAGGTGCACCCTATCTCTAATGATGAAACAAACCTATAGGTGAGGGTGGCTCCTCTTAAATTTTTCATGAGACAAGGCATATTTCACACTGAGGAAGAGTGTGTCCCTAAAGTTATGAGACTCTTCTAAGGAATAACCAAATGCAAGTGAGCACTAAACTTCTTAGCATATCTGAGGTGGATTACAAACTATGCTATGGACTATTTCTCACAACATAGGCAGTCCATAGCATAGTTTGTAAGGGGAACAAACATAATGATGAATGAAATATGGTGTAAGGGGAACAATAATAGAGTGGTCACACAAATATACACATTCATTCTAATCTAAAGAGACAAACTAGCAATGGAAATCTCATGTAGCTTTAGTTTAGTGAGAAAGATCAGTTTTAGTAATGTGTTTGCAAAAAGAATAAGTTAGCCTCTACCATATAATTTTCAATCTGGTACTCTGTTTGCATAAGTTCTTGAAGCCCTTTAAAGCAAATTTTTATCATTGTTTTCTTCAGTGGAACTGAGTAGCTTCTGATGACTCAATTTTGAAAGAAATCCTTCTAATTTTAAGTTAGGCAGCCAAAATTTGTCTTAAAGGGAATGTGAGTTTAGCAAGTGTGGCAATTGGCACGTTTTCAGGTGAGTTTGGCAAGTTTTGACCAATTGGTGAGTCTTGGGTGAGTATCCGTCCTCAGAATGAGTTGTCAAAAGTCGTGAAGACTGGTGAGTCTTACATGAGTCTCACAACTATGCTTTTGAGTCTCACAACTATGTTGTGAATGATATTCACCTCCTAACGCAAATCGTTCTCTCTTGTGCAAAATTTTTCCCATAATAGAAGTGGGAAAAGTTTTCATATAATATAGGTTTGTTAGGAAGACAACATGAACTTACCTTCCGAAAGCAACATTCTGCTTCTCCTCATCCTTCTCCTTTATGAGGTTGCATTCCTCAAACGTTTTTTTTTGGGTATAAAATGTGTTTAATTATCTAGACCCAAACTTGACTGCCAATATACAATATTGCCTTTGCCAATGTACAATATTTCTTTTGATAACTCAAATCCTCCCCTTATTACTTTTTTCCCAAGAAAAAGCTTGTAGGATTCCCCCCACTTTAGTATAGTTTTTTTAAGGAAAACCTTGTAGGATTCCCCCCATCTTAAGTGTAGTTTTTTTTCCAAGGTAAACCTTGTAGGATTCCCCCCTCTTAAGTGTAGTTTTTTTTCCAAGGTAAACCTTGTATGATTTCCCCCCTTCTTCGATCGAATATTTGGATGAAGGGCAGATCAAGTGTCGATCATGATAGTAGTTGGTAACCTAATGAGACTTAACAAGACTCAAACCTTAGTTGGACTAGAACCAAAGACCTTATGATGAACTCTGTCTTGAAACAATATGTTCTAACCGGTTGAGCTAATCCATTAGGCTCTCCCTATACTGCATATTACAAAGGTAGAAAAGATAATTTTATTAATGTCCAACAAATGACCACAAAAGTAGGTCACTGGGACTAAAAGGTACATCTCGAGTAAATACGACGTCAGAATGCAAAAGCAAGTCTTATATGAATATTGAAAACATAAAGATAAATAAGTATGTCTAGCCAAGAGTGAAATATTTAGACAAAAGAAGATACAAAAGAAGGGTACAAGTACAACCAAGCCTCAAATCTAAAACAAATGAGAGGATGCCGAGGTTTGTTAGCATTGGAGTTGTCTATTGAGGATGAGTGAAGGGGTTGCAATACATGGTCCTCATTAGAATTGTCTATAGTTGTAGAGGGGGGCAATGTCCCTTGGGGTAGTGGTTGTGACAGAGAAGGCGTAACTGTCTGATCTTAGGGGGAGCACAAGAATGAGGTAAATCAACTCTTCTAACATCCAAGGTTGTGGGAATGAACTTCTTGATAGAAGGCTGGTTTCTTGAGCAAACTTGAGGAGTGGTGCATTAGTACTTTGGATCCGCCTAGAGATAATCTTTTTTGCTTAGCTGGTAGTGTGCACTCTTTTTCTTAGAGCTGAAACATAGGTCTTAAAAAGGTTGGTTGACCCCTTGAGGGGGGTGGTGGAAATGTAACATGAAGTTGTATAGGAGTCGCCTTAGTGCTCCCACTTGGTATTGACATCAATGTTACGTTAGGGAAATTGAGTCTTCTTTAGAGCATGGTCCTGCTTGGGCTCCTCCAAGTTTATCCTATCACAAGACTCTTGAAGAATTAGACCATATAGAATGGGAATTGCAAAGAAATTGAAATAGGATTGAATTGCTTCAACTAACTATTTCCATTGTCTATGACAACATGCACATGTGGAGGATATGGAATATCTTCCTGGATTTGTTCATATACTGGATGCTGCTCCATGATTAGGGCATAGTTACTAATGATAGAGGCAGCTGCTACAGGAATCCGAAACAAGCTAAATCCTCCTCCTGATGTCGATATCACTTCCCGGTACTCTTAGGGATGAGAATAGGTGCACCCTATCTCTAATGATGAAAAAAACCTATAGGTTAGGGTGGCTCCTCTGAAATTTTGAGTAATTTCCATAATTTTACAAAATTTAACTCAGGTTTGCAATTATATAAAAGGGCTTGACTAGTGGAGCTGCAACACATGTTGATTAGTTTAATAAAATTCTCTTCTTCAATTAATTGGTAATGAGTAAAAAATCATTGCCACACTTACTACTTCCATAAGTGGTGACTACAATCTTTCCAAAATACCTGGGAAACTTGTAATTTTTCTGCTTCACTGATAGTTAACCTTTCCACTTGGGTTGATGCATAAAATCAGAGTTTTAAATTGTTACAAAGCTTTTGTTTCAAGAAAATGATACCAGGCCCATGATTCAAATGTGGAATGAGGAACTCAGGGGCATGTGGGTGTCAAATTTTGTAGATGGTGCAGAATGATGAGTAAAATTGTTGGAGGGTATTCAGCTATGTAGTCTCAAGTTTTTTTTCTTTTTCTTTTATTTTATTTTGTTCTGGGAAATACTTCAAATAGAATCCCTTTTGTTAATATGTTTCACTATGAGGAGTGTATCTATGCTTCCTAAAACACCCGGGACTGAAGACATCCATCCCGCTGAACAAAGAGAGTTAGGGTTTTGGTAATGGTGCAAGGACTGAGATCTGTTGCTTGTTCCCTGCATTAAATTTTGTATTTTAGACTTATTATTTGCCTAGATGGCCTTGAGAGGCCGTGACCCATGTTTTACAACAAGGAATCCCTTAATGGTTGTCCTGATGCTAGAAACTGCTATTGTCATTGTGGAAATCACTAGCACAGAGGAAGGGATTGGCAGTGGATCTGCTAAAGGCACCTCGGAAGTTTGTATAAATTCTTGCTGATTAGTATGGTATTGTGTGTGATGCTTTGTTGAAGACTGCAAGTTTGTCCTTTGGTAATGAAACATATCTTTAGGGAAAATATTATGAGTTTGTAAAACACCATGAGTTCCATTCCCTCGTCACCTTCTTAATTGTAACATCTCTACCAATGACATTACAATTTCTTAGAAGTAACATCTACACTAATGACACATCACTACTCCCATCAACTTCATAAAGGTAGCTTCTGTACTAATGACACATGTTCCTTACAGGTACCAAGTGATTTAAATAATTTGCATAATTTAATTCTGTTAGGTGATGGTTGTACAACATTGAACTGTAGGGGAATGTTGCTTTAAGCATTTCTAGGTGGAGTACTTTTTACAATTACCGTGAAATATGTGCAAGTGCATTGAGATCAAGTATTTTTATTGAAATAAGTTACAAAAGATGTGGGTATTTTATTGAATATGCTGGTTTGAGGAAGATAGTTTGTAAAGTAAAATGTTGTAAGTTTTATTTTTATTGATGTTTTAGTTATCAAAATAGTTACAGGTGATGTGGGTGTTTTTTCAAATACTTTGGTTTGGTATTAGGTTAAGGAAACATGTCTACATTTTTTCACTAGAAAAAAAACCCATATATCTGTTATTCAATATGAATCAAGAAATACATATACATCACCGTTTTTCCAATTGACAATTCAGACCATCCTTCAATACAATAAAGTTGTAAATAAGAGATACAATGTAACCATATCTCAATCCAACTACTCCTTAAAACACAGGCATAGTTCACCCATTTACCTAGAGTCACCCCCTATCATGATAAGAGAAAATTTGAGACTGAATTGACATCCCCACATAATGACAGATCGACCACCCTCCAACATATTGGATAATATAAAAAAAGTTTTCAAAACAGCCACTGCTAGTCTAGAAACACAACCAAGTGAATGTACCATCCAAGAATAATATAAGCCAATAAGAATTGGGCCTCTACAAAGCAATTAAAGAAAATAAGGCTAGAGATAATCTCTCCATGCCCAATAGTCACCTACAGGTGGTCACACTAGTGGCACATGTAGGATTCCAAACAAAACAACACATATATAAATGAACCACCGAATCCCCATTGACCGACAGACAGAGGATAAAATCAAAACTAATATAGTCCAAAAATGACCACATCCTAGAATGAACAAAATACTCAAACTCCCCACATAATATATCAAGCTTGTAGACTGACATAGAAAGCAAAATATGAGTGCTATCCTGAGAGGGATCGAACCCCCACGCCATAATGTCCAAAGAGTGTCTTACAAGAAAAATCCCTTGCCGAGAGAAGACATCCATCCCGCTGAACAAAGAGAGTTAGGGTTTTGGTAATGGTGCAAGGTCTGAGATCTGTTGCATGTTCCCTACATTAACTTTTGTCTTTTCGACTTATTATTTGCCTAGATGGCCTTGAGAGGCCGTGACCCATGTTTTACAACAACAAGGAAGCGCTTAATGGTTGGCCTGATGCTAGAAACTGATATTGTCATTGTGGAAATCATTAGGACAGAGGAAGGGATTGGCAGTGGCTCTGCTAAAGGCACCTTAGAAGTTTGTAGAAATTCTTGCTGATTAGTATGGTATTGTGTGTGATGCTTATAGGGAGGAAACCTTGCTAGGATATTTTGTAGAGCAGGTTCCCCTTGAAGTTGTTATCCATATTTGGGTTAGGGAAGCTTGGGAACCCTTTGGCTAGCAATGTATCTAGAGTAGAAGCCTTACTGAAGGATTTTTGCATTTCATTTTTTTTACAAGAACCATGTCACATGAAGTATTGTGACGAGGGACTTGCATATGCAAAAATACCGTAGTGGTCCTTTCCTCTTGGTCTAAGGTTTCTTTGTTGTCTTCCCCAATTTGGGTGGAATTCCTTTGCCTACCAATGCAAATGTGACCCTTTTTAGATAAGTTTTCAGCTCTATTGCTAATGTTTATCTGCCATAAGCTGGATCGGTTCTTTAACGCTAGACCTTAGGGTAGAGTTTACATCATCTTTAGTTAATAATAATTCTCCCTATGGTTTAACATTGACACTAATTACTAGTTCCCCTAAGTTTTCAGTGATGAAGATGGGCTTCATTTTCTTGATCTATGGAGTAGCTCGTGGTGTAGCTAGGAAAATTGAAATTAGTAAGGAGCAATGATGATGAGAAAAAAATGATAGAAAGAGCGCAAAAACACCAAGAGACACAGTGTCTCCATCTCAACAACACTGCCTCATTACACCAGGACTCAACCATAACCAAATAAATTCTCTTTATTAAATTTCATAGGAATAATTATTAATATGAGGTATAAAACTATATTTTTGGGAATAAAACACATTTTAAACAATCTATTCACATTTTATGACAAACTAAGGTCAAATTTTTGTTATAAACGCTTAAAAAATTGCTTCCAAAAGTATTACCAAGCATTAATTTGAGTTAACTAGTATGGGGTATCCACGTTTTGCTTGCATCTATAATGTGCTATCTTGAAGCTGTCATTGATGGTATACAAGTTTTATACTAGTCAACCACCCTTTTCATTTATTATTTTTTTTTAAAAATAGAGATGGCCTTCTCTATAGCAACATATGGCCTAGCAAATGGAGACGAATTTGCTATACTAATGATGGAGATGTCATAGTGAATTCCGTCGCTAGTATAGAAAATTCGTCACCATTTGCTAGGCCAACTATCACTATAGCGACACCCCATTGTTAGGATGTGTGTCGCTAGAGAGACCCTTTCTTAGCAACAAAACGAAATAAGCAAATATATTTTCGTGGCTATAGCGACACACATGCGTCTCTATAGCGACTCTTCCTTAGCAAAACTAGGAAAAAAGCAGAAGTATGTTCGTCTCTATAGTGACCCAAGTAGAATGTATGTGCATCTCTATAGCGACGGTTAAGTGTCGCAATAGAGACTCTTCCTTAGCAACACCATGAAAAAAGCTTAAGTATGTGCGTCGCTATAGGGATGGCAAAATGTCGCTAGAGCGACAATTTTGAGTCTTCTGAAAGTACATTTGCAGCCAACACATGTCGTCCATATCCCGTGGCTATAGCGACGGTAGTTTTTAAGTGTCGCTATAGCCATGAAATTAGTGTGACAAAAAATTAGAATCCTGTTCGTTGCTATATCCACGAAAATGTGTTGCAATAGCAACAAAGTTGCGTGGCAAATATGGTCAAATGTACTAGTGAGCTATAAGCATAATTGGTGCTTTCCTAACATATTTGACCTTCAATCATTTGATAAATTCTTATATGATTGTCATATTACATGACCTTGATATATTACATAGTTAGAGTTTTCATTTGGTATCAAACCAATCTAGGATTTGAAAAATTCATTTATTCATATTTCGTTTAATATACATTCTTCTCAGTGAAATGGGCTGGGATTGAGAACTTTACCTAACTTTTCTAGAAGAGAACTCATCCAACCTTGATACAATATGGATTCTATGAACCATTCTTGCATATACCATCCATGCCAACTCATGGGCTAGAATCACATCTTATAGCTATGTAAGTTCCAAGGGCGAACGCACAAAGTTGTTCCCCAAAACTGTTGCAACAACACCACGCTAGCGGGGAAAAAACGAACTTATGCACACACCTAAGGTAGCGCACACGCACCACTAGATTCGGTACTGAACCGGGGTGCATGCGCATTCCTAGCGCATGCACGCGCTCCTGTTAAGGTAATAAAAAAAACATGGGAGAGTTGTTGTAATTCTTTCCATTGCGGCCGAATGTGAGTCACTGATCGCATGCGCGGTGCTACAAACCACCAATTTCACCATTTCCACTCAAAAACTATCTCTATCCATCCACCAAGTGCATTGGATAGGTAAGATCCATGTTTTTTGTCATTTTATTCATTTTTGTTTGTTTATTAAATTTTTAATAATTCACAAATTAGTAAAATAATAGAGAAATTTTCAATTGCAAAGTGTAAACCTACACAATGAATGAACAAAATGTTAACATGGAGTCCAGTGGAACACAAAAAAACACAAATATTGGAACCAATGAAAACCCTCAACAAAATCCAAATGCCCAAGAAAATCAAAACCCCCAACAAAATTTTGACCAAGATGACTTGAATCATTATGTAAATGAAATGAGAGTGCACAATCGAGAACTAAGAATTAGAGGGGAACCATCTCGAGTGTCCCTTGCCACCTCAAATGAGAGCTCAATTGACTCCCTCATCCATGCACATCGCCAATTGACTGACATGACTAAATATAGAGCTAGGATGTGGGAGTATTATTCCACGGGCATTTGCAAGGAGGAAATAAAATATTTGAATATTACAAAGGCCCAATTGTACAGTATGTTCACCGATCCAAGAACAAGAACACAAGAACCACCGGACATTAGAAAGCCACGTGTCTACATGGATTGGTGTCATTTCCAACCATGGAGGGACAATTGGATGCATAGGTGGTTCATGGTTTATGATAAGCCTCCCTGCAATAATAGGGAGGTTCCACAGTATTTCATTTGGAAACTGTGGGCTAAGTTTGTGCTCAGTTTACATGTCAACTATTTTGACATAACCGAGTTCCAGGGTGTTGGGCGTGGCTATGCCAAATATCGAATTGCTACTAGGAGGATCCCACTAAGAGGGTTACTAGCTCCTAGGCGCGATCCCAACCCCTCTCCCCAACCGCCTCAGTTACCCCACAAACTTGATCAGATCGAGGGTGCGATGAGGAGTGTTGCACGTGGACTGCTTAGACATACTTCCTTTGTAGCTACTACTACAGTGGAGAGACAGGCTGACCCTGATAAAGACGCAGGTGTAGGGACTTCACGACAGATTCAGGATAGACCTGTGATCGGTGGTAGCCATTTTGGGCCTTCTAGTTCGACGGGGACAATGCCACATCTTTGTCCCCATTGCAGGCACACTTGCCCTATCCCGATTGAGGGCTTCTACATGGAGCAGGTTAGCACTTTTTTTAATGTGTTTTCAATCATCACTTGATAATTTGTAAAGTAATTTTAAAGTATTTGTGTTTGACTTAAACTATTACTTTAATGTACATCTATTTGGATCTGAGACGTCGTCATGGGAGAACGTAGCATCTCCCAACCTGGATGCAGCAATGGCAGCTGCAACTGAAATTGTGGCACCTCACACAATATTGTTATTACTTATGGCATTTATATTTTTATGTATTTATATTTATGACATACATGATGATAGTTCATACAATATTTTTTAATATTTTGATTGACTGAATAATTACTTGTTTCATATGTTCATAACGTGCATGCGTTTTGGTGTCCACAGTTATGCATGGACTATGATGATCAACCATCTCTTCCAGGGATCGGCAGATCACCATATACACAGGTACAATGTGTAGTTAAAAGCACGCTTTTAATTTGAAATGTTACAACATACTATGGTTTAATTTTATTTTTGTTTACTAAACTACGATATTAAAAATTTGTATGCATGGGCCACCAATAGCTGTAGGCCACTTTAGTCCCATGTTTCCACCCTCTCCCATGAGTTGTCCCCCTCGCTTCCATCCAGATCCCTCCCTCCATCTACCCCCTCCCTTCCATCCACCCTCCCCTTTCTATCCATACTCCCCCCTCCGTCCATCCTCCCCCATTCGTCCATGCCCCCCCATCTACACATCCTCCCCAATTCATCCACGGCCCCCATCTAGCCATCCTCCCCCATTCGTCCACATCCCCGCTTCCATCCAACTCCCCCCCTTCATCCACAACCTCCCTTCTATCCATCATACTCCCTCTATCCAGGACCGCCTTCCCATTCACCATACCTCAACATCCCCCCTATCCCTTTTGGGTCGATACCCACTATTGTACAACTAGTAGGGGTTCATCGTCCACGACGTCCTCCTCCACCCCATACCACCATGTCCTCTTCTGCCATATCATCTCCAGTTCCTGCCACTATTGTGGCAACTACTATTCCATTATCTTCCCATGTATATACAGTGGTTGCACCATAGTTGTTGCATCTACATCTGCGCCCCCCCATGACTGCATCAAAGCAGGTTGTCCATCCAACTGCTCTAGATGCTAGCCCAGAAGCCCATCCATGTCCATTGTTGGAGGTTTTCACAGTGAGAATCAAGTTAATTTATGAAAATGTTTTGATTCATTAACCAAAATTAATTTAAGCAATTATTATTTTTCAATGAAATGATTGTCGTAAATGTTGTAGGGTGGAATTACTGAGAGGCTCAGCAGATCCAGGACACCTACCTCTCATCTCCCACTTGCATCATCGGTGAGTTATTTAAGATTTGAATTGTACATTCATTTTATAAATGTGGTAAATGTTACAAATTCTTGAAAATGATGGTATCATATATCATTTGTTTCAGATCCTGGAGAGACGGTCTACTCTTAGACGGAAGAAGACCTGAGATACCAATAGCTCCAAGAAGAGGAAGATCGATTTTGGAGATGCACCTAGGAGTGACCGGGGTGGTCACAATGCTTGACACACCATGTTATGTACATTAGCCACGATGTGGCACCTTTGGCACCAATTTCCATGTACTTTGTATCTACAGCATGGGTTGCCATGTATTTTGGATCTACGGCACGAGTTGTCGGATTTTGTATAGGGCACGAGTTTCCATGTATTTTGGATCTACGACACAAGTTGTCGGATTTTGTATAGGGAACGAGTTTCCATAGTATGTACATTGGGAACCTTGTTTCACTATTTCCCTGAAAATTTATATATTTGTTCGATTTTTGTTTCACTATGGTTTTATCTCATGGATTTATATATAGTTTTGTTCAAGTTTTGTTCTATATATGTGTATAATGATTTCGATTCAAATGTATGCACATGAATACATATGTACAATGAAAATGATTTACTTTTTATATGTATTATAATTTAGGCAATGGATTAGGATACATAATAGGGTTTCATTGTGATTAGAATACAAGCTAGGGTTTACGCTACCAACTAGGGCTTTTAGGATAGGCGCTCGTTTTTCTAGGATAGGCTCCAAGATCTAGGGTTATGAGCTTAATGTTGAACTCCACTATCATGACAACATTATCACCAGCACCATGCCCACTACCACAATCACCATCTAGCCTCGTCATCCTCTTTCTCATGGTGCCACCATCCTTGTCCCCATCAATCATCCGTCATCCACCATAAACCTAATGCACTTTGTCTCATTGTCACCGTCACCATATCTATCCTCACGCCCATGATCACCATCGTCATCATTGTGCTCATTGTCACCATTGTCGCCATCATGCTCATTGGAGTCTAGGCCATTTAGCCTCTTTGTTTATGTATTTTGGGTCAGATATGGATTTCACTTGATTTGTTTTTAGTTGTATGCACCCTTGTTATATACATGTTAGAAACTTAGCATATAAGTGTATAATTATTTGGATTCAAAAATAGGTTTTTTAGGCTAGGCTATGGGTTTCTGGGGTTTTCCCATATACACTTGATAGAGACACTTTCAACCAGGACTGTCTCTATCAAGTGTCTATGGGAAAACCATAGAACGGACATGGAGTTGGGAAAAAGGAGTCGATTTGGGTCGAGAACTTATGGAGTTCCCCTCTATGTTTAGACTCAATGAGACAACGTGGGGTTCTCTTTTTCATTTGAACTTGCCAAGATGGTAGGCACGGGGTAATCCCCATATATATATATATATATATATAGAAGAAATAAAATATAAATAAAATATTAATACTAATATCTATTTTTTGTTGAGATTTGGTCTTGTGAAGGCAAGGAAACAGACCAAGATTGCAAACCAAACTAGAATAGGGACAAGGAGTTTTGAACTTAGCCTCATTAAATAGAATTTTGAACTTGACAACATTAAAAGAGTAATTGAAGATATAATTAAATTTGAATTCCACAATAAGCATCCATGTTGATGAAAGAGATGGGCCATAAGTTGATTTCTTATGGATCTATTATTGTCTTAAAAAGATGAAAGTTCTAAAGAAATCTTGCATTGCTTTTATATAAAGAAGTTTTGCATTTTGTTTATATTTTCCATATGAAATACTCACCAGGTTCAAGTCATCAAATGATAACAAAATGTTATTGTTAAGGACAAGACTTGAGGAAATCCAAATAAAGAAGAAAACATACTGACCCACACAAGGATATCTGGATTTATAGCTCATGTTGCACTTTCAACAATGTTAGTATCACTAAGAATGCAAAAATGAAAAAACAACTATCTTATATTTTATGTCAGATTTCTTGAGTACTGACAATATGTAGGTGTGAGGGATATCTAAGAAGCTAGTTAAATGAAAAATTAGGATATCATAATGTTCTATTTAATATATTTCACTACTAGTTGATCAAACTCAAAAGTTAAGGGCTAGAAAATAGGGCATGGAAGTAGAACATATAAGTGGAAAAAATAACATGGATGTTAACATAATGGGATTTGCATTTCCATGGAAATTCATGTTTTTAGTTAGATATTCATTTAACATTTTCAACTAGCATTAATTTACAAACAAAAGCATTTCAATTCAATTCCTTTCTCATATTGGGTAAATATGACATAATGAGTACATCTAGTAAGACCCGCCTCTTTTTTCTAGTTAACAAGGAATACATTACTATTGGAATGGATGCCTTTAACAATGTTCCTTCTAATTATCTTGACCTCTATAGTCATAAATGGGGGTTTCAAGTAGATCCGCATGCAAAGAAAGGATGTAATGCTTATCTTGCTTCATCCATTCAACACAACTTGATTTTCAACTATTCCTTGCAACAATCCCAACCTATAGACACTCATAATTTATGTTTCTAGGTAGATCCACATGTATAGAAAGGCTATAATGACTTTCTTCACCCATTCTAAACAACTTTTAATTCATATATTGTTTCAATATATAGGAAAACAACTACAAGGATTTTACAACAATGATTAAAACCCCAACAAAGAAAACCACAATTTTAGCATCAAAAATTTGCAGTATTCACAATTTCCACTAGTAGTTCAATATACCTAATCAGTAAAAAACATAGATCATGGATAAAACAAGATAATATGGTTTACCTAGAGTGAAACTCAGCCTCAAGGAACTACAAGTAATTTTTCTATATAAGTATGTGTATAGTCTACACAAAAAAACAATCCAAATACTATAGTTCATTGTCATAAGGAGAACGCCTAATGGTGCCCACTAAGCCAAAACCACATGTTAACTATGTTAAATATGCATATATGCCCACTAAGTAGATCGAAGTTCTAGGATTTTCCCATAGACACTTGATAGAGACACTTTCAACCAGATCAAAGATACCTCTAGTCTACCTTCTATCTACTTAGCCTACCTTTCCATATTCCATATAAAAATGGGGACATCCAGTTGGTACCAATGTTATGGCATATCCTCTCCAATTGACTTATGGTAAAACACTTTCTTATGTGTTTAAATAACATTAGGAGGTCAAAGGTGTTACTCTATAATGGCTCACATATTCTCAATATTGTCTCAATAGCTTAGGGATCATCAAGATGTGGTTATAAGTGTATGAACTCTTGTGTGAGGTGTTCCCTTAGGGATTTAGGCAAGCACAAACCTCATTTCATCTCATTAGCAACATTTACCTATCCATTTTTCATATGTATAAACACTTGGTAGCCAAACAACCCTAAGACATGTCATATATGGTAGTTTGAAAAGTGTTTGAAAGATCCTTTATGCATGTGTAAGAGCTGATGGAACCCCGTTCTGCTCGTTGGTTTGGGTTTCGTGACCCCGGAGCAAATCCTCAAAGTGTCCCTGAATGGCCACAGGGTGCTTGACCAAAATTCTCATAGCACCACAACCATGACTCCAATCATGAATCCATCGATTCCGATGGATCCAGAACACTGGGTTTCATCTAGGGGACCCCCACTTTGTGCCTCGAAGTCTTGAAAATAGTGCTATTGTGCCATCTCAGTAACTAGGGTTTTGCTGAATGAAGGCCATGCCAATCTTGCTCAAGGGGGTCATTTCTAATCCAAAGGATCTTGGATGTGCGTGGCCATCGTGGACACGTCCATAATGGCCACGTGCATGTGCGGGAGCTGACAGAACCCAATACTGCTCGTCGGTTTGGGTTTCGTGGCCCCAGAGCAATTCCTCAAAGTGTCCCTGAATGGCCACGGTGTTCTTGACCAAAATTCCTGTAGTACCAAAACTGTGACTCCGATTGCAAATCCATAGATTCCAATGGATCCAGGACATTGGGTTTCCACCAGGGGACCCCCCACATTGTGCCTCAAAGTCTCAAAAATGGTGTTATTGTGCCATATCAGTAACTAGGGTTTTGCTCAGTGAAGGCCATGCCAATCTTGCTCAAGGGGGTCATTTATCATCCAAAGGGTCCTAGGCATGCATGGAAATTGTGAACACATCCACAATGGCCATGTGCACGTGCGGGAGCTGATAGAACCCAAGTTTGCTTCTCGGTTTGGGTTCTATGCCCCCGGAGCGATTCCTCAAAGTGTCCCTGAATGGCCCCGGGGTGCTCCATCAAAATGCCTGTAGTAGGAAATCCGTGACTCCGATCATGAATCTGTCGATTCTGATGGATTTAGAACGTCAGGTTTCAACTAGGGGACCCCACACTATGCCTCGAAGTCTCGGAAACAGTGTTGTTTTTCCATCACTGGAGCTAGGGTTTTTCTTAGTGAAGGCCATTCTAATAATGCTCAAGGGGGTCATTTACGATCCGAAGGCTCATGGGTGTTCATGGCCATCATGAACATGTCCAAAATGGCCATGTGCATATGTTTGAGCTGACGGAACCCAAGTCTGCCCATCGGTTTCAGTTCCATGCCCCCATAGCAATTCCTTAAAGTGTCCCTGAATGGTCTCGGGGTGCCCCACCAAAATTACCGTAGCAGCAAAACCGTGACTCTGATCGCAAATCCATAGATTTAAATGGATTTGGAATGTCGAGTTTCAGCTAGGGGACCCCCCATGCTGTCCCTCAAAGTATCGAAAAGTGTGCTATTGTGCCATCTCAATAACTAGTGTTTTGCTTAGTGAAGGCCATTCCAATATTGCTCAAGGGGGTCATTTACGATCCGAAGGATCATGAGTGTGCGTGGCCATATTGAACACGTCCAAAATGGCCATGTGCACATCCGGGATCTGATGGAACCCAAATCTTCTCTTCAGTTTGGGTTCCATGACCCCGGAGCAATTCCTTAAAGTGTCCCTAAATGGCCAAGGGGGGCCTGACCAAAATGACCATAGCACCAAAACCGTGACTCTGATCGCGAATCCATCGATTCCTATGGATCCGGGACGCCGGGTTCCAACTAGGAGACCCCCCACACCGTGCCTTGAAGTCTCAAAAATGGTGTTATTGTGCCATATCAGTAACTAGGGTTTTGCTTAGCGAAGGCCATGCCAATCTTGCTCAAGGGGGTCATTTCTCATCCTAAGGTTCCCAGGCGTGCGTGGACATCGTGAACAGATCTACAATGGCCATGTGCATGTGTGGGAGCTGACGGAACCCAAGTCCGCTTGCCGGTTTGGGTTCCATGCCCTCGGAGCAATTCATCAAAGTATCCCTTAATGGCCCTGGGGTGCCTAACCAAAATGCCCGTAGCAGCAAAATCGTGACTCTGATCATGAATCCATTGATTTCAATGGATTTAGAACGTTGGCTTTCAGCTAGGGGTCCCCCCACATCATGCCTCGAAGTCTCGGAAACGGTGCTATTGTGCCATCTCCGAATTTAGGGTTTTGCTCAATGAAGGCCATGCCAATCTTGCTTCGGAGTCACGAAACCCAAACCGGTGAGCGGAATCGGGTTCCGTCAGCTCCCACACATGCATGGGGCCATTTTGTAAGTGTTCACAATGGCCATGCATGATCGAGAGCCTTCAGATCGTAAATGAACCCCTTGAGCATTATTAGAATGGCCTTCACTGAGCAAAACCCTAGCTCCTTAAATGGCACAATAACACCATTTTCGAGACATCAAGGCATGGTGTGGGGGGTACCCTAGCTGAAACCCGGCATCTCGGATCCATAGGAATTGACAGATTCATGATCGGAGTCACATTTTTGGTGCTACGGGAATATTGGTCAGGCACCCTGTGGCCATTCAGGGACACCTTGAGGAATTGCTTTAGGGTCACGGAACCCAAATCGGCGAGCGGAATTGGGTTCCGTCAGCTCTAGCACATGCATGTTGCCATTGTGGACATGTTCAATATGGTCATGCATGCCTAGGATCCTTCAGATCGCAAATGACCCCCTTGAGCAATATTGGCATGTCCTTCACTAAGCAAAACCCTAGTTACTGACATGGAACAATAGCACTGTTTCTAATACTTCGAGGCACAGTGTGGGGGGTCACCTAGCTAAAACCTGGAGTTCGGAAACCATCGAAATTGATGGATTCACTATAGGAGTCATGGTTTTGCTGCTACGGGAATTTTGGTCGGGCACCTCGGGGCCATTCAAGGACACTTTGAGGAATTTCTCTGGGGGCACGAAACCCAAACCGACGAGCGGACTTGGGTTCTATCCACTCTCGCATGTGCATGTGTCCATTGTGTACGTGTTCACGATGGCCACGCATGCCTGGGAGCCTTCGGATCGTAAACGACCCCCTTGAGCAAGATTGGCATGGCCTTCACTAAGAAAAACCCTAGCTTTGAAGATGGCACAATATCACCGTTTTTGAGACTTGGAGGTATGGTGTGGGGGATCCCCTAGATGAAAACTAGTATTTTGAATCCATCAGAATCGATGGATTCGCGATTGGAGTCACAATTGTGGTGATATGGGCATTTTTGTCAAGCACCCCGTGGCCATTCAGGGACACTTTGAGGATTTGCTTCAGGGTCACGGAACCCAAACCGACAAGCAGAACGGGGTTTCATCAGCTCTCGCATGTGCAGGTGGCCATTGTGGACATTTTCACGATGGCAACGCATGCTCGAGAGCCTTTAGATTGTAAATGACCCCCTTGAGTAATATTGGAATGGCCTTCAATGAGAAAAACCCTAGCTCCGGAGATGGAACAATAAAACCATTTTCGAGACTTTGAGGCATGGTGTGGGGGGTCCCCTAGTTGAACATCGGTGTCCCAGATCCATAGGAATCGACAGATTCATGATCGAGTCATGGTTTTGGAGCTAGGGCATTTTGGTTAGTCTCCCTGGGGCCATTCATAGACACTTTGAGGAATTGCTCTTGGGGCACGGAACCCAAACCGACGAGTGGACTTGGGTCCTGTCAGCTCCCGCACATGAACGTGGCCATTTTGGACGTGTTCATGATGGCCACGCATGCTCGAGAGCCTTCGGATGAGAAATGACCCCCTTGAGCAAGATTGGCATGGCCTTCACTGAGCAAAACCCTAGTTAATGAGATGGAACAATAACACCATTTTTGAGACTTCGAGGCACGGTGTGGGGGGTCCCCTAGCTAAAACCCAAAGTTTTGAATCCATCAGAATCGACGGATTCACGATCAGAGTCATGGTTTTGCTGCTACGGGCATTTTGGTCGGGAACCCCATGGACATTCAGGGACACTTTAAGGAATTGCTTTGTGGGCATGGAACCCAAACCGGCGAGTGAAAATGGGTTCCGTCATCTCCCGCACGTGCACTTGGCCATTTTGGACGTTTTCACGATGACCACGCACGCTCGAGAGCCTGACCAAAATGCAATATTGGCATGGCCTTCACTTGGCTATTTTTGATGTTTTCACGATGACCCTTGAGCAAGATTGGCATGGCCTACTCAGGAAGACCCTAGTTACTGAGATGGAACAATAGCATCGTTAACAAGACTTCAAGGCATGGTGTGGGGGGGTCCCCTAGTTGAAACCTGGTGTTCCAGATCCATCATAATCGACGGATTCGTGATCGTAGTCACGTTTGTGGTGCTACGGGCATTTTGGTCAGGCACCCCGTGGCCATTCAGGGACACTTTGAGGATTTGTTCCGGGCTCACGAAACCTAAAGTGGCAAGTGGAACGGGGTTCCGTCAGCTCCCACACATGCACTTGGCCATTTGGATGTGTTCACGATGGCCACACACGCCCGAGAGCCTTCGGATCGTAAATGAACCCCTTGAGCAATATTGGAATGGCCTTGACTGAGCAAAACCCTAGTTACTGAGATGGCACAATAGCACCGTTTTCGAGAATTCGAGGCATGGTGTGGGGGGTCCCCTAGTAGGAACTCAACGTTCCAAATCCATCGGAATCGATGGATTCATGATCGGAGTCACGATTTTTCTGCTACGGTCATTTTGGTCGGGCACCTCGGGCCATTCAGGGACACTTTGAGGAATTGCACTAGGGGCACAAAACCCAAACCAATGAGTGGAATTGGGTTCTGTCAGCTCCTGCACATGCACGTGGCCATTAAGGACGTCTTCACGATGGTCACACATGTCCAGGAGCCTTCGGATCGTAAATGACCCCCTTGAGCATTATTAGAATGGCCTTCACTGAGCAAAAACCTAGCTATGGAGATGACACAATAACACCGTTTCCCAGACTTAGAGGCACAGTGTGGGGGGTCCCCTAGCTGAAAATCAGCGTTCAAAATCCATCGGAATCAGTGGATTAGCGATCAGAGTCATGGAAATTGGGTGAAGTGGATAGTGAAATGACATATGAAAAATGGCTACGTAAATTTTTGTAATGATGAAATGACTCCATACTTGCTTGAGTATTTTGACATTAATCTGTGCTTACAATCCACATATAATATATCAAAAAAAGTATTTTTTTTTTGTTTTAAAATGAAATATACTAACCCTAAAGAATAATTTTTTTGGGAATTCTTAGTTATTCTAGATCTACTTGACATATGAGATTCTTCCATCTTGATCCACCCCTTTTTGTATTTTCTATTAGTCTATTTGGAATTTTCCAATGCCCAGTGGAATTTCGACATCTCTGTAATACATTTTGATTTTGATGAATTAATGAGAAATATGGTTCCGACATCTTGAGCTATTGCCCAATGCCTATCAAATTTCAGTGCATCTATGTGTCTCATTGTGATTTGTGAATGACAAATGTTTACTCATTAATGTGTATTGATTCTAATTTCTATTGAATATTATGAAATGTTATAATATAAGATGAGTTTTCAATCTTGTTTATGCATGTGAAGTTTTCCTAAAGGGATGGAAACTTGGATTGGAGTGGTTGGTGTAAAACATCAATGTATTGTAATAGTAACTTAAGCATAACTCAAACATCAAATAAACAATATAAGATAACAATATCAAATAAACTATCTAACATGAATAAACAATCGCATGACTATACTATGTACCTCAATCAATTAGGCCTTCTGGATCCTCTCGGTTTTTTATTGTCTCAAACAACCTCTCATGCTCTGCATGAGGTAGTAAGTAGCATACCCTGTTTGATGACTCCGTTGACATTGTTTGTAGTTGGATGTTTGTACCAACGATCAAGTGCGTAAAGTGATACACCCGTGAACCTGGTCTATAATCCGTATATGTGTATCCATTGCTCTTTGGTCCCTTTCCATCTACTGTAAGATATCCCCCCTGAACAACCATCAAGCCAGTTGGAAAGTTAATGCCTTCACTATTGGTTAATGATGTGAGGAGGGTTTGCTTCCCTTAGATGCATCGTTCCAACCAATAATTCATCCCAATTGCACTGCCTTTTGGGGAGACAACTGCGTAGATGTGTCCTACAAAAATGCATTTTACGGTCATATTCCAACAAGTAGTGGTTTGATAACTTGGATAATTACAAAATCAAGGAGGGAATCGGGATATGCATGCATAAATGTTTACCTGGCTGTACAAGATAAAATATATGATCATATTCATTCGAAATAGAGGACTGGCCTTTCTCTAACTGGATTGTTTCAACAACTGCATGTGGGTCCACTGCAACTGATACATGATCCCATTCATCAACCCAATCCATTGATTCACACTCATCCCACTCACAACTGTTGCAAGGCCCACAAAAGCAAGCAAGTTTACGCATCCATATTTCAAATAAGGGGTTATTTGAGCTTCGAACCGAATGAAATCCACGAGTTCCTTTTACAGTACTACAACTATAAGAAAGCGATCGATCTATATCAACCACATGCCAGAAATTTATTACAACATGTCGTCTACCTGTTGGTATGTGTTGCTCCGTGGTTCAATCTTACATTTTTGCAGAGCACCATTGAACTATGGATTCTGCATCCTGAATATGAGTGTTTTTCATACACCTCATCTCCTCCCTTCATAGGGAAGTTTTGAGACATGCTCCACCCCCGTCATGCTCTCCCTTTCCATGCCTGGTCTCAAAATAGTTCCATATATGAAGCACATCATAAGTCTTGTGAAAAATACTCAACCATTGGAATACATGTGCATTTTTGAATTGGCCTACACAACTATTTGACCATATCCAATGTTGATCCATATGTATACCTCTCTCCTTCAACTGATCATAGAAAATTCTAAAGCAATGCTTCACATAATGCAAGTCATGGCACCTATCATCACTGATGTAGAAGTTGGTCTCTTTCAATATTATCCTCATGTCATTGATTCTCTCTGGTGCATGCCTGTACGTGATATGGACCATTATGCTAACTTGGTCTGAATGGTAGTATTGATTTTGAATCTCATTATGTGGTTGTAGGGTGTAGTTTTTAGCAAAGTCCACAACCAACAATATTGTGCCATTGGGAAAGGTGTCCCTGCACTGTCTGTACTGTTCATCGTGTTATCGTGCTACATGGACATGTTTTACATACTACTCGGTCTTCTTGTAGAATTTCTTCATGAAATCGCAAATTTGTACCGGGTGCCACAAACCCAAGGACATTAATACAATGTGACATTTGAAATTTGAATATATATGTATAAATTCAACATGTATAGTATGAAAGTATGTAAACTTAGATTACGTGTGACTTCACCAATGCAATTTTTTTCTTTCCTTCGCATTATCTACTTGATATGTTATGTACTTGAAGTTCTGCATTTCTACTGGCATCCTCCCAAATTCGTGCTCCTCAATTTCATGGATGCAGCGACTCAATAATGCAAATCCACTGCACCTGGAACATGTCCCATATAAACATGATCTTTTATAATATTTTTTTCCTTCAGTTCTTGGACACATTACGTTATGTATAAATTCTTTGGATGCATTTAGTGGTTGTAATGATGGGAATTCCTACACAATGCTTGCATGCAAATCACAAAATATATGTCTATATCTATCATAATAGTACTCAAATTCTACATGGTATCTACAACAACATGTGTTGTGATCAATGCAAATTCTAACATACCAAGGTTTGCATTTTTAAAAGGACCTTTGGTCCAAGTTCAATTGTGTGTGGTCATTATTGAACCTCTCATAGAGTCATGTTTGTGTCGTGTCAAGGAAGTGCTTGACATGGGTTTCGCACCCCTTAACACCTTTTCTCAAATTTAACACATCTCTTTGATTTGATGATGGTCTAGTGTTATCATGCCAAAAAATTTGTACTAGTTCTTTAACAACTTCAATAAGATTCATGTATGAACGAGGTAACCTACCAACAAAGGCCCAAAAATATTTTTGGCCTGGGGTCTCAATTTTTTCTCTAATTGAAGAATACTTTTGAAGAGTCTTTCTATCTACTTTAAATATTTTACATTTGTGTGATAACAGGCGACATTGGCTTATGGATTTGTCTACAATCGATTTCGACAGTACATGACAGGCCGCATTAAAATATTTTGTACGAGAAGTTTTTCCAATCAAATTAAATGCAGACTGTAGATTTCTAACAACATGATTGTTGTCCTCTGAACTGCTAACTAAATTTATGCCCAAACTTCTCCTAACATGAGCTAGACAATGTGATTTTAACAAAGCCAGAAACAATTGACATTTTGCTACATCATTTTTGGATTCAAAAAATTCTTTGATTATCCTGTTACAATGGAAATCAATAGTGCATTTGGGCAACTTACCTTCAAGTCTTGAAAATGAACTTTCATCCACATGAATACGCTTGGGATTTCTTCATTGTCTACTTGATATTCGAGGCAAGGGAGTCGGAAAGGAAGTACGAGTCTCGTCACCGGTTTGTTGTGGCCCTTCTTTCACAATTTGGTCCTGCAAGGGAGTGTGTTCGACATGTGTGTGCTCTTCTTGGGGAGGTTTTCAATTAACAACTTGTTCAACATCCATCCCTTCATACTCAACATCAAGCAAGATTTGATTGACTTCAACCACTTCATCATTGCTTGTTGATGGATCTAAGGCACTAACATTTTGATGTCTACAATTTTCCATGTACAACCTGTCCTTTTCTCTTATCTCATGGCTTTTTTCAGGGGGCTGCTCCTTCCTTCTAGACTTTCTTTAATTATTACGTCTATTTCCCATATTCAATACATTTTTTAACAAAACAAAAATATCACCCTTGCAAGAATGAACAACAAATAATATATTAATACACGATATGCATGATTATTAAAACTCAATGTAGCAATTGATTATGTACAACAACATCTAGTGAGAATGTTTTGATATAATCTTAAAAGCTATTGAGAATGCCCTAGATATAACAACAACATAACCTCTAGGAACTCAATTGGATGGTGGTATGGGATGTTAGTAGGAGCACATTCCCTACAAGAGGAGAAGCTCCTACTCACTTCATTTTCATGTTTTGGATGAAGGAAAATAGCCCCAAAAGATTAATATTTTTCAATTCGTTAGGTGTTTGTGTGAGTTGTTGTAGTGAAATCATGAGGAATTCAACAAATGTTTGTGTACTAGATGGAGTTATGTGATTATGAAAGGTTATTGGTGGTGATGCAAGTAATTTTTTTTTTATTATCTTCATGAAAGTTTGAAAGCATTGCTTGGTGCATGTTGTAGCATTTTTGTGGTAAGATGTTTTTGTTGTCTATGTTGAAGATTAAGAAGACTAAAATACATCTATCCTACAATTCATGAGGAAAAAATAAAATAGATACAATTCAAACAAAATGAATGAGGAGTAAAATACATTTAATAAGAGGAAGAGGTCACCATACCTCAAGGATTATGATTGCTCTTTGATTCAAATGTAAAATGCTCTTTTGATGTATCCACTATATGTAAGAAGAGTTCAAGTGTGTCCAAGCAGCATGAGAATTCAATCCAAGGGGCCAAATAGATTCCAACTATTGTGTATTCAATCAAAGGAGCCAAATAGATCCCAACTGGTGTGTATTCAATCCAAAGAGCCAAATAGAGACCCAATTGTTTTGTATTCTATCCAAATTGTCAAAGAAACACCAAATGGTGTGTGAATTCAATCCAAAACGAAAATGTTTGTTGGA